>JAMPIV010000570.1:132500-715000 GCA_024509875.1 Oreohelix idahoensis | reverse complement strand
CGACCCAGCCTCATGAACTGGGTACCACAGCAACTCTGGGAAGGTTAAGGGCGACCGGCGTGATTCTGCCCACATCACCCCTATTGTACCGAAAGGTCCAGAAAATATGGGCCTAACACCATATTCCCTATTTGTCTCAGTGAGAATTCAACAGGATACTTTATCTATACCTTTATTCTAGTTGTCTCATTCTTTCTTTCTTTCTTTTTTTTTAATTACGCGAACCAGATGGTTTTATTTATTTGCATTAAATTGTGTCCATTAGATCAGTGGTTCTCACCGTGGGTCATACCCCCCCCCCTTCCCTTCAAGGGGCTATGTCATATTTCTGGGGGGGGGGGGGGGGCAGTAATATGGTAAAGTACCTTTTCTCCAACTAACAGCGACTATGAGGGGCCACAGAGGTAATTAAGGCTCAGAAGGGGACATGAGCAAATAAAAAAAAAAATGTTGAGACCCACTGCACTAGGTCATTCAGTTTGCAGCATTAATTGACGTCAGTAGAAGAGAAGGTCAAATATAATCATGTGTCTTATTAAGTTGAAGTCAGTGTCGTCTCTACCTGTTGGGCATCTCTCAGTTTCTTTTACCTTGGTTGGGAATTCGTGTACTGGGACTGCTGGTAATGCCCTTAGCTAGTTGAAGTTTATAACGACTGTAAGAAAAAAAAACTAACTGCACGTTATCTTCTTCTTCTTTGATCCATAACCGCCAACCGTCAAAGCAGTCAGCGGCCATCACGCCTGGTGGCGTCTTGTAGGGCAGCAACAAATTGATTCCACTTTGCTCGGTCGGCGGCCATCCTTCGTACAGTGCCCCAACTGTGGTTCATTCTTTGCATCTCAGCTTCCACAGTTCTCCGCCAAGTTGTTTTTGGTCGGCCTCTCTTTCGCTTTCCCTCGGGGGTCCATAGCATAGCTGTTCTTGCGATGGTATCAGGGTCCCTTCTGAGGACATGGCCAACCCAACTCCAGCGTCTGCCAGCTATGATGGTGTGCATGTCCTCCTGGTTACTCCGAATAAGTAGTTCTTGGTTGCTGATGGTGTTTGGCCAAAAGATTCGGAGAATTTTCCTTAGGCAGATTGTAAAACTGCACGTTATGGGCACAGAAAAATAATTTTGAATTGAATGAAAGATGTTGGAAAAACTTTGCTTTTTTCAATGAAATATTGAGACGTGTATTGTTATCTAATCCGGGTCTTCCAATTCGCGATTTATCGCAAATGGAAGTACAGTACTGTAGTCATTTAGTAAAACAGTCGGCAGCGCGAGCGGTGCAAAACGTATCTGCTTTGAATTTAACACGGCATCACTCATTAACGGCTGTGTTTACACGAAATACCTGTACACCATCACATATTTATTTTCAGCTGTGTGATTTACAACACAAGCTTGATATAAAAACATTGTTCTGTGATAAATAAAACTCTTGCCATTTTTGTCCCCTTTGCTCTGAAAGGGGGGGCATGCAGATAACACCGTAGTTAGTCCATATGCTTGAAATATTTATCAGAGGCCCCTTGTATGAAACATTTATTAGGGGCCATCTTGCAAGAAACTTATCAGAGGCCCCTTGTATGAAACATTTATTAGAGGCCTTCTTGTATGAACAATTTATTAGAGGCCCTCTTGCATGAAACTTATTAGAGGCCCCCTTGTATGAAACATTTATTAGAGGCCGTCTTGCACAAAACTTATCAGAGGCCCCCTTGCATGAACTCTGTAATCAGAGACCCCAAGGCTTATCTGTGTGCCCGCGGAAGATGCAGATGAAAGAAAAATATACAATTTGTTTGTATGATGAGAAATTATAGCTTTGTCCTCTACTGAACTTCTCAAGTTTTCGCAGTTAGTGGTTCCAGGATAGTTACAAAAAACTTGCCGATAGACACAGAATGTTAGGTTATATTTTGCCGATAGACACAGAATGTTAGGTTATATTTTGCCGATAGACACAGAATGTTAGGTTATATTCAAGGGCTGCTACTCTAACAATCGAAGCATTATTGAAAAATAACCATGAAAAGGCAGCGAGGAAAGGAACTGGTCAACCACACCTCTCGATGCTGGACCTAGTATAGTGAGGTCTCTAACAATTCACTTCCCTGCGGCAGTATATGCTATAGGACTACCGTTAGCTTTTACCCATTCTTAAAAAGTGCAGTATGTGATATACACTTACATTTTGGCTCCACATATTTTTGCGAATCATTTTTTTGAACAAAGAAAATTGTCAAATCCGAGTACAGGCCTCGGCTCACTGATACTCATCTGGGTTATTATTTGCGTGCACCTACCTCTAACTATAAAAGTTGGGCAGTGACATGCAGTGTCAAATGATTTGAAGATCAAGCTTGTTTTTTAAAATCCGGAATATTTCTTATTTCATTAAATGTGGTTACTCAGCCGTTCTAAACATGAACATTTTTTTTTTTTTTTTTAAATAAGTACGTCGCGATATACGCGTTGGTGCCCACCACCCTATTTTAAAATCTAAAATGTGCCCGCGGTGCGAAAAAGTTTGTGGACCCCTGGCTTAGTCTGTCGGAAACTCAACATCAGAATAACACAGTTTAATAATTATTCTGGCATAATAAACCAAGACTTCCATACAATAGCTTTGGTTCTCTGTAACGTCTCAGATCTCTTTTCCTCATATTCGTTAACAAGATTTATTGCATATTATATTTTTGTTGTTTATGCCTGTAAAGTTTTTACACAATAAAATTTAGAGATGAAAGATTTTATTCTGCAAAGAAATCTACCAGCAAAAGGTAGTCGCAAAATCTCATCTGATATTAAAACAAAGTTAAAGAGGTAATATATTTTTTCTAATACGTTCGGTTTTTTCAACTCTGTATTTCAGATTTACTTGAAGTTTGACCGGGAAATTTCTGAACACGTACATATGGAAGTAGCGGCATGGCCAGGTGTTGGAATTCAGGGAGTATAATTTATTAAGCGCTGCGTATATGTCTTCTCGTCTGTCAAACTGCCAATCAAAAATGACGAGAAGTCTTTCATCTCATTTAACGTTTACAGCCACGTACAGTGTCAAGAAACCTGTGTGACCTTCCTACATCACATTCTGTCATTCAAAGCAATGGGTACACACGTACCTTATTTGTCAGACGTGGACTAGTTTCAGGCGATCACAGCAGACGATGAAAACGCTGACGGCTATTTATAACCCGCCTCTTTATTCTACTGCCCCCAGCATCCCGTAAAATGGATGTGCGAAAGGAAGATATAAATGAAAACAGCAAGGACTCTGGAGTAAGGGTGAGAAGAAGACATGATGACGAAGGAGGTGGTGGAGACGCTGGAGTCATGGAGGGGTGTTGCGGCGAAGGACGTGTGTGGATATTTCTTATTCTTGGAATTCTGGCTCTCGTATTTAGCGCAGTGCTGACGGGGATTTACATGAATGTCCGGTCTTTGACCACCAGCATGGACAGCGTGGAGGTGATGCCGTCATTTGTCCCTGCAGCAGCTGTAAGTATCGGTTTTTTGGTGTGCGACTTGTTCTGTGTAATAATTACTGTGTCGGTGTGCGACTTGTTCTGTGTAATGATTACTGTGTCGGTGTGCGACTTGTTCTGTGTAATGATTACTGTGTCGGTGTGCGACTTGTTCTGTGTAATGATTACTGTGTCGATTTGCAACTTGTTCTGTGTTATGATTACTGTGTCGGCGTGCGACTTGTTCTGTGTTATGATTACTGTGTCAGCGTGCGACTTGTTCTGTGTAATGATTGTTGTGTCGATGTGCAACTTGTTATGTGTAATGATTACTGTGTCGGTGTGCAACTTGTTCTGTGTAATGATTACTGTGTCGGGGTGCAACATGTTCTGTGTAATGATTACTGTGTCGGTGTGCAACTTGTTATGTGTAATGATTACTGTGTCGGTGTGCGACTTGTTCTGTGTAAGGATTACTGTGCCGATGTGCGACTTGTTCTCTGCAACGATTACTGTGTCGGTGTGCGACTTGTTCTGAGTAATGATTACTGTGTCGGTGTGCGACTTGTTCTCTGTAATGATTACTGTGTCGGTGTGTGACTTGTTCTGTGTAATGATTACTGTATCGTTGTGCCACTTGTTCTGTGTAATGATTACTGTGTCGGTGTGCGACTTGTTCTGTGTAATCATTACTGTGTCGGTGTGCGACTTGTTCTGTGTAATGATTACTGTGTCGGTACGCCAGATGTGTCGTTTGTATGAGCTGCCAACCTGAGGTTGTCAGTGTTGTAACTGCCTGTATTTGTTTGTTTTGTTACTGTTTGTATTGTCAGTGTTTTATTGTTAAGTTTTTACAATGTCATTGTTTTTACTGCTAGTGTTTTTAGTGTTGTTACTGTTTGTATTGTCAATGTTTTTACTGTGAAGTGCTTACAATTTCCGCGTTTGTGCTGGTGTTCTTTGTATTTTCAGTATTTTACTGCTAGTGTTTGTATTGTCAACTCCGCCAATGCCGGTCCCAAGCCCGGATGAAAAAGGAGGAGGGCGGCCTGCATGGAGGCCGTAAGGAGGCAGCCCCTCCACCATGCAAAGGCACAACAGGCCAATCACCTGTTTGCTTTAAATCATGATTACGCGAACTACAAGAGAGAAAACCGGACTGATTCTAAAGGCGACGAACTGGAACGGACTACGGACTACGACTTATGGAACTTGGAACACAAGAAGTATAAATGGGAAGGAAGAGGAGCTGGTGGAAGAGATGAAGAAAGCAAAACTAGAAATCCTGGCTATAACGGAAACGAAGAAAAAAGGACAAGGAGTCATGGATCTCGATGGCAACATGTTGCTCTACAGTGGTGTACCCATATCTGAAAGGGCTAAAGGGGGCGTGGGATGCATTGTGGCCCAAAATCAAAAAGATAGTATCAAGGGATGGAACTTTGTCTCGGAGCGCATTATGGTTGTAAAACTAAAAGAAGGAGAAACCATAGTCAACCTGGTCATAGTGTATGGGCCAAATGAGGATGAGAGAGCAGAGGTCAAGGAGGAATTCTTCGAGCTGCTTCAAAGGACAGTGGATGACTGCCTAGATGAAGTTATTATGCTCGGAGATTTTAATGCCAGAGTTGGAAATGACCATGCTAGATGGGGTGGAGTTATCGGAAGATATGGAGAAGATACTCTCAATGACAATGGAAAGCGACTCCTTAAATTCTGCAGTGAGCAGAATCTGATCATTACAAACACAAAGTTCCCCCATAAGCGCATATATGCATACACTAGATGTGAACCAACCAAGAATGAGAAGTCAGTGATCGACTATGCCATTGTTCGGAGAAGCTCATTCAGATATGTCCGAGATGCAAGAGTCTGGAGGGGGCCAGAGATTGGAAGTGATCACTACCTGCTAACAATCAAACGAACAACTGAAAGAGTTGCTCAGCCTAGGAACTGCCCAACATCACGCAAGAAACCAAGTAAACGAGCAGGAGAAATGAGCATTAGGACCTACAAGCTGAGAGAGCCAGAAATTAAGACCAGATATCAGGGGCTTATTGCTACAGCAGTGAGCAACACAGAAGAACGACCTGATGACTTGGAAACCCTCTGGAATAAATTCAAGGATATCATAAAGACAGCTGCTGCAGAAGCATGCGGTGAAGTCCGAAATGGGAACCAGAGAAAGAGGACACCTTGGTGGACAGAGGAAGTCAAAGAGAAAATAAGAGAGAAGAAAATGGCATGGAAACAATACTTAGGAGCTAAAAACACAACAGGACAAATGGAAAAATATAGAGAATATGTGACACTCAGAACAGAAGCAAAGAACAAAGTGCTAGCAGCAAAACAGAAGTCCTGGGAAGAATTTGGAGAAAAGCTAGAAAAGATGCACAAGAAAACCAGAAATTGTTCTATAAGACCCTAAAGAACATGAGGAAAGAAAAACAATGCCCTCTCAAATTTATAAAGGACAAGCAAGGCAAATTGCTTACTGCCCCGAAGGAAGTAATGGAAAGATGGAAAGAATATTTCTCAGAACTCCTGGATGGTGAGCATGATGAAGCATCAGAAATGATAACCACTGACACAGAAGAGGAAACCAATGATGGTGAAGATGACATAAAGATGGAAGAACTGAGGGCAGCACTAGAGAAAATCAAGATGGGCAAAGCAGCAGGGCATGATGGTATAACACCAGAAATGGTTAAGTACATGGGAGCATCAGGCGACCTATTACTCTTAAAGGTCCTACAGGCAGCATGGTGCAACAAGACCATACCAAAGGATTGGGAGATTGCCATCATAACACCAATTTTCAAAAAGGGTGACAATCGACAATGTGGAAACCATAGAGGCATATCCCTTCTCAGTGTCCCTGGTAAAATCTACTCTAGAATCCTAGAGCAGAGACTCCGACGCCTAGCTGAGCCACAATTGGATGAGGTCCAGTGCGGATTCCGAGCAAACCGAAGTACTCAAGACCTAATCTTCACACTCAGACAGCTGAGTGAAAAGGCCCTTGAGTATAAGAGTGAGATCCATCTTTGTTTCATAGATCTGGAAAAGGCGTTTGACAGGGTCCCCTGGAGCAAACTTTGGGACTGTTTGGCAAGGAAGAATATTCCAGCACCTCTGATTCATGCTATACAGAGCTTCTACAAGTCTTGCAGAAATTATGTGAGGACAGCAAACCATAAGTCAAAAGAGTTCAGGACCACCACTGGTGTAAGACAAGGTGATATCCTATCACCTTACCTCTTCATATCCCCAGATGAGGTGGGAATATTTTTAGGCCACAAACGGCTCCTGGGTCGACCCAGCCCCAAATGGGTACCAGAGCAACTCTGGGAAGGTTAAGGCGGCCGGCGTGATGCCGACCACATCACCCCTAGAGTGCCGACGGTCAAGATAATATGGGCCTAACACCATATCCCCAATATGCCTCAATGGGCGTGTAACGGGTTCCTTTTTTTTTTTTTACCTCTTCATACTCCTTATGGACGATGTCATCAAGGCATGTAAGGAGAGAACAAGAAAGTATTCAGTGGGGTACTGGAAGATGAGACAGGTCTATATTTCGGAGCTGGCATTTGCTGATGATGTTGCCCTGATTGCTAAATCAGAGGCACATCTCCAATCCAACCTGCAAGTCTGGAAGGAAGGGCTGGAGAAGAGAGGGATGGTCATAAGCAGCTCTAAAACAAAATCCATGGTGATATCACGAGAAGAAAGAAAACATCAGATTAAGTTGGGAGAACAGGTCCTGGAGCAGGTCGACCACTTTAAATATCTCGGAGCTATTATAGACCGAAAGGGAGGCATCAAAGAAGAGTTGGCCACTCGAAAAGCAGCGGCTGGGAGACTTTTTCAGGCCATAAATCGTGGTGATTCCTCAGCAAGAAAGAGGTTGGTAAGAAAACGAAGATGGCTGTATACCGCTCCACCTATGTCCCAGTCTTGACATATGGATGCGAGTCGTGGGCAATGACTACAACCCACAAAAGCCAGATCCAAACCTCAGAAATGAGGTATCTGAGGAAAGTGGTTGAAGTAACAAGAAGAGACATGGTCCGCAACCAGACGATCCGTCAAGGCTTAAAATCCCATCCGCTGCAGACCCAAATAGAACAGTCCCAACTAAGATGGTTTGGCCATGTCTGCAGAATGGGAGAAGATCGGCTACCACGACAAGCATGAGAAACAAAGAGCCAGGGATCCAGACCTCCAGGACGACCCAGAGTCCGCTGGGAGGACAACATTAGACAATCTTTGAAGGACCGAGGACTAGAATGGAACCAGGCCAGGAAGAAGACAGCTGATAGAATGGTCTGGCGCTCTCTCTTCCAAACCTCTACACCTCACGGTAGAAGGGGAACGACTAAGTAAGTAAGTTTGTATTGTCAGGGTTTTACTGCTAGTGTTTGCATTGTCAGTATTTTTACCGTTAAAGGTTTGTATTGTCAATGTGTGCATTGTCAGTGTTAACTATTATTGTCAGTATGTTTACAGGTAAGTGTTTGTATTTTCAGTGTTTGACTGCTAGTGTTTGTATTGTCCGTGTTTTACCTGTTAAATGTTTATATTGGTAGTGTTTAGTCTGCTAGTATCTGTATTGTTAGTGTTTGTATTGTCAGTGTTTTAGCTGCTAGTATTTGCTATGTCAGTGTTTTTATTGTCAGCTTTTTACTGCTGATGTTTGCATTGTTAGTATTTTACTGTTTTTTCTTTGTATCGTTAGTGTTTGTACTTACAATGTTTATATTGTCGGTGTTTGCTTACAATGTTTATATTGTCGGTGTTTGTACTTTCAACACTTTAATTGAGAGTGTTTGTATTGTCAGTTTTTTAAGTAGATTATATTACGATTGTTTATGCTGTGAATGCTTGTATTGTTGATAGTTGTACCGATAACGTTTGTTTTGTCAGTTTTTGTAATATTAATTTGTGTGTTGTTTTGTTTATTATGTTCATACTTGTACGGTAAGTATTTGCATTGTCAGAATTTGCCCTATCAATTTGTTTATCGTCAGTGCTTCTACTGTTAACATCAGTGCTGGGAATAGGCTAAACCGTAGTTTTTGTGGGTATTCAGTATTTATACAATCAGGGTTTGTATTGTCATCGTTTGCACTGCCGCTTTTTCTGTGTTTGTATTGGTCGGTATCTGAGAACGTAATTGGGAGAGAAGGCGAGTGTGAGATTATGTGCCGCAGATCGCTCGTTTATTCACCTGGGTGAAACTGAATTTCTTAATTTTTTTCTTGTCTGTCTGTTTTGTTTTTTAAAAGAAGACATTGATGTCTGCGATTTTTCTCCTATCCAAGTTGAGTCTAATTACTTGAACGTTTGGCAGACTGTCAACATGCAAGATAACTATATATATATATATATATATATATATATATATATATATATATATATATATATATATATATATATATATATATATATATATATATATATATATATATATATATATATATATATATATATAATGTGCGTGAGAGAGAAAGAGAGAGAGAGAGAGAATGCGTCTGTGTGTGTCTGTCAGAGCGAATGACAGTGAGCAGATATATCACCACATGTACACAATTGTCATTGTCCTGCATTTTTACTTTCTTTGGAATTTGGCGAGGCGCGGTCCTTACAACCTGGACACAAGGTCAGTGTCAGTCGGTTTCACACAAAGTCAGGCACTAGGGCGCGTGTCCAAAATTTTAAAGACTTTTGTGTAAGGCATAACTCTCAATACTAAATGCTTACCTGACTCTGCTCTTCAGTTAAGGGAGAATGTTTGACCCCGCTTCATAAAGCTGAACCTAGTGTAGTAAAATCTTTAACACTTCACTCTCGTATGTGTACAGTGTACTACTGTCAACAATAGAAGACGGAGTGGTAAATAGAAGTGGGTTGGCATACCTTTAAGCGTGAGAACTATTCTAACCCACTATTGTAACAATAAAGACTTTGGTCCTGGCTTCATGTTAGGACAATACCTCTCCCACGCACAACTCTCCCCCCTCTCTGTCTGTCACTCCCTGTACGTGTATGAATGTGTCACTGTGTTCGCATATTGTTCCACAATACAGTTAATCTGAACGAAACAAATATAAAGGGGAAGGGGAGTGTGTGGTGAAAAATAAGGAAGGAAGACCTGACGGAACACAAGTCCCTGTCAATCAAGGCAGGAAATGCCACGCATAACGTACAGTCTTGGCATTTTGTATATGTGTGCGTGTTTTTATTTATGTGTATATGTGGTCGTGTGTGCGTGTTTTTATGTATGTATATATGTATTTTTTGTATATGTTGTCGTATGTTTGCACGCTCGTCGCTACTGACGTGTGTGTTTTTTTTCCCAGGGAATTCAGGCATGTTAATTTTCTTTCTAATCATTGACATAGCATTTTCGTCGCCAAAATTAACATCTGGAAATCTTATAGCAATAGGCTTAAACGGAACTGTGAATAATATAGTTAAAGGTGGTCCCATAGCAGATCCTGTCGTAGGGGAGTGAAGTGTTAGAGACTTCACCATACTAGATCCAGCATCGAGAGGTGGGGTGACCAGTTCCATTCCATGATGCCTTTTCCTTCCCTAACTCAGTCAGGTACGTATTTACAGCTGGGTAGACTGGAGCGTGAGCCTGCCGCAAAAGTATAGCGTACAATATAATAAATATTCAAAAACATGTACTTGAATCAAGAAGCGGATGTAAAAGTGTAGAATAAAATTAGCAGTTTCCAACCAGTAAAACAAGGAGTGAGGCAGGGATGTTGTCTTTCACCTAATTTATTCTGTCTATATAGCGAAAATGACATTGCACTACTTGCGCATTCACACCAACACATTCAAGACAAAACCGATAGACTGAATAAGTATGGCCAGCAGGTTGGCCTGAACATCAATTTGAAGAAGACAGAGGTCATGACACTAAATGTGGGCAATCCTGAGCCAATAACAGTAAGGAACCAGAAGTTAGAACAGACAGACACATTTACTTACCTAGGAAGCATAGTAACACCTGACGGCGGAACAAGCAAGGACATTAACAACAGAATGAATAAAGCGAGAACAGCCTTTGCTGTTCTCAACAACATTTGGAAGTCTTCCCAATACAGCACAAACACCAAATTAAGACTGTATGAGAGCTGTGTACTTTCTGTGCTTCTCTATGGTGCGGAATGTTGGAGAGTAACAGAGAAGGAAATGTCGAAACTGTCCTCCTTCCACAATATCTGCCTAAGGAAAATTCTCCGAATCTTTTGGCCAAACATCATCAGCAAACAAGAACTACTTATTCGGAGTAACCAGAAAGACATGCACACCATCATAGCTGGCAGACGCTGGAGTTGGGTTGGCCATGTCCTCAGAAGGGACCCTGATACCATCTCAAGAACAGCTATGCTATGGACCCCCGAGGGAAAGCGAAAGAGAGGCCGACCAAAAACAACTTGGCGGAGAACTGTGGAAGCTGAGATGCAAAGAATGAACCACAGTTGGGGCACTGTACGAAGGATGGCCGCCGACCGAGCAAAGTGGAATCAATTTGTTGCTGCCCTACAGGACGCCACCAGGCGTGATGGCCGCTGACTGCTTTGACGGTTGGCGGTTATGGATCAAAGAAGAAGAAGAATATAGCGAAAACATCCCGAAGTCGGTCAAAAATGAGCCGGAAATGCGAGTTGGGAGTTACAATACAAATAATTTGAGCACTGCAGAGTATTAATATCAGAAAATGAAAAAGACCTCCGAAAATATTAGATGTTATATTAAAGACAGCACTGACATGGTGTCACGGAACTTCCTCTCCTGCTTTGCAGTAGTGGTCCAACAGTGGCCAAAACTCAAGATTATCTAATATGGGTCTTTGTGGTGAAGTGGGATGTTATAAATATTTATAGGGGACTTAGTGTACTAACTGAGATCAGCTGTGAAGGTATCTATATCTATTAAGAGTAGTGTATTATAGATAACCTTACTTGCTACCACATATCTATATATCTCAGTCAGAATTATTCTGGAATAGTGTGATGACTACGTTATGTGTCTAGGGTATGTGTATGATGAAGTGTAAGTCACAACAACAGACAGATAAACAATTTAATTTAATCCACTACTCTTGACAACACTGTGACACTCACATACATATAACACTCTATGAGAATATCTTAAGGAGTCACTGATAACTTTTCAAATAACAATATGTATTCATGGTTATCATAAAGGTATATGTGTCCTGATTCAAATACAAAGGAACCAGGAATCACAATCAATTTTAATTACAAGTATATGTACAGACTTTATCAATATGAATATTGTAGTGACATATATTATTAAAATATCCTATGTGTGTCAGTTGTGTAGTGGTAATATGAGGTAATACTGGTTTTGTTTTGTTCAAGCTCTGTTGGTATTTGTCATCATGACTTCAATAGTTTGTCTTTTGGGACTAGTATTGGAGATGTTCTCAGTTCCTGATATTAAGACAATTAAATTCCCCTCTGAATGTTATTTTTATAAAGTCATTTCAAGATGAGGGGGCATAATGTTGAGCTCAGCTTGCCAAATTAGCTTATCTTGCGTGATGGCGGCAGGAAAGGACTCCTCTGCTCGAATTCTCCCCTGGGCTCTGGAGACACCTCACTGATAGCTAAAAAGACCAAGGAGTATGCTGTCCGACTCTGGATTCAGCAAAGCTCTGACCAGGTGCTGCTCAGTACCATCAAGACCACGGTCCCTGAAATCAAGAAGGAGGTACCTTCTACTTCATAACTAACTTATACTCTCTTTTACACTGATCACAACACATCACAAACATTGAGTTCAGAGCGTTAGGCCAACTGTCAGCTTCATCTGAAATACTTTATACCAGTATTTACCTCCTTAATGGTTACCACGCCTCTGCACTTCCAGCATTATTTCTTTCTAATCAATCATCCAGGTGTCAGTGTACTATTTGGCCATTCCATGCCGTTTTACTTCCCTCCGACACCCTCTGTTCAGGCTGGAGCATTATAGGCTTTATCTCCTGTTTGCCACTGAACTACACATATATATACAGGCATAAATTAACAATTTACATTCAATTTTCATTAAAAGATACTGAATGTTTCAAGCTTACCACAATTTCATGGAAATAAACACAGATACGTTGATTAGCAATGAATTCTGGCACAATTACTGGCACAAATTCCCATCTGCTTATGTTCCAGGCTTTTATTTAGCAAAAATATGAGCTGGCTTCAACGCACTGATGCTTTATCAAGCTTATTTAAACAAGTGGTTTCGAACTAACGCTCCTAAGTGATTATATCAGCGAGTCTAGCCAATGAGGCCCCGTTTCGACAAGTGTTTGAAAAAAATGTTACCTTTCCCCGTCTCCCCTAACAACCAAGATAGTATTTATAGCCCGACCAATCGTGGTTAGTCTTTCATTTGTTGCGCTCCAATCAATTTGGAGTTTACATGGTAGGCTAATTCTGTAACGTAAGATTTTTTTCAAACACGTTATAAAAAAATTTTATGAGCAGAAATGATTCCATGCTGTCAGGCATCCCCACTATTTTATTTTGGTTATAATTTATTAATTCCTGGACTATTTGCGTAACGTTTTACATATTCTTTGTCAGCAAGCCCTAAGGAACCCAAATATCCAAATTTAAAAGAGCTACGTGGCTGCGTTCAAAATATGTATTTTCTACCTCCTGTTTCGAAGATGTGCTGTCTGGGAAGGGCAGTGTATTTTATCACTGTCCGTCTGAAAAAAAGTTAGTGCATGTAGTCTTACACGCGTGATGGCAGCATTTGTGTATCGCGCGACGCGTGTTGCATGCGTTCCTGATTTTCAGCCCTCCCTCTCTTTTTATCCTTTAGTCCATCTGTTCGTTCGTTTTTGGTAACATAGTGTAGAAAAAGACATGAATGGAATTTAAAATTTAGGTCAACTTGCATATTTCAAGGTTTTTCTTAGAAAGGCAGCACATTTTATTGTGTGTTTGGGAAACGCGTGTATGTTGCAGAAGGCCTTTAATATCAACGTGAAACGTTACAATTTGCATACGCAGTAGAAAACAAGGGGATTTCGATTACAGTCATTGTGACAGCACTGTTCTTTACCATTCTTCTTCCTTTATTTATTATATGTATTTATTAGGCTTTATATTTACCTAATAATTTATATATGTGGATTAGAATATTCCACGACACCTCCCCTCTTAAAACAGACATTATATGTCAGTCCTTTATTCTATATTCACATAGAGAAATTTATTATTATTTCTGGGGTTTACAGTGATTCTCATCACACGGATGGCGGCTTAAAAAATCCGCTCCCAAATTGGTTTTTCCAGATATATACTCAATGCTAAAATTATATGGAGCCAAAAGTAAAGACCATCGGAGTAACCTGGAGTTCTCATGCCTAGCCTGTGCTAGAAACGATAAAGGTTTGTGGTCTGTTTGCAACTTAAATGCCTTCCCATATAGATAAATATTGAATTTCTTTATCGCCCATATTACTGCAAGACATTCTTTTTCGCTAGTTGAGTAGTTGATTTCAGCTTTATTCAACTTTCTGCTAGCATATGCCACTGGGCTTAATTCCCCATCCAATGCATCAGATCTCTGTAGTAGAGTTGCACCTAACCCAATATTACTTGCATCCGTCCTTACTATGAATTCTTGACTTAAGTCAGGTAATTTCAAAATGGGTTTACTTGTGAGCTTTTCCTTCAATTCTTGGTAAGTCATTTCACATTGCGGTGTCCATGTAATGCGATCTGGATGTCCTTTACGTGTCAATTCAGTTAACGGTGCACATATGGAATTAAAGTTTTTGATATACTTCTGGTAGAAACCACATAATGAGACAAAGGATCTCACGTCCTTCTTGGTTTGTGGTCTCGGGGCTTTCTGTAGTTTCTCTAAATTCTTTGGGTCAGGGGTCATGTTTCCCTGATAAACTGTGTGTCCCAAAAATTCCAATTCTTTACATCCAACGCAACATTTGGTTGGTCGGGCTGTTAAATTTGCCTCCCTAAGTCGATCAAACAGCATGTTCAGAGAGTCAATGTGTTCCTCAAATGTTTCTGTTGCTATAAGGATATCATCCATAAAATTTGTTATACAGGGATTATTCAGAGGATCCAATAATTTTCTCATCATTCTAGAGAAGACACTAGGCGCATTCTTCAATCCAAATGGCAATCTATTAAACTCATAGTGTCCTTCTGAGGTACTAAAAGCTAGGTAGGGTCTAACCTCAGGCTTTACTGGAATCTGATAATATCCTTTACTCAGATCCACTTTGGAGAAATATTTAGCTTTATTTAGTCTGGCAAACAGCTGATTTGTATCCGGCAATGGATCCACCTGTCCTTCTGTAATAGCATTCAGTCTCCTGTAATCTATACAGAGTCTATGTTCTCCAGAGGGCTTCCTTAAGAGTACAACACCGGAACTATACGAAGACTCACTGTGCGAAATAATTCCTTCCTTCAACAGATAGTCTATCTCTTCCTTCAAAGCTTTCTCCTTAGCAAACGGAATCGAATATGGTTTCATACAGACAGGTGTGGAGTCTATTAGTTTCATATCATATTCCAATAGGTTTGTATGCCCTGGTCGGTCTGTTAACACCTCTGCATGATTATTTAGAACCTGTTGCACTCTCTCTTTCTGATTTTTCGTTAAATGTGTACTGATTTTCACCTGTGCTGCTGTCTCACAGGGGTGTGATGGATATTCAAATGATGAAAGTGGTTCCTTTTTCATCTCCATGGCGATGGACAAGGTCAACAAGTGTGTCTCTTCCTGATGTTCTCTTTCCAAATATTTCTTCAGGAGATTCACATGATAGATTTTTTCTTTCCCCTTCTTATCTATCTTATAATTTGTTCTAGACACCTTCTCTAGAACTGTATATGGACCCTGCCATCCAATTTGTAACTTATTCTGACTCCCAGGCAAAAGAAGCAGTACTTTCTCTCCCACAGCCAAATTTCTGTCCTTCGCCTTCCTGTTATAATAGGCAGCATGTTTCTTCCTGGCTTGTTTCAAATTTTCATTGGCAAGTTTCCAGCCAGTTTTTAACCGAGTGGTCAGCTCATTCACATATTGGTATGAAGATGTAATGTTCTCCTCTGCCTTTTCATCAGTCCACGTTCTTAACATAGCTTCAAGTGGACCTTTTATTGGCCTTCCAAACAATAATGTTGCCGGGGCCATACCGGTTGAACTATGGGGTACCTCCCGATAAGCAAAGAGGGCGGCGTGCAAGTACTGGTCCCATGTATCTGGTTTTTCGTGTGCCAACTTTCTCAGGATCGACATCAATGTGCCGTTAAATCTTTCCACTTGGCCGTTCCCTTGGGGATGATACACACTACAATGGAAGTGTTTGGCCTGGAAGATCCTGAAAACTTCTTCAGTTAGTTTCCCCTTGAACTGAGAGCCATTATCAGTCAGGATTTGATTGGGAAAGCCTAACCTTGTGAAAATTGTGAGCAATGCCTCTGCCACATGTTTTGAATCAATCGATGACAGGGCTACTGCCTCTCCCCACATAGAACAAGTGTCCACCAGAGTCAGAATGTAGCTGTTCCTTCTCTTGGTTCGGGTGAGGGGTCCCACAAGATCCACGGCAACTCTCTCAAAGGGTGTTCCCACTATGGGCATTTCCCCCAGAGTTGCTGGTGCAGTCCAATGTTTAGGTGCTACTCGTTGGCACTCTGGACAGGATTTTACATATCGTTTGATATCTTCAGTTATTCCTGGCCAGAAATAGTGACAAGCTATTCGCTGTCCTGTTGCGCTGATTCCCATATGACCACTGAAGGGAATCGCATGCCCTAGTTCCAACACTTTAGTCCTATATGAAGTGGGAAGGACCAGCTGTCCGTGACCATTGGATTCAGATCCAGCCTTCCTATATATCAGTTTGTTCTTCATATAAAACTCTCCCTTGCCTGGAGGTGTATGAGATTTGGGCAACTTCTTGAAACATGGCTTGAGTGTTTTGTCCTCAGCCTGTGCCTTCCTCATCTCATCTGGGTGAGTATTTATGGGATTATCCTCCTCCTTCTTTGACTGTGATCTGGTCTGCACTGTTGCCAATATCACAGGTCTCTTGGGATTCCCCAAGAAGACATATCTACACCCCAATATTAGAGGGTAGATTGGCTCATTTATCACTGCTGCTTTTATGATTCCTTCCACATATCGCGTTTTCACTTTTATTCGGGCGACGGGAAGTGTCATGGTAGCTACATCCTTGGTTGCAGTTTGAATCTCCACTGTTTCTGTGGTGTATTGATCGGCCTGCACCAGGTGAGAACTCACAACGGAATCGTAATCTAAACCGGTATCATATAAACATCTTATAGTGACACCATTACAGATGACATCTTCACACACTGGGGGGTGGTATGGTTCCTGTAATTCTTCAGGTTTGCCCTTCTTTTCCTTTTTCCCTGATGTCATAGCAGCAAAATGAGGAGGTTTCCTTCTACAATGGTCAGTGTCATGATTGTTCATCTTACAATTTTTACACCACCTTTTTCCTTGGTTGAAAGATTTTCTTTCATCATATTTCCTTTCATCGAATTGTGGGAATTTATTTTTATTTTCATACCGTGGCCTATCAAATTGGTGCTTACCTTTATTTTGATCCTTAGGATCAAATTTATTAAAGTTCTGTGGTGCCCTAAAGTTATCCACTTGTTTCTTTTTATTACCTGTTACCTCTGCTTGAGCTGCTTGATACCTTTCAGCAACATTTAGCAACTCACCCAGCCTCTCTGCACCTTGTTCCATGAGAAACTTTCTCAGGTCTGGAGCCATGGACTCTCTTAATTGCTCTATAAGGACCATTTCCTTAAGATCTTGGGTTTTCCCCAGAGAAGTCCATTTCTCCAAGTATGTCTCTATTCGTGCAGAGAACTGGTGATAGGTTTCACCTGACAGTAGTTTAGCATTCCTAAATTTTTTCCTATAGAATTCTGCATTCTTTTCATACCTTAACAAAAGAGCCTGCTTTAGCATGTCATAATTTTCCTGATCACCTCTGCTCATTTTTGCAAAAACTTCATAAGCTGCCCCACGAAGTCCCTGAGATAACTTTAAGCTCCACCTTTCTCTCTCTAACCCATACGTGGTAGCTAATAGTTCATACCTATTTAGGTAGCTCTCTATATCATCGTCTTTCTCAACAAAATGATCTAAATGAAAATTCATAGCTGAGGTTGAGGCTCCTTGGCTAGCAGTGGCATCAGAGGCAAAGGGACTGGCACCATTTTCAGGAGCATGGCCCTGAAACTCAAACTCCCTTAGTCGTAACTCATGTTCCCTTTGTAATCTCTTCTCCTTTTCTGCTTCCCTTTCTGCAGCTAATCTCTTGTCTTCCCTTTCTGCAGCCTGTCTTCTTTCCTCGGCTTCTCTTTCTGTAGCTAATCTTTTGTCTTCTCTTTCTGCTTCCAATTTCTTAGCCTCTTTGTCAGCCTCAATCTGCAACTTCTTAGTCTCAGCCTCAGCTTGCAACCTCTTAGTCTCAGCCTCTAACTTTCTTTCGGCCTCTTTTTCTAATCTTCTTTCTTCGCGTTCAATAAATTTGTCACATTCCGTGGTGACATAGGCAACCATAACTTGCCCATCTAATCCTAACTCTTTTGCAGTCTGTACAGCAGCAGATCGAAACTTGGCCAGGTCCGCCATTGTCTATCAGGTAAATTTGTACAATGTCTAACCAACAATTCAAATTCTAAATATATATAATGGACAACACAGGCACCGTGAGCTCAACCTTATTTAATTCCACCCAAGGATACCTTTTAATTCTTATATTCCCTGAAGTGAATTACCCCCAATATTTTTAATAGGGAAAGATTCAAAATCCCAAGAGCGAGACCCCAATATATGTGGTGAAGTGGGATGTTATAAATATTTATAGGGACTTAGTGTACTGACTGAGATCAGCTGTGAAGGTATCTATATCTATTAAGAGTAGTGTATTATAGATAACCTTACTTGCTACCACATATCTATATATCTCAGTCAGAATTATTCTGGAATAGTGTGATGACTACGTTATGTGTCTAGGGTATGTGTATGATGAAGTGTAAGTCACAACAACAGACAGATAAACAATTTAATTTGATCCACTACTCTTGACAACACTGTGACACTCACATACATATAACACTCTATGAGAATATCTTAAGGAGTCACTGATAACTTTTCAAATAACAATATGTATTCATGGTTATCATAAAGGTATATGTGTCCTGATTCAAATACCAAGGAACCAGGAATCACAATCAATTTTAATTACAAGTATATGTACAGACTTTATCAATATGAATATTGTAGTGACATATATTATTAAAATATCCTATGTGTGTCAGTTGTGTAGTGGTAATATGAGGTAATACTGGTTTTGTTTTGTTCAAGCTCTGTTGGTATTTGTCATCATGACTTCAATAGTTTGTCTTTTGGAACTAGTATTGGAGATGTTCTCAGTTCCTGATATTAAGACAATTAAATTCCCCTCTGAATGTTATTTTTATAAAGTCATTTCAAGATGAGGGGGCATAATGTTGAGCTCAGCTTGCCAAATTAGCTTATCTTGCGTGATGGCGGCAGGAAAGGACTCCTCTGCTCGAATTCTCCCCTGGGCTCTGGAGACACCTCACTGATAGCTAAAAAGACCAAGGAGTATGCTGTCCGACTCTGGATTCAGCAAAGCTCTGACCAGGTGCTGCTCAGTACCATCAAGACCACGGTCCCTGAAATCAAGAAGGAGGTACCTTCTACTTCATAACTAACTTATACTCTCTTTTACACTGATCACAACACATCACAAACATTGAGTTCAGAGCGTTAGGCCAACTGTCAGCTTCATCTGCAATACTTTATACCAGTATTTACCTCCTTAATGGTTACCACGCCTCTGCACTTCCAGCATTATTTCTTTCTAATCAATCATCCAGGTGTCAGTGTACTATTTGGCCATTCCATGCCGTTTTACTTCCCTCCGACACCCTCTGTTCAGACTGGAGCATTATAGGCTTTATCTCCTGTTTGCCACTGAACTACACATATATATACAGGCATAAATTAACAATTTACATTCAATTTTCATTAAAAGATACTGAATGGTTCAAGCTTACCACAATTTCATGGAAATAAACACAGATACTTTGATTAGCAATGAATTCTGGCACAATTACTGGCACAAATTCCCATCTGCTTATGTTCCAGGCTTTTATTTAGCAAAAATATGAGCTGGCTTCAACGCACTGATGCTTTATCAAGCTTATTTAAACAAGTGGTTTCGAACTAACGCTCCTAAGTGATTATATCAGCGAGTCTAGCCAATGAGGCCCCGTTTCGACAAGTGTTTGAAAAAATGTTACCTTCCCCCCGTCTCCCCTAACAACCAAGATAGTATTTATAGCCCGACCAATCGTGGTTAGTCTTTCATTTGTTGCGCTCCAATCAATTTGGAGTTTACATGGTAGGCTAATTCTGTAACGTAAGATTTTTTTCAAACACGTTATAAAAAAATTTTATGAGCAGAAATGATTCCATGCTGTCAGGCATCCCCACTATTTTATTTTGGTTATAATTTATTAATTCCTGGACTATTTGCGTAACGTTTTACATATTCTTTGTCAGCAAGCCCTAAGGAACCCAAATATCCAAATTTAAAAGAGCTACGTGGCTGCGTTCAAAATATGTATTTTCTACCTCCTGTTTCGAAGATGTGCTGTCTGGGAAGGGTAGTGTATTTTATCACTGTCCGTCTGAAAAAAAGTTAGTGCATGTAGTCTTACACGCGTGATGGCAGCATTTGTGTATCGTAATATCAACGTGAAACGTTACAATTTGCATACGCAGTAGAAAACAAGGGGATTTCGATTACAGTCATTGTGACAGCACTGTTCTTTACCATTCTTCTTCCTTTATTTATTATATGTATTTATTAGGCTTTATATTTACCTAATAATTTATATATGTGGATTAGAATATTCCACGACAGTCTTGAAAGGTGTCTACCTTCGCACAAGATTACTCTTGGCAGAGTTGTAAATAGAAGGATAGTGCTGCTTCTATCTCAAGGTAGTATTCATAAGATATTTCAGAAGTCAAGAACAATACTGCGTTGGGCAGGGCAATTGTTAACTTATATCTGATCCGCAGCCTTTTATGAAGAATTAAGCAATTACGAGTATTAATCTCAGCTCGTTCAAGCCCTCACCCTGATTTACTCAGCGGAATTCGTCTTATTATGGTATAGCTATGTTTAGAGTGTAATTAGTAAATTGACTGAGACAAACATGCAGTACATTCAAAATGACTAAATCGACGTTAAATTCGCATATTTACAAATAACAGATTTAATAATCACTTAGGTTTTAACAAGGTTTTTAAGAAAAAAAAAGAATAATTATTCATCAGAAAATTATCATCACTGTCTGATGTAATGGTAGTTTGTACTGGAGGTCACTTGGCAGCTTGTGTTTGTTACTTAGCTGTCGGTGATGGTTCTACACCTTCTGATGATTTGGTTCTTGGTAGACTGGATCGGTGATCTCGCTCGTCACTGGTCAAGGTTGTAGGGCGCAGCACGTTCCCGGAAGTCTCAGGGAGTGTTTACGAAGTTGGTCCCACGTGTTAACGTTCCGTCTGATGATGGTATCTAGCTTCGACTTCAGGCCACTTGTATCCTTCTTGTTCCAGAGATAGTACCCTCAACTGGTACCACCAACCAGTATGGTAAAAGAATAGAAACAAATACCCTCTGGGTATTGAGTTTCCCGACACATAGTTATGGGTCCTCTTCTTCCTATTCTACCATCCTATCTACCTCAGACTCGATGAGAGTTAAGCTTAATCTCTCGAGAGAAAACATTCTTTACATTTAAATTGAATAGCGTTATATTTACTTTATATTCAGATTAAAAGGTTAATAGTATAGATAGAATATGTTTACATTTACATCTAAACTGGTTGAAAAATGTTGACAATATAGATTGAAAATGTTTTCAGTTACATCTACACTTGTTGAAAAATGATCACAATATATATTGAATATGTTTTCAGTTACATCTACACTGGTTGAAAAGCTTGAAAACTTTTATTATTTTTAAAGTGAATATATTTACAAAGACATTTACACTAGTTTGTAAATGTAAATATTATAATTAGAATGTACATCATTTCTTTCGTCTTTCCCTCCCTGCTCCATATGGAACTTGGGACTACCTATGCTTTAGTTCTCTGTAAGAAACTAGCAATAAAGCAGTCACCAGCCCTTGCAGTGGTGGTTCATGAAATCATCATTCTATATGCTGAGGTTGCCAGCCTCAAGTGAATTGGACATCCACTAGCAATTTTCACATACTAATATTCACATGACAATATATACATATTAGTTCACGTGTTGTCCTCCAGAATGCTCTAACAAAGTCCGGTCTGATACATGAAATTCTGATTCTAACTCTGGCAGTCTGGTTTTCGTCTTGGCGCGAGGTGAAATTTTCACAGTGCCTTAAAACTGCAAACGTGTCAGGTTATATTGCACTTTGCCTCCCCCGCTGTACTTTGTTTACAATTTAAGCAGGGTCCAATCAGTAATTTGGTGGTTCCTCTATTTCATACCCCCGCCAATCGTTTCAAAACTACATATTTAGGTGGGGTAATTCAAAATTATTCTGACATGGAAAATTCTGTGCGTGATGGAAAAGGTCACGTCTCCCATATATGGAAGTGGCAAGTCCGTACACTCTTTCGACAATGTGTTTCAGATATAACATCTTACTTTCCTCTAAAGCAATGTCTCTGATACAGGTGGGCAGGAACCGTTTATGTCATTCGTTTCCGCCGAATGCATGTATGGCTTCGTCTGCGGGCGAGTAATTTTATCGACTGGCACGGATTGAGCAAACGAAACTATGCGAAAACTGATCAGGCCCATATGGGTTTTACTTACGTTAATCTCCGTAGAGCTGTGAAGCGCCAAGCAAATGTGATGAATTATCACCAAAAGGGAGTGTCAAATGGTTGTAAATACCAAATATCTGTTTGATAAGAGATAATTAAATGTGTCGATCCCCCGGAAATTCCAGGTAATCAGTACGTACAATAAATGTATCTGGTTACTGCCGTAGTGAAGAAGAGATCGACCCAAAATTATATGACACAGGACTGAGTCTGAGTGGGAAAAAAAAAAAATTAAATTTTTTTTTTCGTTTTTTTTTTCGTACGCCCGCTAATACTCGAGGCGAAATCTCAGGTTATTATTTTATGTCTAACCTGACATTGATTTTACGTGAGTATCCCTTTATTTCTTGTACAGAGACAGGTGTCCCTCGCCATTCAGGCAAATACTCGCCGATTTCGGAGGTACCCATTGCAGCTGGGTCGGCTCAGGAGCCGCCAGTCCCTGGTCGACGACACTCCTTCAAATGTCCTCGCCAGGTCTCGAGTTAATCCAGTACAAATCCCGGTCGACGAAAAATCCTCAAATGCCGTCGCCCGGGTTTGATCCTGTATCACCCGGTCGCCAGAGCGGTGTTGTAACCACTACGCTAGCGCGGCTTCCCCAAAAAAAAAAAAAAAATTAAATAAATCAATACATTAAAATAAGTTACATAGGTTGTGTCCAAGAAAAGGACCCCACCTAAATGCAGAGTAATAATAAACGGAAAAATGTTTTTAAAAATTCACCGTTCCAAATACGTAAGCACAATAATTATATTTGATGGAAAATGCACCACTGAGCTTAAGAAACCAAAAAAATCCTTCTATAAAATGAGGAACGTCCTGTGCAATAGTAGGTCTATAGCTTTATTTCCTCCACTTAATTTTGCATTTGTTTGAGGTTGTGTATGGAAGATGGCAAACTCATCATATGAAACAGGTTGCTATATAAACCTCTGCTGGAAGGCGGCCAGCTACAGTGGGGGCTCATTGCTTCTCATCATCTTCAAGTTATGAAGTAAAGAGTGATGCTATATTCGTCAGAGTGTCGTGAAACCTCTGCTTCCACGAAAACATTATTTTTTTTTCTGAAAGAAAATAGAACAAAATTTCTTACCTTCGTTTGTTATCTTTATCCTTAGCTGTCCTGGTTTCTTAGTGCTGTTTGTACATCCTCCTTCCATTCTCAAAAGTGCAATCTACCTACGTCCGTTACATGCTGTTTTTTTTTTTAAATATTTCCTTGCGGGTTATGCCGTGTTGTGGCGATATTTTAAACGTAGACTTAAGTTTGTTGGTTATATCAGAGCGCATTTAGCCATTCAAAAATAAGTGAACTCTGTTAACTGAAGTACATCGTTGATAGATACAAAATCTTGAAAAGGACTAATAGTATCTATCTGCTCAATTCATTCATTCATAACCCTCCACTCCCAAAGGAGCATAGGCCTTCAACAAACACATGCCAAGTCCTCTTGTCACGTGCCATCATCTCAAGTTCTTTCCACGTTCTCATTATTTTCACCTCTGTTTCCAGCTCTCTTCTCCATGTGCTTCTTGGTCTACCTCTGCTTCTCTTGCCCTGGGGGTTCCAGAACAAGGACTGCCTTGTAATGCTATCAACAGGTTTCCTCAGTGTGTGTCCTATCCATCGCCATCGTCTTCTTCTCATCTCTTGTTCCACTGGCACTTGTCTAGTTCTTGTCATCAGTTCCACATTGGTAACCTTGTCATACCATTTTAATCCCTCTATTCTACGCAAGCACCCATTTATGAAAGTCTGTATCTTTTTGGTTGTTGTCTTTGTTGTTATCCATGTCTCAGAGCCATACAATAGGACTGACTTCACATTTGAGTTGAAGATTCTTATTTTCGTGTTGGATCCGATTTCTCTTGATCTCCATATATTTCCCAATGCAATGAAAGCTCCTCTTGCTTTTTGTATTCTTATTTTGATATCACTGTCTGTTCCTCCAACTTTGTCTAAATTGCTGCCAAGATATGTGTACGATTCTACATCTTATATTGGTAATTCTTCAAGTTCAACCCTGTTATCATTACCTGCTCAATGGGCACTGGAAAATTCTCAAACAACTTTGAAGTGGAGGCAAAAGCACTAAAAACAGCTGCAGTTTCCGTCATGATAAACAAAGATTTTGCTAGAGACAAGCTACTGCTCCTCACAGCCTCACTATTAGTCGTCACAGCCTCACTATTAGTCGTCACAGCCTCACTATTAGTCGTCACAGCTCTCAGGAACAATAAAACAAATGAATTAGACAGCCTGGCGAAGCACTAATGAAAACCAGCTATGAATTCAAACAAGTAAAAATACAGTGGATTCCCGCCCCATTGCAAGATATGTAGAAATGAGAAGGCAGATAAACTTGCCAAAGAAAGAGGAAGGAAAGAGATAAAAACAATAATCAGAAATAACTAGACAAAATAGCAGAAGGAACACACTTCTTATGCATGTCTTATACTTTGTTCTTCGTTCGTATGTTATGCGCTATCTCTGTCCGTCTCTCTCGCTTTCCATCACTCTATGTCTTTCTTTCTCACTATCTCTCTCTCTCTCACTCTCTGTCTTTATCTCTCACTTTCTCTCTGTCTTTCTCTGTCACGTTCCCTCACACTCCCTGTCTTTCCCTCTCACTTTCTCTACCTGTCTTTCTCTCTCATTTTCTCTCTCTCCGTCTTTTTCTCTCTCCGTCTTTCTCTCTCTCCGTCTTTTTCTCTCTCCGTCTTTCTCTGTCACGTTCCCTCACACTCCCTGTCATACCCTCTCACTTTCTCTACCTGTCTTTCTCTCTCATTTTCTCTCTCTCTTTCTCTCTGTCTTTCTCTGTCACGTTCCCTCACACTCCCTGTCTTTCCCTCTCACTTTCTCTACCTGTCTTTCTCTCTCATTTTATCTCTGTCTTTCTCTCTCACTTCCCCTCTCTCACGTCCAGAATGCAGAACCATACTGTACATTACCAAGACGAGAACAAGTGATAATTTGTAGACAAAGAACCGGCCATTACAGACTCAAATACCATCTGTGCAACAAATGAAAAATCGGACAGATGTGTGTCCATGTTGGGTGAACAACAGATAGTAACATGTACTCCTAAACTGTCCGCTCCACGAGTAGAGCAGTGTGACAGCGTGATCTTCTGCAACACTAGTTGAGGGAGCAACTGTATGGTGACAAGAGAAGCCTGAGACGGGCTGGCAGCTTTATAAGAAAGATAGATGTGGTTATTTGAGAGCGGACGATGAAAAAACAAAGTATCTGCTAAAATGATGAAGCCCTGAAAAGGACTTGTCTTGAAAAGGAATTCCAGCTACGCCAGAGCTGCTCGTACCGCCTCAGAGTTCAGCGAACACCAGAATTCTAGGAAATAACATATACCAGAATTGTCGGAGAAAACACACGCAAATAAAGATATTCTCATCCGATGACTTTGGAGATTATTTGTTTTCTGCATGTTTTATACTTTGTTCTTCGTTCTTGTGTTATGCGCTATCTCTGTCTGTCTCTCTCGCTTTCCTTCACTCTGTCTTTCTCTCTCACTTTCTCTCTCTCTCTCTCACTTTCTCTCTGTCACTTTCTTTCTCTGTCTTTCCCTCTCACTTTCTCTACCTGTCTTTCTCTCTCATTTTCTCTCTCTCTCTTTCTCTCTCTTTCTCTCTGTCTTTCTCTCTCACTTTCCCTCACTTCCCCTCACTCTCTGTCTTTCCCTCTCACTTTCTCTACCTGTCTTTCTCTCTCATTTTCTCTTTCTCTCTGTCTTTCTCTCTCATTTCCCCTCACCCTCCGTCTTTCTCTCTCACTTTCTCTGTCTTTCTCATTTTATCTCACTTTCTCTCTCTCACTCTGTGTCTCTCTGTCTTTCTCTCTCACTTTCTCTCTGTCTTTCTCTCATTTTCTCTCTCTTTCTCTCTCTCACTTTCTCTGACTTTCTTCCTGTCTTTCTCTCTCATTTTCTCTCTCATTTTCTCTCTCTCACTTTCTCTCTCACTTTCTCCCTGTCTTTCTCTCTCATTTTCTCTCTCACTTTCTCTCTCTCTTTCTCTCTGTCTTTCTCTCTCACTTCCCCTCACTCTGTGTCTTTCTCTCTCACTTCCCCTCACTCTGTGTCTTTCTCTCTCACTTCCCCTCACTCTGTGTCTTTCTCTCTCACTTTCACTCTGTGTCTCTTTCTCTCTCATTAGCTGTCTCCCTCCCACGTGTGCAACCATGCACTGTTATATTTATTCTATCTAGCACTCTCTATTACAGCTTGTGCGCTTCCCACAAACTTCAATAAAAAAGGTAAAGATAGGTCATATAGCAGATACTGTCGTAGGGGCGGCTAAGTGTTACAGACTTCACCATACAAGGTCCAGCTATTTTATGAAGTGGGATAACCAGTTCTCTTCCTCGTCACCTGTTGCCTTCTCTAACTCAACAACTTCCGATTGGCTGAGCGGTTAAAGGGCTTTACTCTCGCGTCCAAGCCAACGGGTTCCAGGATTGAAACTTGGTATCGTTATCTCCAGTTTACTCACATGTGAATTGGTATATGACTCTGCTCGTGAGTTAGGGAAGGCGAAGGCAGCGATGAAGGGAACTTGTTACCCCCACCTAATAAAGCTGGACATAGTATATGTACATCTCTAACACTTCACTCTCCTACGGCAGTATTTGCTATGGGACTACCTTTTTTTTAAAAAACTCCAGAACAGAGTACATGACGCTACCAGGTTTCGATCCCCGAACCCATGGTAACTACGCCGTGAGAGGAAAGAGCTCTTACGCTTAACCATCGGACGCTTCCCAGAAACTAACTTCAGGAAAATACAGGGTATCCCAGAAGCCTTGGTTCAGTGTTAAGCTGTAATAACTACAGAAGTATAAATGCTCCAGACTTACATAAACATTATTTGAAATTTTAATTATTTAATTTTCTTTTACACTTATTTATTTTTGTTAATTTTGAACAATATATTTTTTACTTAAAACTGTAAGAAGAAAATTTGCTTCCCATTATAAGAAGGGTACTCCACACAGAAATACAAAATTGGTTTTTGGAATGTTAAATTCAGCAGACACACGGCGCACTGATATTTTGCGACTGTTGAAATGCCAACCCAGTTTCATCCAGTCTCTTCGCTTGCTCCGCGTATCCTGGATCTAGGATTGTCGTGAATTGAGCCCGTTTCCTTTATTTTTTTTTTCCCCATTCAGTTCTTAATTAAATTTCTGTGGGGAGACTCCTTCTTATAATGGGACGCGAATTTTCTTCTGACTTGAGTTCAGCTAAACAAGAGAACGCAGTTGACTTATTCTTCTAAGTTTGCCACCTTCTGTTAGAGGGTCTGAAACAAAAATTTCAAATTAAAAATGTAGGCTATTATTCAAAATTCACAAAGCTAAATAAGTGTAGCAAAAATGTAAATAATTAAACTTTTAATAAATGTTTAATTAAACAACCCATAAAAGCCAGATCCAAACCTCAGAAATGAGGTATCTGAGGAAGGTGGTTGAAGTAACAAGAAGAGACATGGTCCGCAACTAGACGATACGTCAAGGCCTAAAAACCCAACCCCTGCAGACCCAAGTAGAACAGTCCCAACTAAGATGGTTTGGCCATGTCTGCAGAATGGGATAAGATCGGCTACCACGACAAGCTATGGAAACTAGGAGCCAGGGATCCAGACCTCCAGGACGACCCAGAGTCCGCTGGGAGGACAATATTAGACAATCTTTGAAGGACCGAGGACTAGAATGGAACCAGGCCAGGAGGAAGACAACCGATATGATAGTATGGCGCTCTCTCTTCCAAACCTCTACACCTCACGGTAGAAGAGGAACGACTAAGTAAGTAAGTATTAATGTTTTTTTTTCTAAGTCTATAACATTAATACGTCTGAAGTTATTAAATCTTAAAACTTCACTAAGACTTGTGTATAGTTAGTTTCTCCTAAAACTAGATGGCGTAGTTTTTATCTTCGCCCCCCCCCCCCCTTCCCCCCTCCTTTTTTTTTCTCCTTCCAGATATTCGTTACGGTTCAGATTTCAAGTCGTCCATGTTTTCACTGGAACCTGACCGGCGCCACTTTCTGTAAACTTAAATAGATGATTCAACTTGCGTGACCTACATCTCAAAACTTTTTTTTTTTTTTTTAACGCGCGTTAGACTGTAACAGAATGTTTAAGCCATTTAAGTGAAATGAGAGGAGAGAGGGGAAACTCTTCGGAGAGGTAACAAAGACGCCGAACTTCCAATATGCTTTTTCTTTCTTTCAGGTTAGGTTTGGTTATTAAGGACTATCTTCATTACACACGGACTAATCCATCAGTGCTCCGATCTCCTCCCTTAAATCACACAGGGAGGATCTCAGCACAGTGCACGAACTCCGTGGCGCCGACGAGAATCCCAATGTGTGTATATAGGAATCACACATTCTATAAATATTGTTTGTGGTGGGTAGCTTTCTAATTTTTAAATTTTGCCAGGATAGCGGCCTGATAGACCCATTCTTTTTAACGATTTCTAACTGCCGTGTGATTTTTAACGGGCGCAACTTACACACTGGACCTCCTATTTTTTCACCCTTATCCGAGAAGGCTAGGCATCCGATCTCACTACCCAGGAGACCAAGGAGGAGTATGACATCATTAGGACCACTGGTTCTGAAAAAAATTATCCGTAAAATATTCCCTCAACTGGGAATCGAACCCGGTACCTCTAGAACTTAAGGCGGACGCCATAGCTCTTAGCCACTCCGATCCCCTCCGACTTTGGTGTGATAAACGTGGGCGATTATTTTTTAACTAGTGTTGTTTATCACTTTTGTTGTTGTTCTGTTTTCTATGCCAAGTTGCGAGGCTATCTTGTCCAGTATGTTTACACGCTTTTATTTAACTTCATTTGTATGTCACTTTCAAATCTTGCAATCTATTTTTCAATCACTTCCAGATGAGCAATAGCTCTGAAACTAGGCATAGTTGTGTATTCCCGATGACAATACAATAATCAGTCAATTATTAATAATTTAATATTGTAATTATGACATTATGAGTAATTAAAGTTTTTCGTAAAGAAATGTAAACAAATCAGGGGCCATAATCAAGTTAATTCAAAATTCAAGAGTACGTGGTGTGCTTTATTTTTTTTCTATGCGTAAAACAGGGCAGTACTCAAACAAGTGTCTTGCTAAATCAAGGAAAACAATCCAAATTATAAAATTATGAATCAAGGGAAAGTTGAGTTCGATCTCTAGATGGTATTCAAATTGAAGAAATTGATTGCACCAAATTAACAGGCACAAAGCCATGTAATATTGACGCTCTAAAAGAAATGGATCGCTTAATCAATTTTAGACCAGATTTACAATAAGCAAAAATATTGTTTATGTTTTAGTATGTCATAATTTTTCTAACACTAAAAAGAAGAAAATAAAAAATAAAAATAAATTCTTTTAAACACACGCTTTTAATGCACAAAAACCCCCAAAAATAATTTTTCAGGGAGATTATAGCTTGCAGTCAAAAAATGTAACATCAAATTGACAAAAAAGCGTGAGGCGCTGATTCTGCATGAAATTAACTTCTGCTTTTTACTTCATTAGACACTTATGGATAAAATATATGATAAGCGCCCCACGCTTTTTGTCAATTTGATGCTACATTTTTTGACTGCAAGCTATAAACTCCTTGAAAAATTATTTTTGGGCTTTAGTGCATTAAAAGCGTGTGTTTAAAATATGTTTTATTTGTATGTTCACTTTGCCGCTGTAAATCTCGTTTTCCGTCACTTTTGTCTATTTTCACACTATGATGATATTAATATGACGTGATTGTGTTTTGCTCTACCATCCTTCTTTGTTTTAGTTAAAACAATGTTTCTATGCGTACCGTATTTCCTGTTAAATGTTATAGCTTCTTCATTAATTTTCAATATGTAATTGCTTCTTTGCTTTCCCTCCCCCTCTCTCTGTGTGTATATATGTTTACAGGTAGGTAGGCAGGCGTGCGTTCGTAACATTATGAATGCAATGTTAATATTTGATACTTATCGGTACTGCTGGGCATCCGATTGACATAGTGGTTAGAGTGCTGGTCTCTCGATTCACGGTATCGCCACGCTCCAGTCTACCCAGCTGTAAATGGGTATCTGACCTTGTTCTTGAGTTAGGGGAGGAATAGGAATTGAACTGATCACCCCCACCTCTCGATGCAGGACCTATTATTGTGAAGTCTCTGACACTTCATTCTCCCACGGCAGTATCTCTATGGGGCTACCTTTACCATTTTGCTTACTGTTAAAGCTGCAAACCCAAATAGAACAGTCCCTACTGAGATGATTAGGCCACGTCTGCAGAATGGGAGAAGATCGGCTACCACGACAAGCATGGGAAACAAAGAGCCAGGGATCCAGACCTCCAGGACGACCCAGAGTCCGCTGGGAGGATAACATTAGACAATCTTTGAAGGACCGAGGACTAGAATGGAACCAGGCCAGGAAGAAGACAGCCGATAGGATAGTCTGGCGCTCTCTCTTCCAAACCTCTACACCTCACGGTAGAAGGGGAACGACTAAGTAAGTAAGTGTTTTCATTTTGAAATCACTCTGAGAATTATACAGGGTGATCGAGAAGTCTCTTCTCGATCACCCTATATTATTCTATGGTAGAAATGTTAAAAAAATAAACAATAATGCCTATTTCTTTACCCCGATGAAACAGAGATTTCGTTCGTTCGTTCGTTCTCTTACATATGACCTAATATTTCTATTTTTAAAGTCACTCTTTTTAAAACACAGTTACTGGAGTTAAAAGTTACATGGGTAGTAAGTAACGTTCCTAGACGATGATGATGATGGTGACATTTTTGTTCCGAAATTTGTTCTAGGAGATGTCTAAGATGTATTTTGAAAGGGGGAAAGTGGTAGATAGGAGATGAGAAGCAGTGCTATCCGAGATAAGGAGAATATGAAGAGTCTTAAGGAAGGTAATGGGTTACGTTCAAACTTGAAACAATTTACATTTATTTAGTTACAGACAATCGAATCATCTTAAGTGTTCTCATACTTGTGTCTCCTACATCTACACCTACGAACACCTCCCCTTCTAACTTTCCTTATCGAACTCTCCCATACTTCGTTTGTTCATCAAGCATCACTCCTCCTCTCAGCTCGCCTAGCTAGCTATTCACTATTCAGATTCATCCTTCCGAATTCACCTCTCCTCTTCATCATGCTCCGCCTTTTCATCTTACCTCTTATCATCATCATCATCATGCTCTGCCTTCCAAACTCATCTCCTGTCGACAGCAGACACTCACTCACCTACTTTCATCACAGTTCTCTCTCCTCAAACTCTCCTCACCCCTTCACTCAACAACATGCCGCTGTACAATAAGAGAATGGGTAAACAAAGAGAGTGTTGTAGCCAACAGCTTCAGGCAGGAGCATCCACATTTTTCCCACGCTTGGCCAGGCGACTAGAGTGACGTCGACCTAAGGGGAGGTCATTAGCCAGCAAGTCGGAGAGCTGGTACTGAGTTGAGGATATCGGTTCCTGGAATAGCAGTACCGTACACATTTTTTTATGACAAAGTATCCCATTCAACCCTTGATGGGTTATAATTAGGATATGTAGTGTAGCAAATTAAAGATAATAACGTCTGATTTCCTATATCCAAATATAGTATCTTCTTCTCACCCCCCCCCCCCCCCCCCCCGCCCCCCCACCCCTCACCTTTTCCACTCAGTCCAAATACAACAAATCAAAGCTGTAAAATTGTTTGAATGTATGTGTGCCTTCGCCGCCCCCCCCCCCCCCATAAACTACCCTGTTGTTAACAAGGCGAAAAGGGGTGAGAAAGCCCTGGGATGACACCCAATCTTGAGCAATTTATATGCATGTCTACCCATAAGGCTTCCATACAACTCTTCTGTCCATTTGTCAGTTATTATTCTTTTAATTAAGGAGGAAACCAAACAACAGAAAAGAAATATAAGTGGTAGGTTTACTGGGAATCGAACCAGTGACCACCCACACGGTGCCAGCGGCTGTGCTATGAAAGTGAATCGTGAAAGGACGCTCAGCGTAGTTTTACCGCAGAAAGATAACCCGTTATGGCCGAAGGACTTTTACAGTTGAACACTAAAGTTTATATTTGGCTCATTTGTTGTAAGATTGCATGCTTATTTTTTGTTATGTAACTTGTTTTATAATTATGAAAGTCGTCATCTAATTATAGAACGGCCCATGTACTACCCAGTTAGCGTTAATATTTGTTTTAATGTAAACTTTCATACATCATCATCGCCCTTCAGATCTCCAAGGAGCATAGGCCTTCAACAATATGTCAAGTCTTCCTGTCACGTGATGTGCGGTGTAAGACGCTAGAGAGCATCAGAAAAGGAAATGTCCTAAGTGACTTTCCATGTCTTCGTTTTCATCCCCTCGTGGACATTTGAAGGAGTGTCATCGACCGGGACTTGGGACTGGACAAATTCGAGCCCTGGCGAGACATTTGAGGGAGTTTCGTCGACCAGGGACTAAAATAACTTGAACAGCTCCTGAGCCGACCCAGCTCTAATGGGTAACTCCGAAATCGGCGAGTATCTGCCTGAATGGTGAGAGGACACCTGTCATTGTACAGGGAAAAAACGGATACTCACGTAAAATCAGTCTCAGGTTAGACATATTAACTGGAGATTTCGCCTCAAGTAATAGCGGGCGCACGATTAAAGAAAAAAAATCTCCTCGTGTATATCTCTAGTTCTCTTCTCCATGTGTTCTTTGGCCTGCCTCTACCACTGTTACCATGGGGATTCCAGAACAAGGACTGCCTTATAATGTTGTCAACATGTTTCCTCAGTGTGTGCATTACCCATCTACAGCGTCTTTTCTCATCTCTTATTCCACAGACACTTGTCTGCTGCGATCATTTATAATTGACCATATATATATATATATATATATATATCTGTATATATATATATATATATATATATATATATAGATATAGATATATCTATATATATATATATATATATATATATATATATACCAGGGCAACTCTGGGAAGGTTAAGGCGGCCGGCGTGATGCTGATCACATCACCCCTAGTGTGCCGATGGTCAAGAAAATATGGGCCTAACACCATATTCCCAATATGCCTCAATGGGCGTGTAACGGGATCCTTTACTGTTACAGGTCCTTTTTGTAACAAGGTTCTTTTGTTGATGGTGGGGCATGTCGAGATTTATTATAGAAGTAAAAGATGGCTTCATATTATTATTTCTGGCTGCATTTCTTTTCTCTTTATTACTGACTTTTTTTTTCCTTGAGCAATCGTGCTAATATATATGTAAGTGGCGAATGTTGGGTAAACTGACCAACTTCAACTATAGTAAGTTGATAACTCCATAGGTGGTAAGAGTCCACAAAGATACATTTTATTTACGAGAACAAGTTCCACAATACATGGCATCAATCAAATATACATACAGTTCATGCAGTCCAAGATCGTCTCCTATAGTTAATCCATCAGTCGTCAAAACGTCTGGCTATTTACTCGCGATTCCGTATGTCTTATGTCGGTAATCCGGTACCGAACAGCCATAGGTTTGGCGATATAATAATTTGGATACTTATTAATAATATACTCCCTGCAAATCTTCTTGAACCGAATATGATTCATCAATAGTATGAGACGATCCATAAACAAGTCGGCAGACCCTGTTGCCTTATAACAGAAGAATTCCAACACAATCACTATCATTAACGGGAGCATTGAAAAGTCACGTCCGACTAGGACGGAATTCAAAATATCAAGGGTGTAGGAAGAGCGTTGCCATGCCCCAGCATACCAACCTACCACGTCATGTCTATCCCTAGACAACCCTATAAAATCGCGGTCAATACGATGGCTTTAAGTGCAAAGCTCCTTACGTTGGTGGCACATCAATGTGTTAACGAGTACCAAATTAAAGTGGGCCAACACTACCCAGATACCTCGTATCATTTACCTTTTTATATATGGGAAGATGGGTCTTAATGGCTTAAAGAAAGCGGCATGGCAGATTACGGAGAGGAAAGTTGGTGAGTTGAATTAAATAACCCCAACTAAATATTACTTAATATTATTATCCCTTCAGTCTTTGTTTTCTTACACTCTCAGACGTCTACTTGAATATTTTCACAGAAAGCAAGTGGTGAGCTTCAGACTATTTACATCTCCGTAGATTTTTTTTTCTTCTGAAAATGTTACGGGTGACGGCCATATGTGGTTTCTGTGTTCCTCATATGTTGGGCTTCTTTGAAACATGTTCAGCAGTCATTTTATCAGTGCCACAGTCACACTCATTTGTAGTTCCTATCTTTAGCTTGTTGAATAGATGGTATCTCAATATGTTGTGGCCCGTGCGGAGTCTGACGAATGTCTTCAGTCTAGGAATGTCTAAGATGGGGTTCTGAACATGTAGTCCACGGACCCATTGGGGTTCATGTACACACTTAACAATTTTATTTTCACCTAAACTTTTACTCGGAAGATTATCATAGATTTTTGTATTTTAAGGAATATATTCTTTTTTACATATTTCTTAGTGTAATAAAAAGTAATATTTGTATGCATAAATTGTAATTATGCGTCTATGTACATTTTTTTCTTCTAAGAAGGGGTCCGTAACACAGAACGAACGAACTTTATTTTCACAGGGTTAGGAATTGGGCACACAGGCCCGTCTTAACATTCTTCTCTCTCTCTCTCTCTCTCTCTCTCTCTCTCTCTCTCTCTCTCTCTCTCTCTCATACTGTGTCCTTTCATTCCCACATGTTATTGTAAGCAGAGCCAGATTATCCATCCCTTAGGCTAAGTAGGCTGAAGCCTAGGGGTCCAGAGCTCTCGTGGGCCTGTGCTTAAGTTTAGATTTTTTTTAAATGCATAGATTTTCAATAAAAAGTGTTTTATTGTGTTGACCTTAATAATAATGAAAATAACACAAATAAACATTAATAAAAAAAATAATGACTAACATAAGAGGTAAGCAGTGCTAACAAACTAACATATCAATCTATTAATAATACTACTATATACCATAACCATGCTAAGGGGTTTGAATAAAAATATTAAAATTATTGCCTGTTAGGTGAAGGGAGCCCAAATACCAAAAAGCCTAGGGGCCCTTCTTGGCCTAATCCGGCCCTGCCTTTAAACATTAATTAAAAGGCATGCAACATTATAAAGCTAATATAACGGCATACATCTGTAGCATCCAATTATAATCAAAATTAAGTATGTTTAAAAAAAAAAAAAAAAAAGTAATGAAAGAAAAAAAAAAAATCCAAACCTTCTATACAGTACATTAGACAGTGATTTGAAACATAACCAGGTTACAGTGGCAAATAATCAGAACTCGTGAAGTAATGCTATTGAGTGAGTAAACTTTTCAGGGTACTTTCCTCACCAGAAAGTTTAGAACCCCTGGCTTAATAGAATGGGCAGGGAGAAAGTGAGGAAATAAAATATATGGAAAGTTCACGCTAGTTAGAAAGGTCAGGGTCAGAACATGAAGGGAGATTGATAGAAGATAACAACAGCTGATGTCAGTGACAAAGTAATGGACACAGGACAGCTAGAGATAAAGTGAAGACGGCAATCTTTGCCACCATCATCGACATAATTGATGCTACTCTTTCTCCTCTTACGAGGCAACGCATTTTTTCGTGATTAGTGCTGTGTGCTCACATCTGGTGTGATTCGTTGTGGTGTGTGTGCTCACATCTGGTGTGATTCATTGTGGTGTGTGTTCTCACATCTGGAGTGATTCATTGTGAAAATTGTTTACGTGTGAATGTATGAATGAGCAGAATGTTGAATTGAGCTGCTTGCCCGCTTATAAATATAGGCCTTACATGACAGACGATACAGCGAAATATTACAGACATGAGCCCCGTGTAGATGGGGGGGGGGGGGGGGGTCTATGTGGAGGTAGAGAAGAAAAACAATAGCACCACAACTCCCTCGGGCATGCCGTAAGGAGGGACTAATATGAAATTGTGCCTGGTACTGCCAACCTCATCAGGTAAAATAAATTGCTATGGAAACTACTGCTACAAAAGCACATGAATGCTTTTGGTGCAGGATTCCTGCAAGAGGACCTGCTGCAGTAATTGCCCCATACTTCGTAGGGAGCGAAAAGAGAAGTGAATGAATGATTACAGACGAGAGTATTACAAGTGGACGGGTGGAAAATGTCGACTGTAATATTCATCATCATCATCTCAACCCGTAAGGCCGTCATGGATCATAGGGGTGCCATGGTGGTGTCGTGAATTATTCTAATCCCCATATATAAATTAAAACGTAAATGCAAAGCCTAACAAATAAATTTAATAAAAGGAAGCATCAGCAGAAATCAGGGTTGTAACCTCCACTGCCCGCTCTCTATCCACGCAGGCTGATCAGCAGATTTAATATTTCATTCATTCCATACACGGCGTAACTAAAGACAGATGGACTAAAGGATAGAGAAAAGGGAGAGGCAGAAAGCCGAAAACGTGCAACACTAAACACGCGTCGCGCGATACACAATTGCTGCCATCACGCGTGTAAGGCCACATGCACTAACTTTATTTCAAATCGACAGTGATAAAATTCACTACCCTTCCCAGAGTTAGGTTTTAAAATCCTGAAAAACGCTTATTAGGAATTATGACATTATACCGGTTTACGTTTGAAAACATTACAGTACCCAGACAGCACATCTTCGAAACAGGAGGTAGAAGAAATTGCATATTTTGAACGCAGCATATTAGCTCTATTAAATATATATATTTGGGTTCCTTAGGGTTTGCTGACAAAGAATATGCAAAACGTTACGCAAATAGTCTAGGAATTACCAAGTTATGGCCAAAATAAAATAGTGGGGGTGCCTGACAGCATGAAATCATTTCTGCTCATAAAATTTTTTTATAACGTGTTTAAAAAAACATTACGTACGGAAATAGCCTACCATGTTAACTCTTATGTGATTGGAGCGCAACAAATGAAAGACTAAACACGATTGGTCGGACTATAAATACTATCTTGTGTTATCAGGGGAAACGTGAGAAAGGGGTACTTTTTTGAAAAGATGTGTAGACATGGTTTCATTGGTTAGAGCTGCGAATATACACCATTCAGAGCGTCTGTTCATTGCCACATCTTGTAATAAACCTACTAAGAAGCAGTGCGTTGAGCGCCAGTGTATATTTTTTTATAAAATAAAGCCTGGAACATCGGCAGATCGGAGTTGTGCTATATTCATTGCCATTCAACGTCACTGTGTAATATTTCCATGAATTGTGGGACCGTGGTCTTAAAGTTATTGAGCAGCACCTAGTCAGAGCTTTGCTGAAGCCAGAAGTGGACAGCATACTCCTTGGTCAATATAGCAACCAGTGGGGTAGAACTCATTACAGTTATAGCAGAGGATTTTTACACACACGCATAAGAGAGTGTGGCCATGGAGCTCAGGCACTCGTTGAATAAAATTAAGAGGGGAAGTAGAAAAGGAACTAGAACAAATACTAGTTCTAATAGAAAAAACTAAAGTCAGACGACAGAGCTTGAACAAAACAAAACCAGTATTACCTCATATTACCATACACAACTGAACCATAGGATACCAGATAATATATGTCACTACATTCCGATGTTAGGGCTTGACAATACTGAATCCAGGTTTATTAGGTGGTGTAATGAAGTCTGAATCATATCTCGGCATCATTCAAAAATTTATCACCGCACAAACCCCGTGGATGTAACTGACCAATGAAACGCCAGCTTGGTACAAATAGTGTCGGAAGATACGCTAGGCATGGAGGAAAACGAAAGTGTAGATGTTGATGATATTTCGGAAGGCAGTGTGCAAATAATCATGGAGTACCTAGATAAAGAAGGACCCAATTCGATAATAGGGATAATTAGCCTTAGGCAGATAGCAATAGATTCACTGGATGTGTTGTAGAGCCAAAGTTATTATCAATAGAAGACAGGATAAAGTGGATAGGCATAATTATAGAGCTCATTCATATGAGTAAAATAAGCCTAAGGCGGAGGAAATCGGTGCAGAAATAAGGATTCCAGAATTATTTTAGATTTGTTATCTAAGCACACATTGCCCTGTCTAACCGATTTTGGATGCATGCAAACGTACTTTGGTCTAGTTGTCATCTCTTACATCTGCAAGTCCACTATATAAGGGGCGAGAACGAATGAGACAGACACACTCGCCGCCTAAATCAAACTACAGACACAGAGCACAACATTTCTATCACCTCCGTTGCCATCTGCAGAAGTATGAGCAGACTGTGTAACTATTGAAAGCCTGTCTGTGATTGAGGGTAAGCGAGATGTTAATTAAATGTATACATATGTAAATGTATTATCAGTGTGTGCTTAGAGTAATATTGGCATGTTTAGAATCATTGTGCTATTTCTGGAGGAAAACCCTAAGTGTGTAGGTTAGTTTAATTGTGTAATAAATAAGGAGAACGAATGGATTGAGCTAGTTGGTTGTGGAAAGCGTTTTAAAGATATTATGCTTGCTGGAAAGGACTATCCAAACTGGAAGAAGGAATGGCTATGACAGATTGATTTTCTGTATTATTTGATATATTACACAATGATTACCATAAGGCCTATATGATTTTATAGAAGCAAATCATGGACACAGCTGTAACAAGTGAATTACTGAACTATTGTGCTAGAACTTGAACGAATTGTGTTATTCATGACTTACTATGTCTCTTGTGATTAACCACAGCTTGTCTGAACTGTCTCATTATACCTCCTGACTGGCTAAGGAGACAATGAGCGATACTACGTAGGTTGTATATTATGTTTCAGGTTATATCCTGCCCTGAGGGTCATGCAAAACCTATAGTGACCAAGTCAGCAAATAGATGTTCAAGTTTGTCAGTTTGCCAGTATTAACTGTGTCATCTTGACGAGTGGAGGACCCGCAGTGGTGGGGTTCTTTCCAATCATACTGCTGTACGAGGCCTAGGAAGGACTTTTTTTTTCAGATAAGTAGCTCAGTGTTGGGCTACTTCAGCTTTCAAATACCATATACCCACCGACGAATAGACTATGTAATGAGGAGATAAAAACTGTGGTGTAGATAGAAGACATTTGACAGTCATATGAGTCATGATGGCTTTATCATAAAGTAACATTGATATTCTATATAAGAAAGCACAAAAGAGAGACAGATTTCTATCACGAAGCAAGAAAACAGTTGAAAACGAACTATATTAGTTTAAGAAATTAACTGTAAATGTGTTATGAAAGTGAAACATATTTTATTTTGTAATCATTTGGATTTTATTTGAAAATTAACAAAGTACAAAGAAGAAACGATCCTGTATATAAATGAATTATAAATTGTACCCAGAGTCTTTGGTTAAAAGTCCATGTTGTGTAGCTAATTACCCCTATCAGAGTCATTATCTAAGGTTAGTCTGGAGAGGAGCCCATAGGAATCTAGATAGTACATTACCATCTCATCTAGGAACCTATACAGCTTGACTATACCTTTGATGTCGATACACCATTACTCTTTTCAGAGAATGGGGTATTTTTGGTAAGACCAGTCTCTTATCTGGCACTATCCTGGTATCATCTGATACATCTATTTGTCCAGGATAATATCACCATCATTATATCTTTCCTCTCGCTACCGGTGGAGTGGCTAGTTTCCTTCCTGGTTGCCTTTGCGTTTCCTAACTCACAAGCAGTGTCGAGTACCTATTTACAGCTGAGCAAACTGAAACTACCAGGTTTAACTGTGTAGTAAAATAGTATAGGATTTTCTGATTTTTCTGTCCTTGCGAGACATGTCAAATTTATAATGCTGCTTTCATAGTGAGGAAAAGAAATACGTAACCCGGACAAAATTGTTTCTTATTTTACACAACCACTGATATTTTCGCTACTGTTATTTCCTTAGTTAAAAAAAAAAATGTAATGTCTTTGGTTTTACTTTCATAGTAAGGAAATTTACAGGTTTATAGTTTTACTGGCTTGGGAGAGTGGAGTGAGATTTTCCTAAAGTATCAGAATTTCTAGTTTCAATTTTCATAAAGAGAAGTAGGCCTATCAGAATTTCTATTTTTTAATTTTCATAAAGAGAAGTATTAGATTTTAAAGTTTTCTAGAGAGAAGTATCCGATTTTCTAGTTTAACTTTCTTTTAGAGAAGTATAAGACATTCTAGTTTTAACTTTCAAAGACAGAATTGTCCGATTTTTCTAGTTTTAACTTTCAAAGAGAGAATTATCCGATTTTCTAGTTTTAAGGGGTCCATGGGGAATGATGCGCAACATAAGACGCACAGTGTCTCTCATCCTCTCCTGCTCAAGCCTACCTCACCTACAACCGGCGGGCCGTGTTCTCCCCAGTAATCCAGATGAAGGTTGGGGTTTCAATCCATAGCGGGAAGCTGGATGGGACAGCAGACGAGGTTCAGGCGAAATCATTTTCCCAGCCAGTTGGGACAGGGGTGAGCTCACTCTCCTATTGAAGAGGTGCTGAAGTCGTCGATACTGGGCCAGAAGGCGCACCGGAATAATTTTTCCCCAGAGAGAAGCGTCACATTTTCTAGTTTTAAATGTCCAGGAGAGAAGTATCACATTTTCTAGTTTTAATTTTCTCAGAGAAAAGTATCACATTTTCTAGTTTTAACTTTCCCAGAGAGAAGTATTACATTTTCTCGTTTTAATTTTCTCAGAGAGAAGTTTCACATATTCTAGTTTTAAGTTTTCTTGGAAAGAAATATCAGACTCTCTAGTATAGCATACTCGATAAGAAATAAAACGTATGTATTTTTTCCTGTTTTTAAAAAAAAGTTTCAGTGGCATCCGTTAATAAAACAAACAAACAAAATTTCAGCTCACTGCTCAACATTTTTAGTCATTAGTTATTTTTATGTATCCGAACCGTGTGGCATTTCCCTATATAATATGTTATAATTATGACCCGAATTCGCGTGTATGACACACCGGTAGGAACAATTTGTTGTTTAATTGTGTACTCTCTCTGTCTCTCTCTTTCTAGCTCTCTCTCTCTCACTCTCGGACACATGATGTTAAATAGCACACACATGTACAGATTGGCAACGTTCCCACACTCTCAGCAACATATTGTGTAAATGAAAATTAGAGTCCTGCAATTTCCAGGTCGCACACAAAATGAGGCATACTACCAGCTCAGCAGAAAGGAACAAGTGATAATCTTCAGACTCCGCATGGGCCACAACAGATTTGAGATACCATCTATTCAACAAGCTAAAGATAGGAACTACCGATCAGTGTAATTGTGGCACTGATAAAATGACTACTGAACGTCTGCTTTAAAGATGCTGAACATATCAGGAACATAGAAAGCACATATGGACGTCACCAGTAACATTTTCTGGAAAAACTTCATGGAAATGCAAATAGCCTGAAGCTGACCACTCATTTCTTTGAAAACATTCAAGTAGACGTCTGAGAGTGTACGAAGGGACGTCTGAGAGTGTACGAAGGGACGTCTGAGAGTGTACGAAGGGACGTCTGAGAGTGTACGAAGGGACGTCTGAGAGTGTACGAAGGGACGTCTGAGAGTGTACGAAGGGACGTCTGAGAGTGTACGAAGGGACGTCTGAGAGTGTACGAAGATTAAAAAGGTAAAGGATCCCGTTTACACGCCTATTGAGGCATATTGCTAATATGGTGTTAGGCCCAATTTTCTCGACCACACTAGGGGTGATGTGGTCAGCATCACGCCGGCCGCCTTAACCTTCCCAGAGATACTTTCGTACTCAATTGGGGCTGGGTCGACCCAGGAGCCGTTTGCGGTCTAAAGAAAATCTCACCTCAACTGGGGATCGAACCATGGCCCACTAAGCTAGGAAGCCAGTGCACTAAACACTGTGCTACCGTGGCTTCCGAGAATGTACGAAGAAGTAGAATAATAACTTTCTATTGTTACAAGATTCGATGTTGTCACCGATGTATCAGCATCATTGTCACCGATGTATCAGCATCATTGTCACCGATGTATCAGCATCATTGTCACCGATGTATCAGCATCATTGTCACCGATGTATCAGCATCATTGTCACCGATGTATCAGCATCATTGTCACCGATGTATCAGCATCATTGTCACCGATGTATCAGCATCATTGTCACCGATGTATCAGCATCATTGTCACCGATGTATCAGCATCATTGTCACCGATGTATCAGCATCATTGTCACCGGTGTATCAGCATCATTGTCACCGATGTATCAGCATCATTGTCACCGATGTATCAGCATCATTGTCACCGATGTATCAGCATCATTTTCTTTGTCACTTCTTATGGAGCAAGAAACCGTCATTGCAGCAGGTCTCCTTTGCAGGAACCCTGCACCAAAGACCTCATCTGCTCTTGTAGCTTGTGTTTCATTAGTAAAGTGTTTGTTATGGGGAGGTTGCCAGCCTCAAGCACTGCCTCATGTTAGCTGGCGTTGGGTAAGTCGTGTATTGAGGAAACTAGTTCAGGACACACAGACGACGTGGATACAACTATATTAAACAAATATGAGGGATTTGGGCCTTGGTAGTCCAACACAGTACTATATATGTTTATGCTGTTTATTAGCATTAAACTCAATCACAACATCCAACAGGTTACATAAAAAATTATCATTAGTACAGAAAATACAATTAACAAGGTGAGGATGGGGGTAAAAGAAGATTGGTATCGGACTACTAAGCCCTTCCCGCTTATTAGGACAAAGGTTAAACCCAGTTTCCCAAGATAGATAGTTATCAGGAACATAGGTAATGTAACCCTAACAATGAAGTTAATTTCTCTGAAAGAGGTGTTACAATATTAGGTATGGTGGTAGACTAAAAATACTGTTATCCCAATTGTGTCTTCCCTTTACTAAGCAAAGAAAAAAAAAAAGGGGGGGGGGGGGATGAAACAGAGTTAACAAAATTATCCCACTTAAGGAAACAATGCCGGGTATACAGAAAAACGTATTACCCGGTAGGCAGTTGACAAATGGTTTCTGCAAAAAAATAAATCTCCTGTCATTCATACACTCTGTGAGGATCCACACTCATATACACCACACACTTACCGATTGCAGCATCATACAGTCCATAGAATTAGGTACACAATAATTAAACTCTTGACATGTGAAAACTGTCTAGTCCTTCTATGTCCCGCCCCAGATAATGCGAGGTTTTCACTGAGAGCAAATATCCCCGCTTATCGCCGGACTTGAAGTTCTAAGAGTTCTTGTGTTTTATTATAAAGAAAAGAGTCTATGGGATGGCACTGACGCAGTTCGACATAGGGGTGAAAAATGAGGTAACCGAGGTGATGGTATAATCCTTCAGTGCGTGATGATAGCCACTGACCGGTCAAGTTTTTAATCCGGTGAGGAAAAAACTAGGCTCGGTCACAGTCAGGTAAATCGGTATTCTCTCACATTTAGAGCCGTACATAAAAAATTATTGCTACTGGCACTATTCATCTTCCAGTTTATCTCACAGATTGAGATTTAAATTTGATGGATAATATTTTAAATGTTCTTGGGTAGGCTTTCTTTCATGTAATTTATGACAGCTAGGCCGCACGGACCGCCTCAAGATTAAATTTAATCAAATGTCTCATCAAATTGTCTGCAAGTTTAAGAACCGAGTATAGCAACTCTCTGTATTATTTATCAATAATACTGGGATCGCAAAGGTGATCATTCTAGAGAAAAAAATATAAAACCCATGACAATCATAATCATACTTCAAAAATCAAATAATATTCTTAACGCGCGATAAAATTTACCGTTAAGGCTATATCTAATTATGTATTTAAGAAAAACAACGTCACGAGGTCTAATGGTTTTAAAATACACACACACACACACACATATATTTATATATTATATATATATATATATATATATATATATATATATATATATATATATATAATATATATATATATATATATATATATATATATATATATATATATATATATTAGGACTTAACTAAATTTATTTAATTATAAAATTCCTTCGCGACTTTAAAAAAAGTTACTTTAACATTTAAACATCTATTATTTTTGGAAATGTTATAATAGATATATCATTAAATTTTACTACTGGAACTTTTGGGATGAGTTTTAATTAAATAGATTAAATAACACAAAATCCAGTGAAATAAAAATGAAAGCACTAGACCACTGATCACTTTAACAAATATATTATTACCGTGCACAGAAAAGAAAACACTCCAATGGTAGCCACCAATTTCAGATGGAAATCTAGCAAAAATTTCTACGATAGCTAGTGAATCTAAAATCTCTGGCAACTGAATGATGGCCTGGCTTTCTACGTGATCTGTATATATTTAAAATGGAATTAAAGATGAGGGGGACACGAGAAAGTTGACACTGTTTTTTGATCTCAGGAGACTTTCGGGGATCTGACCGACAGACTAAAGAGAGATGCCGACCCCTGGTTTCCCGTTTCCCCGTTCGTTGCATCCGACATCTTCCCCCGTTCGCTCCGTCTGCGGTCCGTTTAGCGCTTAACATGGAGGTGCGAAAAATGCCGGCAAGAAACTTCCCCGTTCGTTTCAGGGACCACTACTGCTTTGATCTCTCCCGCTCAACGTTCCTGAAACCACTTCCGTGTCTGTTTGATCCTGTTCCGCTCTCTCTGTTTGAAGTAGGCAAAGCCCCCACTGCCCAAGTTAATGAAAATAACTTCATATCATTGCTCAGGCGATGTCCGTGGGCGTGATTTAATTTTTCCTTAAATCAATGCGATGACCAGAATGACCGGTAGATAAACTGTCCACATATTAATCAGCCAACGTGTTGGCCATCTGCGTGGAACGGTTTCATAGCAATGAGTCCAGGTGAAAATAAATTCCCGTTTGATAAAGAGTTACCAAACTATTCGGGGGCTCTGGTGCTATACGAAGGGGTCGTTACAAAGGGTCGTACTATAGAATCCCACGATTCAGGGTCAGCTGAGTTCGTCTGTGACAATCGTCCCCTATTTTGAGACATGAAAACATATTTTCATGTTTAATTTCTGACAATGAAGCTGCCCTGATCGGTAGCTTTTGGGTGCTCTCCCGCTCAACGTTCCTCTTCGTCCGTAGTCCAGTTTCTACTCAGGAAATCCGCCCCGACATTCTGTCTTCCCGGAATGTATTCCACTTTGAAAGAATAAACGCTTAAAAGAAGGGCCCACCGCATGATCCTTGCGTTAAATTCTTTATTGGCACCAAGAAATGTTAACGGAGCGTGGTCTGTTTGTACCGTAAAAGATGTACCATAGAGAAACTCATGATGCCGTCTGATACCGTCAATCAGAGCGAGGCATTCTCTTTCGACCACGCTGTAGTTCCGTTCAGCTTTATTTAATTTCCGACTGCCATAGGCAACTGGAAATAGCATGTTTGGGTCCCTGTCATCGGCTTGAAGCAGTGTTGACCCGATGCCCTGACCTGACGCGTCGACCCGCAGTACGAAAGGTTTCTTGAGGTCAGGCAACCTCAAAATGGGGTATGCAGACAACTGTCCTTTCAAAGTGCTGTACGCGTGTTCGCACTTTTGATCCCAAATGACCTTATCAGGACAACCTTTCTTTGTGAGGTCAGTCAGAGGTGCCGTCAGTCCGTTGAAGTTCTGGATGTACTTCTTATAGTATGCACATAGTGATATGAAGGAACGTACGTCTTTCTTCGTTCGGGGTCTTTTTGCTGCCACTATTTTCTCCACGTTCTTCTGAACAGGCCAACTGCATCCGTGAGAAATAGTATGCCCCAGGAAGTCTAACTGTTCAAACCCGATGAGACATTTGCTAGGTCTGGCTGTGAGACCAGTTTCCTGTAGTCTCCTGAGGAGCATAGCAACCGTAGCAATATGTTCTTCGTAGGTTTCCGATGCAATTAATATGTCATCCATAAAATTATGGATATGGGGACTTTGCAAAGGTTCTAGAATCTTCCTCATCATCCTGGTGAACACTCCTGGTGCGTTATGCAAACCAAATGGCATCACATTAAATGTGTAATGTCCTTCACTAGTGCTGAAAGCTAACAAGGGTTTAATTTCCTCCTTGACTGGTATTTGATAGTAACCTTTACTGAGGTCAATCTTGGAGAAAATCTTTGCCTTGCTAAGCTTGGTGAACAACTCAGAAACAGTTTGGAGAGGTTCGGGCTGGAATTCCGTAACAGCGTTTAGCAGCCGGTAATCTATACACAGCCGAACTTCCTTATTGGGCTTCTGCAACAGCACTACACTGGAACTGTAAGGAGATGTAGACTCACTGATAATTCCTGCCTGACGCAGCTTGTCTATTTCTCCGCGAAGTGCATCAGCTTTAGCGTACGGTATGGGGTAAACTCTGGTTCGAACAGGGGTCTCGTTTGTTAATTTCATATCAAATTCGATGAGATTTGTTCGACCAGGTACATCCGTTAAGACTGCACTGTACTGCTTCAGTAGCGCCCTGGTTTCTGTTTGTTGTTCTGGTGAGAGATTGTCGCCGAACTTGACATCTTTAAAGGATTCTGTGGGCTGCAATGGGTACTCCATGCAACCATCATCATCTTCCTCGTCTTCCGTTGCTATGGCGACAGCCAGGAGATGCTCGGAGGATGGCACCGGTCTCTCCAGATATTTCTTAAGTAGATTTACGTGGAAGACCTTCTCCTTTCCTTTGATGGAGATCTTGTAATTGGTACGTGAGATCTTTTTAAGGACGGTAAACGGCCCTTGCCATCCGATGCGAAGTTTATTGCTTCCGGTTGGAAGTAGCAACAGAACTTTTTCCCCTGGTTGGAGTTCTCTCTCTTTTGCAGTGTTGTTGTATCTTTTAGCATGTTTAGCGCGGGCTTTCTTAAGGTTGGTTGAAGCTAGATCCCAACCTAGCTTTAGCCTTTCCTTGAGCTCAGATACATACTTGCTTGCAGAGACGACTGTCTCGTCAGCCTTTTGGTCTGTCAGGGACCGAAGTAAGGCTTCTAGTGGCCCCTTAATAGGTCTGCCAAATAAAAGTGTAGCTGGCGCGAATCCCGTAGACGCTTGAGGAACCTCTCGGTAGGCGAATAAGGCAGCCGATATATATAGGTCCCAGTCTTCCGGTTTCTCCTGACCCAGCTTACGTAACATGGTGGTGAGGGTGCCGTTAAAACGTTCCACGAGCCCATTTCCGGCCAGATGGTAGGGACTGGTGTGGATTTGTTTGGCCCTCAAGATCTTAAAGATCTCCTCCATTAACAGGCTACGGAATAGGGATCCATTGTCCGTCAAAACTTGTTGAGGGAATCCCAACCGTGTAAAGATTTGCACGAGGGCTTCTGCGACATGCTTGGAATTTATGCATGGTAGCGGTACAGCTTTGGCCCACATTGTGCAAGTGTCGACTAAGGTCAGGATGAACCTGTTCCTTCTTTTGGTCCTTTCCAGGGGTCCAATGATGTCGACAGCAACCCGTTCAAATGGAGTACCCACTATTGGCATGTGCCCCATAGGTACTGGGGGTGTCAAGTGCTTTGGTGCTACCCGTTGGCACTGGGCGCAGGATTTCACATACCTGGTAATGTCAGAGTTCATTCCTGGCCACCAATAGTGGTTTTTTATTCGCTGAATAGTGGCGTTTTGTCCCATATGTCCGCTCAAGGGAAGAGAGTGCCCCATTTCTAAGATCTGGCTTCTGTACTGCGTCGGTACTAGGAGCTGGTTATTCCCCGTGTCCGGGTTGCCCGTTCTACGATACAATACGCCATCCTTAGAAAAGATGTCTCCGTTGTGTCTGGGGTCCTTAGCCACGGGCAGTCTTTTAAAGCAGGGCTCCAGAGTAGGGTCCTTTTGTTGCGCCTCCTTCAGTTCATTCGGCAACAAATTTGGCGCAGGCTCCCTCTCTTTCTTGGCTTGCCCTCTTGTGGTTGCCGCTGCCACAATCGGCTCCTTTGGTCTCCCAATAAACACATATCTAATAATAATAATAATAGCCCCTTCAGTCATAACTGACTATGGGAATGCGCCCCTGAGGTGACAGCCCTCAGCTGCTTATTTTCCTGGTGCTCCTTTCGACGTTTTCTCCTCACCTCTGCTTCTTGTGTGAGCCTCTCTTCGCCCAATTTGAGGTGGCGCCGTAAATAGCATCGCCACTTAGTGCGATCGGCAGCTTCATCCTCCCATGTTGCTGGATCCATGTCCAGTGCCCTCATATCTCTCTTGCACACATCTTTGAACATCAGCTGTGGTCGCCGGCCTGTTCTCTTGCCATCTGCTAATTGTCCGTAGAAGATATCTTTTGGGATGCGACCACATATCTACATCCCAGGATAACTGGGTAGATCGGATCATCTATTATGGCCGCTTTAATAACACCTCTGACAAAATCAGAGTGTATTTCTACCAGTGCGATAGGAAGCATTCTGGGTGCATCACTCGTGAAAGCTCCACTAAGTTTGACGGTTTCCTCTGTCTCCTGACCGGGTTTGACTAGGTGCCTAGCGACGATACAACTGAAGCTTAGTCCAGTGTCAAAGAGACAAGTAGTTGAGGTGCCATTCAAAATTACAGTTCCTCGAGTTGAGGGTCGGTCCCCCTCAGGTTGAGAATCACTGACATTGACTCTACCTTTCGAGGCTGTATGCAAACATCCAACGCGGTTAGGCCCGGTTTGTTTGCCCTGATCAGACGTTCCTGGTGTAGGGGTCTTTCCTTTTCCTTGACCTTGGTGGCCGCGCTGCCACGTAGGCTTGGTGGGTTGATCAGAATTGTTGTTGGGGGGGGGGGGGGGGGGGGGGTAATCGGGTTTTGTAGAATTTCGATTTTTCCTGGGGAGGTCTCTGGGTATTATTTTCTCGTTGGTTATAATTCTGAGAGGAATTAGAGGAATAGGATGACTGCTCTAGATTTTGTTTTCGAGATGGCTCATCTGTGGGTTTACGTTTAGTGCTGGGAAGTTCGGCCATTGCATTGGTATAGCGTTCGGCCTTATTGAGGATGTCCTCAAGTCTGACTGCGCCCTGTTCCGCCAAAAATCTACGGGTTTCGTTTGACAAAGTTGACTTTATCTGCTCCACAAGAACAAGTTCAAGGAGTCCCTCATATGTAAGAGGTAGGTCCGACAATTCGATGCATTTTGTCAAATAGCCCGTGAGACGTGAAGAGAGCTGTGGGAAAGTTTCCGTGCTCTCTTTCCGGCTGTTTCTGAACATTTGCAGAAATTTTCGGGCGGTCATCTCAAACCGTTCTAGTAAGGCCTTCTTTAGCATGTCATAATCATGTTGGTTGGTTCCCAGCTTCGTGTATACGTCATACGCATTACCTTTGAGTGCAATTGAGAGTTTAAGTGCCCAACGGGAACTCTCTAACCCATACAGATTTGCGAGCCTCTCGAATTTTTCTAGATAGCTGTCAATTTTTTCATTGGGACTAGGAAAAGACTCTAAAGCAAAAGACATCGCAGTTAATTGGGCAGATTGAGTGCTGGAGAGATCCATTGACTGAGACTGGGGCGAAGACGGCTCTCCGTTATTCGAAGTAGAGGCGCCCCGACTCTCTAAAGCCTTAAGCGCCAGTTCATGTTGTCTTTCCCTTTCTCTTTCTCTCTCTCTGCGGGCTTCCATTTCTGCCTCAATTTTCTTCTGCTCCAATTGACGATCGTCCGCTTCTTTCTTCCTAGCTTCTTCTCTCTGTTGCTCTTCCTTTTTCTCTGCTGCTACTCTCTCTTGCTCCGCGTCATACCTGTCAAGTTCCGTGTTTACAAACACGTTCGCGGCTTCTCCCTCTAATCCTGAGTCTTTCGCTTCCTGTCTCAAAATGGATCTTATCCTAATTCTCTCTGCCATGATTGAAGAACTGGATGCTTCTACTATTAGAGAATAATAAGAAAGAACAAGAAGGGAAAAAAAATCAAAGCCGCTACGAGAACAACCCAAAGTAAAAAAAAATTTACTAAATGACCTCGTGTGTTAACTTATCGCCGCTATTATTGTCACTTAAGACTTTTAACGCAAGCAACTATGCCAATTAATTGGTAAGTTACACTAGAAAAAAATCTACTATTACTAACAGTAGAGAAATATTTATATTAAAACAATTTAAAAGGGAAAAAAATATAAAAAAATTTTCCCCGAAAATTTTAATTCTCTAACAACAAACTCCGTCCCTGAAGTCAATTATGAGATGAGACGTAGTTAACTTAATTTTAAAAAATCAGAACAATCCGTCTTTAGCTTAGCTCAACTCAAACGCTTCAAAAACCTTTAGTGACTGTAAAACCAGTCACGCGATCCCAGCAAATCTTATATAGAAAAATTTTAATTTACTCCGCCAGAGGATAATTTAGCTACCCGAATTTATGATTATCCGTACTTCCTACTGCTGTGGAAAGAAAACAACCTGTAAGTATGCTGTGTGGACGACCCAAATACTAAAAGGCGTTGTCTAGGGGTGTAATTAATTATTTATTTATTTCCCTAAATCACAAAGACAGATCACTCACACTCTCTCTATTTAGACCCAGACTTAGATCAGACTTAAAATATCTTTACCCCGGCGAGCCAGCCAAATATTGTCGTAAATTTATTTTGAGAGAGTCTTAGAAATAGTAGTCCGGTTTAGAGTGGAGAATGGTGGTGAAAGGCTCAGTGATAGGAAAAGGTTAGCGAGTAAATATGATGCTCCACAGAGTGCTGGAGGAGAGTAAAGACAGACTTATTTACGACAAATCGTTTCTCTCAATCTTCTCTTCCACTCTCCTGGTGCTTCAGACACACAGACGACGTGGATACAACTATCTTAAACAAATATGAGGGATTTGGGCCTTGGTAGTCCAACACAGTACTATATATGTTTATGCTGTTTATTAGCATTAAACTCAATTACAACATCCAACAGGTTACATAAAAATTATCATAAGTACAGAAAATACAGTTAACAAGGTGAGGATGGGGGTAAAGAAGATTGGTATCGACTAAGCCCTTCCCGCTTATTAGACAAAGGTAAACCCAGTCCCAAGATAGATAGTTATCAGGAACATAGGTAATGTAACCTAACAATGAAGTTAATTTCTCTGAAAGAGGTGTTACAATATTAGGTATGGTGGTAGACTAAAATACTGTTATCCCAATTGTGTCTTCCCTTTACTAAGCAAAGAAAAAAAAAGGGGGGGGGGATGAAACAGAGTTAACAAATTATCCTACTTAAAGGAACAATGCCGGGTATACAGAAAAAACGTATTACCCGGTAGGCAGTTGACAAAAGGTTTCTGCAAAAAATAAATCTCCTGTCATTCATACACTCTGTGAGGATCCACACTCATATACACCACACACTTACCGATTGCAGCATCAGACAATCCATAGAATTAGGTACACAATAATTAAACTCTTGACATGTGAAAACTGTCTAGTCCTTCTATGTCCCGCCCCAGATAATGCGAGGTTTCACTGAGAGCAAATATTCCCGCTTATCGCCGGACTTGAAGTTCTAAGAGTTCTTGTGTTTTATTATAAAGAAAAGAGTCTATGGGATGGCACTGACGCAGATCGACATAGGGGTGAAAAATGAGGTGATGGTATAATCCTTCAGTGCGTGATGATAGCCACTGACCGGTCAAGTTTTTAATCCGGTGAGGAAAAACTAGGCTCGGTCACAGTCAGGTAAATCGGTATTCTCTCACATTTAGAGCCGTACATAAATTATTGCTACTGGCACTGTTCATCTTCCAGTTTATCTCACAGATTGAAATTTAAATTTGATGATAATATTTTAAATGTTCTTGGGTAGGCTTTCTTTCATGTAATTATGACAGCTAGGCCGCACCGGACCGCCTCAAGATTAAATTTAAAAAAATGTCTCATCAAATTGTCTGGAAGTTTAAGAACTGAGTATGGAAACTCTCTGTATGATTTATTAATAATACTGGGATCGCAAAGGTGATCATTCTGGAGAAAAAGATAGAAAACCCATGACAATCATAATCATACTTCAAAAATCAAATAATATTCTTAACGCGCGATAAATTTACCGTTAAGGCTATATCTAATTATGTATTTAAGAAAACACGTCACGAGTCTAATGGTTAAAATACACATCTATATACCGTAAAATCTCGCATGCTTGATTTAGCCCAAAATTTTCTGGTAAAATTGAAATTCGTGTATAATACGCATCATAATTTTTCAAGATTTTATTTTATGAAACATCTGTTAAAAAACTGAAAGAAGATGGAAGATGCTGCGCGATAGTAGTTCTTCGAATAACTGAAAGACCATATCGCTTCATAAAACGAACTGCCCATCCATATGACGCTTTAAATGCTGTTGTGCCTGTACGAGATTTTTTAAGTTCCAGAGCTTTAAGTCGGATTTCAATGCATGAAACACCGATGCCTTGTTGCCTTCTATCCACTACCCACTCCAATAATGTTTTTTTCTAGGTTTGGAAGATCTGGTGGTGACCCACGATTCGCCTTTTTCTTACTAGGCAACACTTGCAGCGCCTCTTTGTTTTTTCGCCATAATCGAATGTTGCCGTTAGATTCTGCATATTTTACCACTAAGAGCTTTTCTGCTGCAGTACAACATTTTCTCGAATTCATTTTTAGGGCTCAAAATAATCAAATGACATACTTCACAACCAAGCTTAATATCAAAACAGATTGAAGACCAAGAGTGCGAAATGCGTTTTGCAACAATGTCTGACACATAAGAAAACACATAGCACATTCAATTTTGCGCCATTTTCACTGTCAAATTGTGACAAAAAATTGACAGACTTTCCAATGTAGGTTACTTTCGATATCGAAAATTACGTATTTTTTAGTACTCGCGTATAATACGCACCCGAGTTTTAGCGGGCAAAAATGAGTAAAAATTGTGCGTATTATACGCGAGATTTTACGGTATATATATATATATATATATATATATATATATATTTCTATATATATATATATATATATATATATATATATATATAATATATATATATATATATATATATATATATATAGGACTTAACTAAATTTATTAATTATAAATTCCTTCGCGACTTTAAAAGTTACTTTAACATTTAAACATCTATTATTTTTGGAAATGTTATAATAGATATATCATTAAATTTACCACTGGAACTTTTGGGATGAGTTTAATTAAATAGATTAAATAACCACAAAATCCAGTGAAATAAAATGAAAGCACTAGACCACTGATCACTTTAACAAATATATTATACCGTGCACAGAAAAGAAACACTCCAATGGTAGCCACCAATTCAGATGGAAATCTAGCAAAATTTCTACGATAGCTAGTGAATCTAAAATCTCTGGCAACTGAATGATAGCCTGGCTTTCTACGTGATCTGTATATATTTAAAATGGAATTAAAGATGAGGGGGACACGAGAAAGTTGACACTGTTTTTTGATCTCAGGAGACTTTCGGGGATCTGACCGACAGACTAAAGAGAGATGCCGACCCCTGGTTTCCCGTTTCCCCGTTCGTTGCATCCGACATCTTCCCCCGTTCGCTCCGTCTGCGGTCGGTTTAGCGCTTAACATGGAGGTGCGGAAAATGCCGGCAAGAAACTTCCCCGTTCGTTTCAGGGACCACTACTGCTTTGATCTCTCCCGCTCAACGTTCCTGAAACCACTTCCGTGTCTGTTTGATCCTGTTCCGCTCTCTCTGTTTGAAGTAGGCAACGCCCCCACTGCCCAAGTTAATGAAAATAACTTCATATCATTGCTCAGACGATGTCCGTGGGCGTGATTTAATCTTTCCTTAAATCAATGCGATGACCAGAATGACCGGTAGATAAACTGTCCACATATTAATCAGCCAACGTGTTGGCCATCTGCGTGGAACGGTTTCATAGCAATGAGTCCAGGTGAAAATAAATTCCCGTTTGATGAAGAGTTACCAAACTATTCGGGGGCTCTGGTGCTATACGAAGGGGTCGTTACAAAGGGTCGTACTATAGAATCCCACGATTCAGGGTCAGCTGAGTTCGTCTGTGACAGTGAAAACACACAGAAAATTGAATTCGAGACATACATAATATTTTAATGTTATTTTTGATCAGTCAACAGCATTACACTCCGGGAAAATCTACAGGTGATCAATCTACCTCTGCAAATGTTGAAGGGTATGAATGATAACTGTTCCGTAGCGCTGTCGTAAAGTGTAAACACACTTCTTTGTTAATCGCCCAGCCAATCAACGAGCACCGTTCACCAGTCTCTGAGACAGAATAAAATTAAACTTAAGCCCTGTTTTTTTCGGATGTGGGTCGTGGCCATCTTGTTCACGCAATATGGCGGAAGAAAACAGAATAAAATTAGGCTGTACGAGGCATGGGACTAAACTGCAGACAACCAATCAGCTTGCCCCGCCAGGAACCAACCAAACGCTTTCCTTAAGCACTTCACCTGCCTATATAATCGGGCGAGATTTTATGCAAAAACACGCAACACCAACACGAAGCCAGATACCGACCGACTGGAGAGGAGAAGCTGTCAACTTTGATTTATTGCTTGCCTGAGTGCATTGACCTGCAGCCTGCTTCGCTAGTCGAGTCAAAACCTGGCCTGTTTAAATCTTGGAGGGTTTTATTTGTGTCATCAAACCTGAGGTCGCATGTCGTGTCAATCCAGCTGCCTGGAACGTCGCAGGAGCACAGTGATTGCGCAAGATCAACCTCTTTAGTCCCCCTCAGTCTTGGGTGGGCTAACGAAACGACCATCAGCGAGTGGTGTGTGCGAGAAACTAAGGAGAACAGAACGTTTTGAGAGATGAGTACACATTAGTACCATTTCTGTCCGCATTGTGAGCATAGAAACTGTCAGTGACGAAAAACTGAGTAGCATAGCAAGAGACAAAAATAACAGCATAGCTGATACATTTTATATACTTAATTAACAGCACAGCTGATACATTTACTATAAGTGATTATCAGCCCAGCTGATATAAATTTGTTTCCTATCTATTGGAAGACTTGTAATAAATATAAATATATAAATATATGTGAATCATTTGTAAACTTACAAATCCATTACATTCCATTGTTAATAAATTAAGGGGCTGCTGTAAAACTGGTAAGGAATATAAGTTTATAAACTAATAAAACGGTATTGAATCAGTTTTACAAATAACAGTTCACATGAGACAAGGGACGTTTCGGGTTTTACCCTTCGTCAGCCACAAACAGGTGACAAAGACAAAAATTACATATAGGTACTACAAAACTATACGATGATGAGAAATATATAACAAATGGGTGATACAAGCAGATGGAAAAAGTAAACAACAACAGTGATGAGAGAAAAAAAGAACAATAACAATACAAGAAAACCGTAAAATCTAAAAGAAATACTAAAACAAGAAAGTAAATAATCCAACGAAACGAAAAAAAGAAGAATAAACAAAACTGTGGAACTAGTTAAAGTTAGCTTAGCTCGATGCAAAGAATCCGTGGAAGAAAGCGGTAGTCTCTTGTCACAGATTCTTTGCATCGAGCTAAGCTAACTTTAACTAGTTCCACAGCTTTGTTTATGCTTCTTTTTTTCGTTTCGGTGGATGATTTACTCTCTTGTTTCAGTATTTCTTTTAGATTTTACGGTTTTCTTGTATTGTTTTATTGTTTCTTTTTTTTTTTTTTTTTCTCATCACTGTTGTTGTTTACTTTTTCCATCTGCTTGTATCACCCATTTGTTGTATATTTCTCATCATCGTATAGTTTTGTAGTACCTATATGTAATTTTTGTCTTTGTCACCTGTTTGTGGCTGACGAAGGGTAAAACCCGAAACGTCCCTTGTCTCATGTGAACTGTTATTTGTAAAACTGATTCAATACCCTTTTATTAGTTTATAAACTTACATTCCATTGTTTCAACATCCACCCTTCAGCACAAGAGTAGATAGTGTATATACTAAATAAATAATAAGGAAATTGTATTTGAAGACTTGTCAATTTTATCATTGTTAAGTAAAATCTGTTTCCTTGTTTTTTTTTAATATTACAGTTAGTTACACAGCGGAGGTGGCAATTTATGTCGGTTTCCTCTCTACTAATTTTTCGAGATCAGATCATTCACAGCCGTAACTAATTAGTGATACCAGTAGTTCTCTCAGACACTGGGACTTCACTATTTTCTGCAGAAATTCTATTTCTGTAATTGTCAGTACTACACTGATCTTAGAGCCAATAAAAACCACGCCACAAGCGCAGTGGTTGTATACTCGACAGAGGCCTCCTCTCAGACATCCATCCCTGCTAGGTTTACATTTGATGTCAAATTCCAGCAGTTTTAGCCTTGTTGATTTATATATTGCATTGTCGCTGTCTAACAGGCGATCGTTAATTGTTTTTAATATTTCTCCCTTATCCATATCCAGTGTCCGCATTATGGGCTGCCGAAGCTAGTCTGACAGCTGTCTCATTACCGCGTACTCTTGCATGACCAGGACAGTAGATCCACACCAGTTTCTGAACACTCCAGACCTCTATAAATGTTTTCGATTCATAGAAGGGGGGTGGCAGGGGGAGAGGTCGACTTAGGAGCCGTTGGCTCTCCTGAGCACATTCCCCAAAAGTGGCGCCTTTTTTTCTTTTTTTCTTTTTTTACATCTTTACCTACCCAGGCACATTTGGTCGGCCGTATCCGCTTGGGGCTCCAATTTGGATCATTTTATTGAGGCTCTTGCACTTCCGATTATGGCCTAGGGCAGGGGTCGGGAACCTTTCCGTGACAAAGAGCCAAATATTTAATTTTGTCTCCATTTTAACAAATTGAAGAGCCGCATGAAAAAAATAAAATCACATGGTATCCCTCATTCACTAAGAGTTAAGTAGTAGAGAGCCGAAAGCCGCGCGAGATGACTCAAAGAGCCGTATGCGGCTCGCGAGCCGCGGGTTCCCGACCCCTGGCCTAGGGGAATGAGATTAAGAAATATCTTTTATGACATATAATGAATTATTGACCTGATTACATGCCACATGGAGGTCACGGTCATTTGTTACGCTTGAGTAGACAGGTCACTGAGTGACTTGTCTTGAAAAATTTGTAATGAGCAGCTTGTTTCGCTAATTATTTACATTTGTCATCAGTTGTCATTCGTCCTGAACTTCCACCATAAATTACTTTAGCTGCAACAGTAAACAAGAACTGAGGTGAGTCCAGATACTTGGAATGTTCTTGCGGAGAACACTCGACAAAAAATGATGCGTGAACGGCATAGACCTTTTACTTTAATGGTTCTCAATATTGTTTTTACGATCACGAGCCAAATTTCACAGTTGGTGAAGCAGCCGACACATGCAATGAATTGCCAATGTAAGCTGAGATCATTGCACTGGAAAAAGCCCTATACCAACTGAAGACTGTATTTAATGCCTTTCCCTCAAAGGTCCAAAACATCGTTAGTTTTTTTACTGACTCAGTGCCTGCCCTTCAAGCTCTGGAACAGCGTTTCTCAAACGTATTGCTCTCAGGACCCCTTTACACTCTTAAAAGTTATTGAGGTCCCCCAAAGAGCTTTTATTTATGTGGATTATGTCTATAGATATTTACAGTAATAGGAATTGTAACTGAGAAATTTTTAAATACTCTATTAGTTCATTTAAAAACAACAGTAACAAAACCATTAGACGTTAACATAAATAATATATTTAAAAAAATAAAAAATAACTACATTTTCAGCAACAAAAAATATGTGCGAAGTCTGGAATTGTTTTACATTTTTGCTAAATAGATTTAATAGAAGATAGCTGAATTCGCATATCACTCGTGAGATAATGAGAGTGGCAAAGGCAAATAACGTCTTACATTATTATGAAAAAAGTTTTGATCTCGCGGACCTCCTGAAAGAGTCTCAGGGTACCCTCAGGGGTCCGCAGACCACACTTTGAGAACCGCTGCTGTAGAAAGTAGTGAAAATTGAGGAACTGAATTAACCAAACTAATCCTAGATGCAGATCAGCTTTCCATTTTCTGTGACATGAGAATAGTTATGCGGTGGATCCCTGGACACTTAAGGACACTCAAATACACCTGGTAATGACAGAACAGACAGATTAGCTTAGAAAGGAACAAGACAGAGAACAACCACAATGAACAAAGACACTTGGCTCAACAGATGCGCAATTAGGAACACCAGGAGAGAGGCTTACATGCATATGGCCGGTTCTGATCATAATGACAACATCAGCAGCCATATATCGCTCCATGTCAAAGACCTCAGTATATCTTCTTCCAGTATATCCCATTGACCTTTCTTCGTTAAATTGTTTGTTTTTTTTCCCAATCCTTTTGCAACGTCTGCAATGTCGGATTTCAGGAACTACCACATCTCTGGGTTCCTCGTTGGATGCTTTAGATCACCAGCGAATATCACCATGCGTGGCATATATTGTACAGTGATGGCCTTTGGTAGGTCAGGTGACCTCTAGCCAGCATTACATGATATCGGCGACACTCAAAAAAAAAGTTTTTCATTAAAAATTATTTCTATCTCGCGGGACCTCCTCCTGAAATTTTATTATCTTTCCGTACTTGTTTTTTTCCTGTATTTTTCGAGTCTCAGGGTACCCTCAGGGTCAGTCCGCAGATAGCCGGTTCTCGCCACACTTTGAGAAACGGCCCGACCTGACTGCTGTAGAAAATTCGTAGTGAAAAAGCAGACTTTTGAGGAACTGAATTAACCAAACTAATCCTAGATGCTGATCAGCTTTCCATTTTCTGTGACATGAGAATAGTAGTTATCCTTTGCGGTGGATCCCTGGACACTTAAGGACACAACCTCAAATACACCTGGTAAAGTGAACAGACAGACAGATTAGCTTAGAAAGGAAATCGCCGATTCAAGACAGAGAACAAATCCACAGTGGAAATACAAATGAAAACAAAGACACTTGGCTCATAAATGCAGATGCGCAATGGGAAACAAGATATTCCAGGAGAGAGGCTTACAGGCATATATGGCCGGTTCTTTCTTCATAATGAAACAACATTGCAACAGCCATCTTCTTTACAAGGTCTACATTGTGCCATATATCGCTCCCATGTTTCAAAGACTAGAAATATATACAGTATTGGGCTTTTGACCTCAGTATAAATCTTCATTCCAGTATATACAAGAAACATTGACCCAAATTTCTTCGTTAAATTGTTTGTTTTTTTTTTTCCCAAAGCCTTTTGCAACGGCAACGTCTGCAATGTCGGATTTTTGACAGGACAACTTACCACCTATCTCTGGGTTTCCGTCGTTGGATGTTTTGGACTCACCAGCGAAGGTAGAATTACACCCATGCGTGAGCAAAGTTTTGTGAGTATATATTGTACAGTGATGTCCTTTGGTAGGTCAGGTGACCTCTAGCCAGCATTACGTGATACCGGCGACAAGCCAGAGTTGTGTCCACCGTCAATCTGGTGGTGTGGGCTAAACCTACATGGGCTATCATCCTTGTAACAGACACTTGAGTCATTTTTTATTTTTTTTTTTCCTTACATAGGTTATTTTTTTTTGATGATAATAATAAAAATCCTCTTCTCCCCCCCCCTCCCTTATTTTCAAACAGCTTCAATTGTCCACCTTCTGTCTTGTCAGTCTGCCCATCTTTCTAGCTAACTAGCTACCTGTGTGTCTATCGTTCTAGCTACTTGTCTGTCTACTTCACTATCTATCTATCTATCTATCTATCTATCTATCTATCTATCTATCTATCTATCTATCTATCTATCTATCTATCTATCTATCTATCTATCTATCTATCTATCTATCTATCTATCTATCTATCTATCTATCTATCTATCCCTCCACACGTCTATCTATCTATCTATCTATCTATCTATCTATCTATCTATCTATCTATCTATCTATCTATCTATCTATCTATCTATCTATCTATCTATCTATCTATCTATCTATCTATCTATCTATCTATCTATCTATCTATCTATGTGTCCGTCAGTCCGCCCATCTGCATGTCCGTCTGTCTGCCTCTATCTATCTATCTATCTATCTATCTATCTATCTATCTATCTATCTATCTATCTATCTATCTATCTATCTATCTATCTATCTATCTATCTATCTATCTATCTATCTATCTATCTATCTATCTATCTATCTGTCTGTTTGTATAAGTGTCTCTCTGTGTGGTCACCTTGTAGTATCTCTGTATCACATTTCATGCATTTCCTCCCCAACCCATTTTATTTCTCCTCCCATCCCAAAACAAAAAACATTTAAGTGTGCCACAATTTCTTTCTCCCCTAACTCCGCGCCCTGTACCCAGCCATGGCTTTCTGTGCAACACCGTTGAAGGCCGTTCCGGGGCGGGATCCCTCGTGAGTTGTGCTCCACAAGGCCGTGGGAAACTAGCTCACAGTCCTCCCGAGTGAGTGACCTCTTGGCCTGAGCGATTATCTGTTCAAGCGAGCTCACGTTAAAACACACACACACACACATGCATATGCGCACACCCACGAACTGAGAGGTAGTCCAGGACGAGTAAGTGTACCGTCGTGTTTTTTGTTTTTTTTCCGCGTCTGCTCCGCCCCAGGACGCAGGTAAGATAGGATTGGCAGTAACCTTGTTTTTAACTGTCCTCGCTGAACGGAAATGTATTACGCCGGGTTTCTTATATAATGTGAATTTGATGTACCAACTTTTTTTTTTTTTAAATTATAGCGTCTGGTGAGTAGAGCGCTTGCGTCTCGAGCCAAAATATCCGGGTTCAGAACCTGGTAATGTCACGCTTCAGTCTACCAAACTTACTGACAGGAAACTCTCTACAGAGCGATACAACAGAAGGCAATCTGATCATCAGAAGTTTTCCCCGTTGATCAAGTGTTTCGGTCCCTTAATCTCCGTTACACTCTAAGAGGGGCAGACCCACTTAGGTCATGACTCCCAAGTGTCAGCCTCCTGTTGTCTTGTGCAGAGAATTGAACCTACCCCACCTTTGTTGCAGCTTTCAACTTCACTCCTGTGCTCTGCCAGCTGGAGGCAGTTGTGAAAGTAACCACTATGATGACTACTTTTTTTGTGGGGTGGGTTACTTTCCATTACCTCCCTGACTCCAAACACTTTGCGACAGTGAAGATATACAGTATTACGTCGCCGAAGATTTCCAACTTTTTCTCCAAGGTTATGTGCTTCAGGTTTTTATCCCTACTATATATACCTGTACTAATTTTAGAACAAGTATTAGAAAACATAAAAAAATAAATAAGAATAAAATACAAACGTGAAAAGCTCTCTTTTTCCTGTCAAACATGTTATCAATTAAAAAATATATATATATCGTGGATACGGTTGATAAATTTAGCAAAACTGGCGGTACAGAAACCAACACTCAAAAGTCACATATTATGGGTATATGGCATTGGACAAATAAAACAGAGTTCCCTCCCCATCCAATAGAAACAAATACAATGAAAATATACGGAATCAATTTCACGTCTGCACCACGGAAAACGAAGAAAGATATGTGGGAAAATATAACATCAAAAGCTGAGGATAAATTATAACACTACAAATATAAGAATGCTACAGTATTCGGCAGAAGCGTTACAGTCAAGTCCTCCTGCCGCGTGAGAAACCGGCACCAAAGAACGTATGTGCTGTGACAGTAGTGGATTCAATAGCAATTTGTTTGACATGATGAGGTGACCAGCCTCAGCACAACTTCATATTAATTGCCTGAGCAAGAAGCAGTATTATTCCTTCATTGTCCCCTCAGAGACCCCCCGGGCTTTACTCGGGGCAAGTTGAAAAGCGACAGCGGATAAAACGGAATGACTACCTCCATGTGAAAGTAGCACAGGTAGTCCCATAACAGAAGCTGTCGTATGGGAGTGAAGTGTTAGAGACTTCACCATAGTAGGTCCATCTTTTTTATTAGGTAAGATGACATGTTCCCTCCTCCTGCCTTGCCTTGCCTTACTCAAGAGAAGATGGCCCATTTACAGCTTGGTAACCTGTTTCGCAATTAAGTTGTAGCTATCTCAGACATCGAGCCGACTTGGGTCTGCACCTTCTGCTGACACGACACTCTTGAGTTAGATTCTCGATGTAAACGCGTGAGAAGGCTATGAGAGAGCCGACATCCGTCTGCATTTTTCACCGGTCAACAACGAGTTGCATCGGCCGAACGCTTAAGTAGGAGCGAATATTTACACCTTAGAGTCGTAGTTTCAGACATTTGTCTGGAAATCCCAGCTGACACGGCTCATTGTGGGCCCCGGTCAGCGTGAGGTGCGAAGTAGTATGAGTGCCAGTTCAGAGTCGTCGTCAGAATAACCCGGCGTAGCGTGAAAAATCGCTCCGCACCGCAGACAGGCTGTCTGAGATTTGCAACTCACGCGCGCTCTCGGTCACTGATGGCTGTTACGACATGAGGGAAGCTGACGTAGGGTGTTAGAGAAGGGGAGAGACGGGCGCATTTTCGTGGTTTCGAAACAGTGGGATTCTTTGTCCGTTTCATAGATATAACTAGAGTTGCAAACCTGATTTCAGGCACTCAGTAATTCGCAGTTAGACTAGAACAAGTCTGGGTTCGATTTCTAAATATCTCTGTTAATAGAGATGGCCTTTAGTTTGGTCGAAGTGGTTTAGTTCTTAGTAATTCTGTGTCGAGGTATATTAATATTATATATCTAGTATTGTGTGTAGGGTTTAAAGTGTTTAATCGCTTAGCTATTTCTCTTGTTAGTTTTGGTGCAGAGCAGTATTATTTTTCTAGTGACGCATTGGAAAGCAGAATAAATTATATTTCTAGCGTAACAAACATGTAGCTATAATGAATTTAATTTAACTGCTAACTACTCAGTCGAGTATTTTTTTCTAAACTAACTCATAAATGCTAGATGCGACATCAGTGAATATTGACGGAATACGCAGATATTCCTAATTCCTGATGATTGATTTAAATATAACTTATTTCACCGGAAGTTTAAATAATAAGTCAAGCGGTTTGCTGCTTTTAAAAAAATGTAAGTTATATTGAGTACATTATGTAAATATTTATATGTGCTTTTCCTTTTTATTCAGGAAATACTGGGGTGACCCGAACTTTACCGGCGTTTAATAAGAGTTTCATATTTGTGAAGAAATAGACAGTCCTTATTTTGAACCACGTGGGTTTCTCAAGTAACACTGGTCTGACAGTGCATATGCCAACAGAGTTAGACAGAAATACTATATCCCACTAACGGGTTTCAAAGACTGTAATGATCAATACGGGGCCTTTGCGCCAGATCTTAAATTCTTTCATAAACTCTACGTAAATTTTCTGCCTGGCGGCGTGAATATTACAAGAAATAACATTAACATTGTCCGACTAGATTATTTTGTGGACAAATCTGTGGTGTGACCAAAGTAAATCCTATACTGAGAGAAGGCACCGACCTGACATTCCTATTACTAGAAAACTTAAGCTATTGACACGGTGCTCACTGTAAACTTTCGTGCCTGGACAAGATTTTTTTAAATGTGACATAGACAGATATCCTAGAATAAGAAATACCAAGGAAACGTTCCCCGAAGCAGTGAATTCTATCTGACTTTGTGGAGCTGGGGTTTTCTTGGCTACGACTACCTCTGGTGATTCTGTATGTGAATGTCCTAACAAAATTGTGTTTCCCAGATATGTCTACCAAAACAGTGAGTATGTGCACGTGTACACGGCTGAATGTCTAGAGTGAATGTAGGACTGAGGGATTTCTCCATTGTTGTAATTTGGCACCCATTTTGCTGTTCTAATTGTCCTTATGCAAGTATTGCTAACCATATTTTCCCTTAGAATAGATCAGAGTATATCTAAGTCTATCCATACCTTTAACAGGGGAAAATCATTTGATTACCGCTAATGTATCATTGATCCTCTTTGGGCCATCATCTTTTTCCTAAACGGGACTGGGGGCTAAACCTAGAGGGCAGATCATAACGGGTCTATCATCCTTGTAGTATTTTCTTGAATTTGATGACTATTTGTATATGTTTTCTTTTGATGTAAATTTTTAATGTTGTGTCGTAAGTTTAATATGATAAATAAACTTAACCATAAATTAATCAGCGTGTTGGTCAGCTCGTTCTAAATATCTATATAATCATTGTTATAGTTTCCCCACGTCTGTGTGTCTACCTGTCGTCACTGTATGTGCGTGCACGTGAGTGGGTAGAGATCGGTTGGTATACATATATTTAATGTATATGTGGTAGACTGTCTGACTGCTTAAAATCTGTCGTAGAAGATAGGTGAGAGAGAGAGAGAGAAGATTTTCTCGCATCTCAGAGACAGCCTCTATCACTATTCTATCATCTCACTCGTGGAATCTATTTCCTTTACTAACTCACACTGGGACTCTCACTCATTCCAAGCTATTCAGAAGGGACCAACCCAAGTCTTAATTCTCCTATCGAAAATCTACGACAAATGGGGGCTCGTCCGGGATTTTTGAACTTAGAATAGTAAGACGAGTACGACAAATGTGGACTCGTCTATCGGGTTTTTGAACTTAAGATTCTTTATTCTGAAATAGAGAAAGAGTGTGATGTCTTGTGAGTTTTGTATCTTTTAAAATAATTTATCCCCTAGACTAACGATCTGTTTACGGGCGTGCTGACCACACAAACTGATAAGTTTTTTTTCACAGCATTTTGAATAATATACATTTGAGTTACAGGTTGATTTTGTCGGAATACATGTTAATTAATGATTTTGTAATACTAAACGCTGGTAAAGTTTTGTGAGTGTATAACATTCACAAGGGTTCTGAAGCAGGAAGGTGTTTGAACTAAGTTAAGGAGTGCGTTTCGGACTATTTGTCCAGATTAATTGCGTCCCTCACCCTAACTGTCTTCAGGGGTAAACTTGATAGTGGATTAAAATTTAAGGGGATTTTTTTTCTTCTCCGAAAATTTTGCAATAATCACTGTGTTTTCCACTGTAGCAACTTATTTTTCGTGAGTAAATCTTAACTACCATTTAGTTGGCGTAGTCGTGTTTTGCATTAGGTGCTTTATTGCCGATAATAGCAGCGATAGTTAGATTTTATTTTGGAGGAGGTATCCCAGGGTTAAATATATCATCTTTGGATTTTTGGTATTTTTTTTTTTCGTAAGTGGTAGGAGTCAGTGTATCCTTTTTTCCTATTTTCTTTCTCCACTAGTCTCAGTCACTGACATAATATGGCCGAGAGGGCAAAGCTTAGACAACTCCTCAGGGACGAAGCGAGAGAGGAGGGACTGGAAGGAGAGGAAGCGTAAGCGTTTGTCAGAGACGAACTTGAGAGATATGATGCGGAGAGGAAAGAAGAAGAAGCTAGGAGGAAAGAAATGAAGGAAGAAAGAAGCAAGACCGTCTATTACAGCAGAGAAGAAGATGATGATGAGGAAATGGAAATTCGCAGGATGCAGCATGGGGGAAGAGGGAAAGAGAGACGGCATGAGGGGAGAGTGGAGGAGAGACAGCATGAGAAAAGAGAGCAACGAGAGGACACAGCATGAGCTGGCGCTTAAAACTCTAGAGTTCCAAAGTCGTGGTGCTGCCTCTACCTCCAGCAATGGAGAGTCTTCTCCTCATTCTTCCTTAACTGATCCTTCTAACACTCAATCTACTCATCTCTCTGCTATGTCTTTTCCGCTAGAATCTTTCCCTTGTCCAAATGAGAAGATTGACACTTGGCTAGAAAAATTTGAGAAAATTGCAACTCTGTACGGTTTAGAGAGGTCGCGTTGGAACATGAAGCTTTCTCAGGCGCTGAAAAGTCCTGCATATGATGTTTACGCCAAACTGGAAAGCAGCCAACAAGACAACTATGATCTGTTGAAGAAAGCGTTACTGGAGCGCTTTGAAATGAACGCTCGCAAATTTTTGCAACTGTTTCGCAACAGCCGGAAAGAGAATTCTGAAACTTTTCAGCAGTTCTCGTCTCGTTTGAAGGGATATCTGACAAAGTGCCTTGAGCTTTCACAGCTCCCCTCTACCTATGAAGGTCTTGAGGAATTTGTTTTAACAGAACAAATAAAGAACACATTGTCTGCAGATACCCGGAGATTTCTAGCTGAGCAGGGAGCAGAAAAACTTGAAGACATCTTAGAGAAGTCTGAGCGTTATCAAAATGCGCTGGCTGAACTACCGGCCACAAAACGGAAACCGACAGAGGAGCATTTTCGAAAAAATAATTTAGAGCAATCTTCTCAGGCTTCCAACCAAAATAACCACAGAGAAACTGGACCTCAAAACCCCCCTCCTGAAAAATCCAAGTTCTACAAGAACAAGTACCCCAACCACCCCAAACAGTCTGATCAACCCGACCGCCCTACATGGCAGCGCAGCCAGAAAGGACAAGGTGGCAAAGGGAGAACCCCTGAGCACGGGACATATGATCAGACCGAGCACACCGAGCCGAAACGCATCGGATGCTTATTAACAGTCTCGCAAGGTGGAATTATTGACAGTGATTCCCAACCTGTTGGGGATAGACCCTCAACGCGAGGTACTGTTACTTTGAACGGTTCTCAAACTTCTTGTTTATTTGACACGGGGCTTTCTTATGATTGCATTGTTGCCAGAAACCTGGTCAAACCCGGTCAAGAGACAGCAGAGACCGTCCAATTTTGTGGAGTTCGTAAGAGTGATGCACCTACAGCGCTTCCCATCGCATTGGTGGAGATCCACTCTGATTTTGTCAGAGGTGTGATCAAAGCGGCTGTTATGGATGATCCCATCTACCCAGTCATACTTGGCGGGAGATACGTGTGTATTGGGAAACCGGAAGAGCCGATTGTGGCAGCAGTAACTACAAGAGGGCAAACCAAGAAGGAACGGGAGCCTGCGCCTAATTTGTTACCTATGGAACTTAAAGAAGCGCAATACAAGGACCCTACTTTGGCACCCTGCTTTAGGAAACTGCCCATGGCTAAGGAACCCAGACAGCACGGGGACATTTTTTCTAAGGATGGCGTACTTTATCGCAGAACGGGCAAGCCTGACCAAGGTTACAACCAGCTCCTAGTACCGAAACAGTACAGAAGCCAAATCCTAGAAATGGGGCACTCTCTTCCCTTCAGCGGACATATGGGACAGAACGCCACAAACCAACGGATAACCACTCATTATTGGTGGCCAGGAGTAAATACTGATATTATCAGATATGTCAAATCCTGTGCCCAGTGCCAACGTGTGCCACCCAAGCAACGGGCACCCCCAGTCTCTTTGGGTGAAATGCCAATCATGGGAACACCATTTGAACGGGTTGTGATCGACATTTTAGGGCCTTTCGAAAGGACTAAAAGAAGGAACAGGTTCATCCTGACTTTAGTCGATACATGCACTTTATGGGCAGAAGCTATACCGCTAACATGCGCAGATGCCAAGCATGTCGCAGAAGCCCTCGTGCAGATTTTCACTCGGTTGGGATTCCCTCAGCAAGTGTTGACGGATAACGGATCCCCATACCGAAACCTGTTGATGGATGAGATCGTGAAGATCTTGAGGACCCAACACATCTACACAAAGCCATATACTCCGGCCGGAAATGGGCTCGTGGAACGTGCTAATGGAAACCTCAACATGATGCTAAGTAAACTGGCACAAGTGAAACCTGAAGATTGGGATCTTTGTATTCCTGGAGCTTATTTGGCTACAGAGAATCTCCTCATACTTCCACAGGATTTCCGCCAGCTACACTCTTATTCGGCAGACCCATTAAGGGCCCGCTTGAAGCCTTACTTCAGTCTCTGACAGACGAGAAGGCGGATGAGACAGTTGTCTCAGCAAGTAAATATGTGTCGGTTTTAAAGGAAAGGTTGAAACTAGGGTGGGACCTAGCAACGACTAACTTTAAGCGAGCACGCACAAAGCACGCTAACCGATACAGGAAAGTCGCGAAAGAAAGAGAACTGGAAGCAGGAGAGAAAGTTTTGGTGTTACTCCCTACCGAGAACAACCAACTGAAGATCGGATGGCAAGGGCCGTTTACCGTCCTGAAAAAGATTTCTAAGGCTAACTACCAGATATCTATTCAAGGAAAGGAAAAGGTTTTCCATTTAAATCTCTTAAAGAGATACTTGGAAAGACCAGTGCCGACCTCCGACCATCTCCTGACGATCGCCAAAACTGACGAAGATGACGATAGTGGCAGGGAAACTCCACTGCAATCACAAAAAAATCTTTGAAAAATGTCAGAAGCGGCGACGCTCTTTCAAGCGCGCATGGGAGACATTCCAGAGGAAGGAAACGTTGGGGCAGACTTCATGAGTAGGAATTGGACAGAGATGGAGGGGGAAGATGAGAGGGAAGAAGACAGACACCCCGAAGCTACGGTTATAGGAAATTTAATTCCATAACGTAGACATGGAGTGCTTCCATATCTTAAAGGGGGACGTCCTGTCACGTAGGTTATAATCATTAAATTGCCTATAGCTTCTTCCTATTCTTTCACCCCGCATCCTTTATTTTATTATCTTTCCGAATACTTGTTTTTCCTGTATTTTTGCATCACTCGTTTGCGAAAAATATTTTCTTCAGTATTCTCAAACTTTACCTTGGTTTTTTTTCTCATACTGGGATACGTAATTCTATTACTTAGATGTCAGTCAGACGAGAAGGGCAATTAAGTTGCAGCTATCTCAGACATCGAGCCGACTTGGGTCTGCACCTTCAGATGACACGACACTCTTGAGTTAGATTCTCGATGTAAACGCGTGAGAAGGCTATGAGAGAGCCGACATCCGTCTGCATTTTTCACCGGTCAACAACGAGTTGCATCGGCCGAACGCTTAAGTAGGAGCGAATATTTACACCTTAGAGTCGCAGTTTCAGACATTTGTCTGGAAATCCCAGCTGACACGGCTCATTGTGGGCCCCGGTCAGCGTGAGGTGCGAAGTAGTATGAGTGTCAGTTCAGAGTCGTCGTCAGAATAACCCGGCGTAGCGTGAAAAATCGCTCCGCACCGCAGACAGGCTGTCTGAGATTTGCAACTCACGCGCGCTCTCGGTCACTGATGGCTGTTACGACATGAGGGAAGCTGACGTAGGGTGTTAGAGAAGGGGAGAGACGGGCGCTGTTTCGTGGTTTCGAAACAGTGGGATTCTTTGTCCGTTTCATAGATATAACTAGAGTTGCAAACCTGATTTCAGGCACTCAGTAATTCGCAGTTAGACTAGAACAAGCCTTGGTTCGATTTCTAAATATCTCTGTTAATAGAGATGGCCTTTAGTTTGGTCAATTCTGTGTCGAGGTATATTAATATTATATATCTAGCATTGTGTGTAGGGTTTAAAGTGTTTAATCGCTTAGCTATTTCCCTAGTTAGATTTGGTGCAGAGCAACAAATTTATTGTTTGTATTATTTTTCTAGTGACGCATGCAGTGGAAAGCAGAATAAATTATATTTCTAGCGTAACAAACATGTAGCTATAATGAATTTAATTTAACTGCTAACTACTCAGTCGAGTATTTTTTTTTCTAAATTAACTCATAAATGCTAGATGCGACATCAGTGAATATTGACGGAATACGCAGATATTCTTAATTCCTGATGATTGATTTAAATATAACTTATTTCACCGGAAGTTTAAATAATAAGTCAAGCGGTCGGCTTGCTGTTTAAAATGTAAGTTATATTGAGTACATAATATGTAAATGATTTATATGTGCTTTTCCTTTTATTCAGGAAATACTGGGGTGACCCGAACTTTACCGGCGTTTAATAAGAGTTTCATATTTTTGTGAAGAAATAGACAGTCCTTATTTTGAACCACGTGGGTTTCTCAAGTAACACTGGTCTGACAGTGCATATGCCAACAAAGTTAGACAGAAATACTATATCCCACTAACGGGTTTCAAAGACTGTAATGATCAATACGGGGCCTTTGCGCCAGATCTTAAATTCTTTCATAAACTCTACGTAAATTTTCTGCCTGGCGGCGTGAATATTACAAGAAATAACATTAACATTGTCCGACTAGATTATTTTGTGGACAAATCTGTGGTGTGACCAAAGTAAATCCTATACTGAGAGAAGGCACCGACCTGACATTCCTATTACTAGAAAACTTAAGCTATTGACACGGTGCTCACTGTAAACTTTCGTGCCTGGACAAGATTTTTTTTAATGTGACATAGACAGATATCCTAGAATAAGAAATACCAAGGAAACGTTCCCCGAAGCAGTGAATTCTATCTGACTTTGTGGAGCTGGGGTTTTCTTGGCTACGACTACCTCTGGTGATTCTGTATGTGAATGTCCTAACAAAATTGTGTTTCCCAGATATGTCTACCAAAACAGTGAGTATGTGCACGTGTACACGGCTGAATGTCTAGAGTGAATGTAGGACTGAGGGATTTCTCCATTGTTGTAATTTGGCACCCATTTTGCTGTTCTAATGGTCCTTATGCAAGTATTGCTAACCATATTTTCCCTTAGAATAGATCAGAGTATATCTAAGTCTATCCATACCTTTAACAGGGGAAAATCATTTGATTACCGCTAATGTATCATTGATCCTCTTTGGGCCATCATCTTTTTCCTAAACGGGACTGGGGGCTAAACCTAGAGGGCGGATCATAACGGGTCTATCATCCTTGTAGTATTTTCGTGAATTTGATGACTATTTGTATATGTTTTCTTTTGATGTAAATTTTATATGTTGTGTCGTAAGTTTAATATGATAAATAAACTTAACCATAAATTAATCAGCGTGTTGGTCAGCTCGTTCTAAATATCTATATAATCATTGTTATAGTTTCCCCACGTCTGTGTGTCTACCTGTCGTCACTGTATGTGCGTGCACGTGAGTGGGTAGAGATCGGTTGGTATACATATATTTAATGTATATGTGGTAGACTGTCTGACTGCTTAAAATCTGTCGTAGAAAATAGGTGAGAGAGAGAGAGAAGATTTTCTCGCATCTCAGAGACAGCCTCTATCACTATTCTATCATCTCACTCGTGGAATCTATTTCCTTTACTAACTCACACTGGGTCTCTCACTCATTCCAAGCTATTCAGAAGGGACCAACCCAAGTCTTAATTCTCCTATCGAAAATCTACGACACATGTTTCGATCCCTTAACATGGTTACTGCACCCTGAGAGGAAAGCATTGACTGATTAGCCAGTGGATACTTTTGATAAATTTAGCACAACAAGCGGATCAAAGGTCAACGTTAAAATATCACATATTATGGGTATAGGCAGGGCCGGATTAATCCTAGAAAGGCCTCTTAGTCTTTTTGGTGGTTGGGCCCTCTCACCTAATAGGCAATAAAGTTATGGAATAGTGTGGCCGTATGACCACCACCAGCATTCATTCTATGGTAATTGGCCTGCATTTCTTTATTACTCTATACCGTATCATTTCCTTCCTTAATGCATTTTTATTTTAGTTAAGAGTTATTGTCTGTTTCAAACCAAGTGGTGGTATCATTTTGTTATAATTGAGCTTTAGTTACAAATCTATTGTCTGTTTCAAACAAAATGGTAGTTTACTTTATGTTGTCCTTGAGCCCTAGCATGAATGAATGCTGGTGGTGGTCATATGGCCACACATAGATCCCAGGTCCCTGCAAATGTATCCCGCAGGGAGACATTTGAGTACTATCAATATCAAAACAAAAAAAAAAATCCCAAAAATTTCTAAGTCCAACAAAAATTTAACTTAATTCATAAACCGGGGCTCCTGTATTTATATATATATATATATATAATATATAATATATATATATATATATATATATATATATATATATATATATATATATTTATATATGTTATGTATATGTATATATTATATATATATATATATATATATATATATATATATATATATATATATATATATGACTGTTATACCCTAACCAAACTCTATTAATGGACATCATTGTAAAAATTTTAAACTTTCTAACATATCAGGGCACATGTCATCAAATTTTTTTCCAATTGGCAACCCTGGACAACAAAAGTTAACCTCACTCAAAATTTACACGAGTGGAAACAGTGTACAAATTCAACAAGTATCAGTGTCATAAATTTCTGTAATAGTTATGTACCTATGCAATTCGAATTCTCTCTAAGTATTAATATTAGTTAAACATGTGATAATACAGTTGACAAAATTTTATTTAACAAAGTGAGAGAAAAAATTTTTTTTTTAACATCATAGCTTTTCCTTTTTGGCTCCTATATTAGGGTACTCAAGGTATTTCAAAATCTTTATGTTGCAAGAACCTTCCTGGTGCTCCAATCTATATGCTTCCAAGTTATATCCAAGTATCCAAGTTATAGTATTGATGGTAATCCAATCCATAAAACAGCCAAGTTATTTCTAGTTACTCATGTGTTCATTTTCATAGTCAATCATTTATCAACACATTATTATTGTGACAAAAACATATCTAAGAATACATTTTCAAAAATTTACAGAACCATAATGCAACAATCAACATATTAATATGTCATCACAAATTTGACAAAGTGAAAATTTTCAAAACATCATGGATTTTGCATATTAGTTCTTATATTAATTTACTCAATGTAGATTAAATTCTCTGTGTTGGGAAAACCTTCTTGGTACTCCAATCAATATGCATCTAAGTTATTTGCAAGTATCCATCACTGTAGAAAAATGTTCCATATTTTTTTTCCAAAGTATCCAAGTTATAGTATTGTAAATGGTGATCCAATCCATAAAACAGCCAAGTTATTTCTAGTTACTCATGTGTTCATCTTCATAGTTAATCATCTATTAACACATTACTAATGTGAACAAAACATATTCAAGAACACATTTGTCAAAAATTATGTAACCATGACTTAACAATCAACATTTTATATCAATAATGTCATTACTACTTGACCAAGAAAATTTATCTATTTTGTACATAATAACAATGTCGACACGAAATCTGTCTTCGAGGTCGAAGATTTGTCAGATTTATCGAGTGTCTATAGCATCTGCTGTCAGAACTCTTATAGTCTGAGTCAGACAGATGGGCAGTTTATGATTCTATCATCGATATCTCTATGGTGTAGGTAAGAAGAGGATGACAATGTCATTGTATCAGGGGTGAAAAATGTTCAGCTGGTCAAAACTGTTATACACAGTCGTAGGGAGCAGCATAAGCTATAGTAAGATCGTCAAATGCAATGTCCTATGGACTGTTAGCGTAAGTGTCTATGGAAATGTTATCAGTCTTAGTGGCTATCTTTTACATCATTTTGTAAAGACAAAAATGTCGTAGTACAAACAGGGTCATAAATGCATACATTATCCATACATTTCTTTAACCATATCATCAACATTCTCTATCCTTAAGGTAATCATCAGAGGTTTCTTCTCCTAGAATCTCAAAACTTTATTTCGACCTCAAAAATATTTAGTCATTTAAAATGTCTGTCACGCAAAGACAGAATTATCAGAATTTCTTATATACCGTAGGCATGTATTAATATCAAAAGAGAATACCATCTCTTGTATAGGGACTATCCTCATGCTCATCTGGGTGCAAAAATATTCTTCAAGTATTTCTGAACCATTTCATCAGCATTTATCTTCTTCGCATGTCACCTTGACACGTATAGCTCCCGTATGAATATCGTATTCGAATCATGTATCCGTATTATATCCTCGTTGAGTGTATCCGTAACTCGTATGGCTCCAGTATAGGTATCACATTCAGAAAGTATCTTCTTCGTAAATCCCATGTTTTGTCGAATCTCCAAGATTCTTCCAATCATATTATCTCGTCTGTTACGTGGCTACGTTAAAACAGCAATATTTAATGTATAACATTATTTTGGGGTATTAGTTGCATAGGCATCATGTCTAAATAGAAGCTGCACTATAACATGGGGTATTACATTATGACTGGCTGAGTCATCATGTGCAAATAGAGGTTGCACTATATCATGGGGTTTTACATTATGACTGGCTGAGTCATCATGTCTAAATAGAAGCTGCACTATAACATGGGGTATTACATTATGACTGGCTGAGTCATCATGTGCAAATAGAGGTTGCACTATATCATGGGGTTTTACATTATGACTGGCAGAGTCATCATGTCTAAATAGAAGCTGCACTATAACATGGGGTATTACATTATGACTGGCTGAGTCATCATGTGCAAATAGAAGTTGCACTTTATCATGGGGTATCAATGGCATAGGCTGCTTGAATAAACAATAGTTGTACTATCATCAGGTTCCATTTCTCAATTTTCATACCTATGTCATCTGTGATGATACAGATCAGTCAATACTGATGTGTGAAACAAACACGGGCGGGTCAGTGGGGAATGAAATGATACTATGGGACACATGTGGATCAATGTGTGCCAAAATAAACAAACAGTTATCTGTGTGGTCTCATAAACATGTGGGGGTGGTTCATGGATATTCAGCATCAGTAATGTATGTCAACATTTATATTATCAGTCTGCCTTCTTTTCATTTCTATCCATATTCATTTTTTTCTTTTTTGTAAACAAAGTTTATTACTTATTTCATAATATAATGACTCCAAAAAAAATCACTATCAATACATCAGATTCCTGGGTGTGATGAAGTCTATCAGTTGTGTGATAATAAGGGTTAGCTCAGAAAGCGAAATAGAAGAGTCAATATCATCTGTTGTTAGCAAGTTGTGCGAATAGTAACTGTGGTCTCATGATGGACAGCAAGAAAACAAAAGGTCTCCAGATTACAACAAAATTGCAATTCAATCGATGAAGATAATTGGGAGAGAAAAATCTTATAAGTTCAGAGATATTCTCTTGGAGGGAGAAAAGGAAACGAGTAAGATAGGGGGTGGAAAAATTTCTTGTAACAGTAAATTCAAATATTGGGTGTACAGATCATTTGAAATGGCTAATATTTTAACAATATCATCATACACAATTTTCTTTAAAAAAAAACTCTCAAAGTGATGGAACTTCTCTATTTTGAAAAAAAAATATACATGGCCATTTCATAAGCAGTATGGACTTTAGTGATGGTAACAAAAAAATTACAATACCCAAAATTTTGCGGGGTACATTCAAAAAATCTCTGTGGAGAAAAATGGCATACTATAACAAATCATATTTATGGATTATTTAATAACATGGTTCATACTCTCGGTTAAAGGATGTCATGATAGTATCTCTGTAATAGACGAAAGTTACTGGCTTGTATGAGTGAATAGAATATACAGATCATAGAAAAGAGTATACATCAATGATAATTGACAGAATAACAAATAGTGTATACTGCAAAGTGACCGCGTGAATATACACAAGGATGCATGTGGAAAGAAAAAGCTTGGTTTTTGAAACAGCAAGGAAAAAGTAAGGGCGAAAAATGGAAGATGATAAATTCTCAATGTGTAGATCATTAGCATGACGAAATATTTGTGCAATACATGCGACTGGACTCTAGGGTCCTGCAGTTTGAAAATTGAACATCAAAACTATCTCTTATTAATAAGTGTGGCTGTGCAACTATTTAGCTTCTATATCTGTGGAAATACATAATTTTCTTACCAACTAAACTGCTTGTTTTAATCTTTATTGAACATTATCAAATGGCATAAATGTGTAACATGAAGTATGGTAATGTGGGAGGAAACAGGTGTTAGTAGTTTACATTTACAAACAACAATATACAACTTTCGGTTCCTTCCGGGGGTGATCTGATCATCAGCGGTTACCTGTCCGGGGAGGATATTTCTTCAAGGTATGGCTGTGACATCTCAGGCTAGTACTGGGTCATCAGGGGAACTGTCAACTTCACAATCTGAAAAGACATTACGTCCGGGGGGACGATTTCCACTTAAAAAAATAAAAAATAAAAATGCTGTAACCGACCGACGGTCACAGAGATGTGTCACACCAAAAAAAAAAAATATAAAGTGTGACTGGGCACTCAAAAAAAAAAATGAAAACGTTGGTTAAAAAAAATAATCACATTTGCGTAGACCCTGCTTGGAGTGGCAAGCAGATAGGACACAACTGGGTGTACTCATAAAAATTTTGCCAGGTCCTTTAGTTTGTCCGCCATTTCCAGCATTGCAATCTCTCTGCTGGAAAGTCTAGCATCATACTGTGTAGTGGGTACAGTATGTGACAGACAGTTCATGCGCCGTTATGATTCTGCCGGGGTGCATTATGTCTTTTAAACTATATTTGTTTTTACTGTCTTTTAGAACGTTATGAATGCGATTGCAAAGTGCTAACATTTTCTTTTTGTACATAAATCTATCTTCTTCTTCAGGTGCCTGGTCTGGAACTGGCGATCATGACCCTCCAATCTTCTCTGTCTTTTGATAGCCTAAAGAGGTTGTTGTTGCCTATGCTGTTGTTTGTTGCCCAGTTGTTTAAGCTCTCCACATACATCTTTCTCTGCCTTCCTTTTCCTTTCCTACATGGTATTTTCCCACATAAGACTAATTCCTCCACTCCTCCTTTTCTGTTAATATGTCCCATAAATTTCATTTGTCTTTTCCTGATGGTTTTGATGAGCGATCTATTAACATCCGCAGCTGTCAATACATCGGCATTTGTTTTCTTCTCTGTCCACGATATTCTCAGTATCATTCTCAAAAACCACATTTCCACTGCCTCCAGTTTCTTTCACTATTTGGTTACTCATTGTCCAACATTCACATCCATATAAAAGAACGGACCACACGTAGCCCCTTAGTAAGCGAATTTTCATACATTTTTTAATTATGCACGGGCCCTCAAGAGCTACGGGCCCCTTGGCTTCAGCCTACTTAGCCTAATGGATCATGTGGGCCCCTTGGCTTCAGCCTACTTAGCCTAATGGATAATCCGGGCCCCTTGCTTCAGCCTACTTAGCCTAATGGATAATACGGCCGTGGGTATTGGGCATTTGAAACCAACCAACCCCCCCCCCCCATCTAATCTTCTGCTTCTTCAAGAATCATGCCTCGTGGCGTAGGAGATCATGTCTCTCCACAACTTCCTGTCTTCAGAACAATTTATCAATTCTGCTGTTGACTTCTTTCCGTGCCACGATGTCAAACTGTCCAGTATTTGCTGAACTGGATGACCTGAGAGTAACACTTCACAGACTATGTCAGCAATACAAAAGAGTCGTGATACAGTGGACCTCTTCTCACTGCAACATCCCTGGAAATGAAGAGACTGACAGATTGGCAAAGGAAGGGGGAAAGCTTCCTCAAGTTGACACAAATATAACTTATGAGGAGGCCAAGAGTTTTATCAAGCGCAGGTACAGGCACAAGGGGGAAGAAGAGCATCCAGGCCATTAAAACAATGATCCATATTACCAGCTCAGCAGAAGTGAACAAGTGGTAATCTTCAGACTTCGCACAGGTCATAACAGATTGAGATACCATCTATTCAACAAATTAAAGATAGGAACTACTGATGAGTGTAACTGTGGTACTGATAAAATGACTGCCGAACATCTGCTTCAAAGGTACCCAACATATGAGGAACAGAGAAAACGCATATGGCCATCACCAGTACCATTCCTGGAGAAAATCTACCGAGATATCAACAGCCTTAGGTTGACCACTGCTTTCTTTGAACATATTCAAGTTGACATCTGAGGGTAACGAAGAAGAAGAAGAAAGAAGAAACTGTCCAGTATTTGCTTTCTTTGTCTCCCCCTATCTCTTTTTCCTTCAATCTTACCTGTTGATACGATATATTCCAGCTTTCCTTTTCTCATAACATTCTCCCCCCCTCCCCTCCCCCCCCCCCAAAAAAAAAAAAAAAGAAAAGTGGATTGCTTCTTTCTAACTTGTGAAAAAAGTTTCCTTTGCGCATTGGCCTCTTTCAGGACATCCTCATTACTCTTCTTGGCTGTCCGTGGTATTTTTAATATTCTTCTGTAAAACCACATCTTTGTGGCCTCTAATGCCTTCCCTATTTGTTTACTAATTGTCCATGACTCACTCCCATATGTCAGGACTGGTTCTATATAACACCGGGGGGTTTGGGAAGTCAGGTATTGGTAGTACCTCTGGTGAAGGAGCTGTCATGCCTTTTTCAGGGCAGCTCGGCCACCTTTGGTCCAAACCTGGCATCCAGCTCTCACCTGTGGCTCCTCGTAGCTGTCAGCATGCGGCAGCGGCCACCCCCCCGGGAAACGGTTTTGACAGGCCGGCTAAACTAGGTGAGAGTAGCCGACTGGTTATAAACCTTCGGTGAGTTAGGGTCTGCCTACCCATGCATGCGAAGACTGGATTCGGTAGACTGCGCGGAAGAAACCACCTGTTGGTTCAACGGGCATGACGGCGATTACCAGTAACGCGCTGTGGAGCGTAAGGAGCACGGCGAGGCACGTAGAAAGCCCTGGTCATCCACTGCACCTGACTTCATCTCCAGTCGTCTTGACTTGTCTTGCCACTGGATTAAGATGAACCCAGGCGAGAGAGTGAGGTCGACGAATTGCGCAACTCTTCCTCACTTTAAACCAAATCACTGCGCAAGTCACTCTTTCATCCACTCATCCATCCACTCACAACAAGTCTTGTGGCGATGGGCAAGCGGCGAAGCGGCAGGCGTGGGTGCGCTGGCAGTCGTAGTCGCAGACCTACACACAGGCGGCTCAGGCCACATGGTCTTCTTCCACTGATCGGAGCAGCAGTGGGATTTGGCAGCCCCTTGAGTGACTGAGCAGCCTTCTTTAGGAAAGCACTGCTCACCTCCATGGCATGAGGAAGTGGCTAGAAAAGGTGCCCTAAACATTGCCTGCTCCACCATTACCTAACCAGCTTACCCGCGGTTGGTGGGTACCCTACTTCGGCGGGCGACACATAAGAAAAAGAAAGGACAGATTCTAGGCGCATGGAATGTGCGCACTCTACTTGTCAAAGACTTTAACGCAAACAGACCCGAGAGGCGAACTGCCCTGATTGGGAGAAAACTGGCCAGATACAACATTGACATAGCAGCACTGAGTGAAACTCGACTTGCAGGTGAGGGCCAACTTTGCGAAAAGGGTGCAGGTTATACATTCTATTGGAGCGGGAGAGGAACTGAAAAAAGACGAGAAGCAGGGGTTGGATTTGCAATCAAAACAGCACTTGTTGACAAGTTAGCGGGGCCCCCAAAGGGAATAAATGACCGACTCATGACGGTCAAGATCCCCCTGCTTTATGGAAGGAAACATGCCACCATCATTAGCGCATATGCACCAACTATGACAAACCAGGATGACGTCAAGGATAAGTTTTACGAAGAACTACATGCAGTCATTGCATCAGTTCCTAAAGCAGATAAGCTTATCATTCTTGGTGACTTTAATGCAAGAGTAGGCTCAGATAACATCTCCTGGAATGGCACTATCGGAAAGTACGGCGTGGGTCGCTGTAACAGCAATGGACTTCTTCTCCTCCAGACTTGCGCAGAACATGACCTCCTTGTCACCAACACCATTTTTCGACTTCCTATCCGCAACAGGACCTCCTGGATGCACCCTCGCTCAAAGCATTGGCACCTAATTGACTATGTAATTGTTAGGAAGAAGGACAGGCAAGATGTCCGGGTGACCAAGTCCATGTGTGGTGCCGAATGCTGGACTGATCATCGCCTCATTGTGTCTAAACTTAAAATTCGTATCCAACCAGCCAGGCGCCCTCAGGGGAAGAAAACTCAAAAAAAGGTTGGATGTCACCAAACTAAAGAAGACAAAAATCAAACAGTCATTTACTGACACCCTAGAAGACCGTCTCAAATCTATCTCGTTAGACGGCCAAAGTGCGGAAACAAATTGGGCAGCCCTAAGCAAGCAGATCTACAACACTGCTACTGAGGTCCTGGGTCCCGCCATCAAGAAACAAAATGACTGGTTTGATGAGAACTCAGATGATATAAAGAAGATGTTGGCTGAGAAACACCATCTCCATAAAGCATATTTAAATGATCCAAAATCTACATCCAAGAAAGACGCTTTCAACAACATGCGTAGAATCGTCCAACATAAACTACGCCAGATGCGGGATTCATGGCTGAGTAATAAAGCAGATGAGCTCCAAGGCTTTGCTGACAGCCATGACTTGAAAATTTTTTACCATGCACTCAAAGCGGTCTATGGTCCAACATCATCAGGATCATTTCCCCTCCTTAATACAGATGGAAAAACACTAATTACAGACAAGGAAAAAAATTCTCCAACGCTGGGTCGAACATTTTAATAATATTATGAACCAGCCATCATCTATTAACGACGAAGCCATCAACCGACTGCCCCAAATTCCTATAAATGAAGCACTAGATGATATACCAACTCTGGAGGAAACTCAAAAAGCGATTCGTCAACTTTCTAGTGGAAAGGCCCCCGGCTCCGATTCAATTCCTGTAGAGGTCTATAAAAATGGCGGTACAGTTCTGATAGAGAAACTTCACATGATCTTCCAGCAAATGTGGCAGAGTGAAACCATCCCACACAACCTCAAAGATGCGTCAATTATACATCTTTGTAAATGTAAAGGTAATCGCCAAGACTGTAACAACCATTGAGGCATCTCCCTATTATCAATCGCTGGGAAGATATTCGCCAGAATCTTTCTTAATCGCCTTACAGCTCATCTTGACAAAGGTCTTCTACCTGAAAGTCAGTGTGGATTCCGGAAAGAACGTGGAACCACCGATATGGTGTTCGCTGCAAGACAGCTACAAGAAAAATGCCAAGAACAGCACTGTGACCTGTACACAGCTTTCATCGATTTGACAAAGGCGTTCGACATGGTCAGTAGAGAGGGTCTATGGAATATCATGGCAAAATACGGCTGCCCAAAGAAATTTACCTCAATAGTGCAGCAACTGCATGATGGAATGCAGGCTAGAGTTCAGGAAAACGGTGAGCTATCGGAGCCTTTCCCAGTCTCAAATGGAGTTAAACAATGGTGTGTACTTGCACCGACTCTGTTCAGTATCATGTTTTCTGCTATGCTGACTGATGCTTTCAGAGACGGGGACACAGGAATCAACATCAGATATGGTATTGATGGAAAATTGTTTAACCTTAGGAGGCTTCAAGCAAAAACCAAGGTCAAATCACACACCATCAGGGATCTTCTGTTTGCTGACGATTGTGCCCTCAGTGCTGGCTCAGAGGCTGATCTGCAGCATAGCGTGGATAGATTCTCCGAAGCCTGTTCCAACTTTGGGCTTACCATCAACACGGAGAAAACAGAAATCATGTACCAACCAGCTCCTGGCACAATTTATACTGAGCCAATCATCAAGGTAAATGGTGAGAAACTGAATGTTGTGAACAGGTTCACATACCTTGGTAGCACACTATCCCAGAACATCGTCATTGATGATGAGGTGAACACCAGGATCTCCAAAGCCAGCAGCACATTTGGCAGACTATACACCAACGTTTGGCATCGAAGTGGCATTAGTCTACAGACAAAGCTGAAGGTGTACAGAGCTGCGGTGCTTCCAGTGCTGCTTTATGCCTGTGAAACATGGACTGTATATAGGCGCCACGTAAAGAAGCTAAACCACTTCCATACAGTCTGTCTCAGGAAGGTAATGAACATCAAATGGCAAGACAAGAACCCAGATACCGCCGTTCTTGACAGAGCTGGTATCCCTAGCATCGATATTATACTGATGCAGTCACAGCTTCGCTGGGCAGGTCATGTAGTCCGCATGCCAGACCATCGACTGCCAAAGATACTCTTTTATGGTGAGATGCAGAAGGGTAAACGCTCCCATGGTGGCCAAAAAAGCGCTTCAAAGACACGCTTAAGACTTCATTAAAAACCTTTGACATAAACCCAGACATTTGGGAAGCTGCTGCGCAAGACCGAACTGCTTGGCGCACATCTCTTCGTAAAGGTGCAGCGGCATGCGAATCATCCAGAAGAGCAGCAGCGGAACAGCGGAGACAAGCTAGAAAAGACCGTGTAATAAAACCTTCACACGATGCTAACATTCCCTGCCCACACTGTCCGAGATCTTTCCAGGCCCGCATCGGGCTCATCAGTCACCTTAGTACTCATAGACTATCCTAACATATTCCTAATAATTGGATGAACAGAGTGGTCTTCATCACCCGTGATGGACGAACAACATATAACACCGAAGAACTCTCTTACTTCCAATGACAAAAGCAACGGGAAACTACCGTCAGATAATCACCAATCAAAAGAACTTCCCCATCACTTACAAACAACAAATATGAAAATATATTCACTTTCAGTGAACGTATGGAGAATATATTTATGCTTGCCAAGTACCTTCATACAAGATATACACAATTAACAATAGATGCGCTGCCGAGACATTACGATATTGAGCCGTCCACAGACTTCTGAATGAAGAAGTGCTTGTGGTGTGTGGCTTGCCTTAGTGCTTTGATTGAACCAAAACAAAATTGGGGGGAAAGAACACCTTAAACTGTAGCAATACCCATAGGGGGCGCTGTTTTCACAAGTCTAACGGTTGCGCATGCAGTTTCCTTTGGTAAACACTTTCCCCATTCGTAGCCACGACCTGACATCAAAGGAAACTGTGCTGTCTGGCATCGTTATCATGATCAATGCTCTTGAGCGCCCCAAGAAGCGAAGGCCTTCAACAAACTTATGACAAGTCTTGCTGTCCCGTGTCATCAGCTCAAGGTCGTTCCATGACGTCCTCGTCTCTTTAATGTATATCTCCAGTTCTCTTCTCCATGTATTTGTTTGGTCTTCCTCTCTAACACTGGGGGTTCTAGAACAGAATGGCTGGACACTATCCTGCTTTTGGGTTTTCTTTTAGGTCTATCTCTGCTTCTCTTACTCTGGTGGCTCCAGATTAAGGATTGTCTTGTAATACTATCAACATGTTTTACCTTGTTGGGGAACAAATAGAAACGACAATATTTGTGAATCACTTTTTCAGTTACGAGGTAACAGGTCGACTTATGGAAATATTTCCGCTCAGTTAACCGAAGTAACCTTCCAGTCTTGTTCCCTGGGGGTCTCTGAAGAGACAACGACAGAATAGAACTACTGCACATCAAGCATGTCGTACAAGGCCACTAATTGTAGGTTTGGCCTGGACCTGGCAACATCATCATGTAAAACAAATTGTCATAGAAACCATAGGCGCAAGGGCGTGTAACTGCGCAAAGGAATATGATGATGATGCTGACGATGATGAACCGAAGTAATCGGATAGCAAGCTGGCTTGATTCCAGTTACGTAAAGATCGGCTTAGTCGGGTTAACTCTTGTAAATGAATATCTGTTACCTTATCGCCGCCCTAGCTGATGAGCCGACACTGACGTTGGCTTGCAAGTTGGGAAGCTCTTGTATTTATCTCCTAGTGCAGATAAAAAATACTCCATTTACCCCAGTTTTTGCTCCTGGGAACCTGGCGCACCAGTAAGTTTATCTTTGTAGCTGATTATCTTGGCAATCTTCGTGTTTTTATAGCATCTATATTTTCTTCCCAGGCTTAGCTTTCATATTTGTTCTCTTTCTTCCTTATCTCCTGTTTTCTGGCGACTTTCATGTTTGTTAAAATAATATTCAGAACCTGTACGTTTTTTTTTTTAAATTTATTTGTTGATGATGTGTGAGGACTATCCTGCTTTTATCAAAATCATTAATTCTGTCATCGTCGCCAAAATCATAGAAACAGCTACAACATCAGCATCGCACATTCATCATAATCTACATGATGCGTCGTGCTGAGTAAACATCGGGTTTGACACGACGTGAGTTTATTATTGTACATTTTTATGTCGAGGAGGGGGCTGGGAAGGATAAGATGATAAGAGAACAGACAGAGAGTAAAACATTAGCAGGTATTTGCACACCTGAGAACAGGTTTATCATTACACCCGTCATGTTTATTTACTTGATCAGACTGGAAATACTGTGCGTATGTGTGTGCACAAGTTTATGTATATTTTTGTTTATATGCACGTATGTCTTTGTATATATGTGCACTTTTGCTTGTATTGTGTGTGTGTGTGTGCGCATAAACGTAGGTGTGTTTTTGGCGTCAGTGTGCTTGTGGGCTTGTGTTTGTGAGCACTTGTTTGTATATGATTGGCAGAGTAGTTAGAGCCCTCGTAAAGCTGGACTTGGAATAGTGAAGTCTCAAACACTTTACTCCCTTACAGCAGTATTAGCTATCAGAGTACCTTACTATTTTTGTTAATGAGAGTACCTTACTATTTTTGTGTATATGTGTGTACTGTAAGTTGTGTGCACGTGTTATTTTGGTAGCGGGGACGTAGTACATAGATCGACAGAACATACACACACGGTGGCAACCTTATCACAGCGCTATTTAACGAAATCGTCTGTTGCAGACTGTCAGACTTAGTTAATTGGGCTGATATTATGTTTCACTTCATGTATTCTAAATTCATCTGTTCTGCCATCACGGAGTATCTTTCTGCTGCAACTTTGGGTTTATCTACGTTATTTTTTTATAATTTCGTATCATTGTTTCCTTCATTAAACTTTGTATTCGTATTGACTGACAGTGTTTATTTATTGCTATTATTAGCAGCTTGTATTGAAGTGTTATATTCTTGAACCAACCTTGAAGGTTAACGGTCAACAGTCATGGAATGTAATTGAAACTTGTAGAACACTTCAGGGAACAAGTCTCGTTCAGACGACTAAACATATTTAATACCGTTCATCATTTTCATCATGAATACTTAACAAGATATTACACATTAAAGACACTTGCTATCACAGTTCTAGAGTCCATTACTTGCCAGACATTGTACGTCTGTCGTGTAACCGTTTTCATATAGTTTATGTCTTTGACCAAATCTATTTTATTAAGCATTTGGTATAACTATTATATTTCTGATTAATAGTGACATAAAGGAGTGATTCACACATCCAACAACTGTGTCTATTATATTAATTCCCTTTTGACATTCATAGCCGGGCTCTATCAGCCTTACATATTCTATTTGCGATCGTATTTCACGACTTTCGCGTTTAATAATTATTGCGGTTAAGAATACTGACTTAAATAACTCCGGACTCAATGGTCCTTACACATTATAACTTTATTGCTTTACCAGCATTACATTTACGGTTATACACTATCATAAGTTAGTGGCCATGCCACATATTCCAAACACTGCCATAGATAGGGCTCGAAGGCCACACAAAGACTGCTGTTGCTAACCCAACGCGTCATACAACGCCACACGCGAACTACATCATATTATTCAGTAGGAGTGTTACATGGTGCGACCATCCGAATCAAGTTCAAACCAAAATGTTCGCTGACCATGCAACAATCCTCAAAACGTCTACCAGTAAAAAGCCTTGTCTTAACACATCGCCCCTCGGCACAGATAAGAACACACTGGTGCAAAATGAAAACGAAAAGAAAACTTATTGCTAATTAGAAATATACTAGTGTAAAAGCCCGCCATAAGACGGGAATTATATTCAAAAGCACCAATACCTAACGGCAACAAAAGTATTAAAAAAACCATTGTGCATCACCACAGTACACGAACTACGTAGCAGCAGCGAAGATCCCAATGTGTGTATACGGGATCACACATTCTATAAATATATTTTTGTGCACACCGTCATTTGCGCATTCTTGTTTGGTAAGTGTTACTATTTTCGGGACAGTACACATAAGGGGAAACTATACAATTAATGTCTAACTTTCAACCAGAGTTGCTTCCCTTAGCGTTGTGTACTGACAGAAAAAGCTGGGATTTTATATATAGGATTCTTCTTCTTCCTTGTTCGCCTTCTGACTTGCACATTAATTACTCTAATAAAGACAGAAGTCAACTCAAGGTTACTGACAGAGCTAACATAGCTTTAAAAACATAGATTAAAGGTAGTTCCATAGCATTCTAGGTAAGGGAGCGAAGAGTGCGAGGCGTCACTATACTAGATCTCAGCTTTATGAGTTGGAGAGACTAGTTTCCTTCCTCGTTTCCTTAACATGTCCCAACTCAAGAGCGGAGTCAGGTATCCATTTACAGCTGGGTAGACTAAGAAATTAACAACTGTAAAAACTGCTTATGAAGATAGACAGCCAGCACTGGAAATAACAGACAGCACGGGCAAGCAAGGGCAACTCTGATATTTGAAACAGTAAACTTCAGCTCCTATATACTTGACAGTTTTGTGTGTGTCTCCATCAGTCTGTTGTTATTACTTATGTTCTTTTAATTTCTGCATTTCTCTCTAACAATCAAGAAGCGACAGACTTTCATGAATGGGTGCTTGTGTAGAATAAAACTGAAACGAACGAACTTTATTTTCAAAGGGTTGAAAATTGGGTACGCAAACCCGTCTGACATTCTGCCCTTCCTTTCTCTGGAACTGATAAGAACTAGTCAAATGACAGTGGAACAAGTGATGATAAGACGATGCCGATGAATAGGGCACACTCTGAGGAAACCTGTTGATAGGATTAGAAGGCAGCTGTTGGGGAATCCCCAGGGTCAGAGAGATAGGGAGACAGGAGAACACACGGAGAAGACACGGAGAAGACACGAAGAACACACGGAGAACACACGGAGAAGACACTTAGAGGCGACATAAAAGGAATGTGGAAGACATAGAAAGACCTTGAGCGGATGGCACGGGACAAGAAGACTTGTCATATGTTTGTTGAAGGCTTATACTTCTTGGGGAGCTGAAGGGTGGTTATAATGATGACTTCTCTCTCCGTGTAATTGGGCCACCCCTTTTTCTTCTGTTCTGGGGATTCCTATACAAAGGATTGTCTCCTTGTCTGCCATATAACCCCAATAAGAGCCATGTCAAAGAAGGGACAGTGGAACAGCTATTAGGATGAGAAGAGTGAGAAAAGGTGCAGATACGATCAAGCCCTGTGTAATTCCTGGGGCGTCTGTGAGGAGAAACAGAAAGAATAAGACTACTGTTACCTCATTCATGTCCTAAGAGACTAATATGAGATTGTGCATGCATGCGGCTGGCAACCTCAACATGTGAAACAAGTTGCCACAGAAACTACTGCTGTAAGAGCAGATAACTGCTTGGATGCAAGCTTTCTGCCAGGAAACCAGCAGTAGTGGTGGTTACATGCTCCGTAAGGAGCGAACAGGGAAAAGAATAAAAATCTCATTATCTCTTTCTCCGTATGTTTGGGCCGTCACCTTTTTTCTTCTATCCTGGGGATTCCTAAACAAAAGGGTTGCCTACTTTTCTATCTTAATCCTAATACATCGCAAAAAAGGGACGGGGAGACGGCCGCTATTGGCGCCAAGGATGTTCAGGCACAATGAAAGTTGACACATCTGTTTTTGTGGCAGGCAGGGGGCACAAGAGATGCCGTGTGCCTCAGGTGCAGAAATGAATAAGTAACCCAGGATTAGCTCATTTATGCCTCGAGTTATCTACCTTTAATGTTGACAAACAACAGCCGCCAGACTTGGTTGTGCTACTGCCAACACAAACTTGCTGCTGTCATCAGATGATTGTGAGACGACTGTTGTTGCAACCGTGTGTTTGCTATGTTATTGTTGTTTTATATGGCGCTGATTTTTTGTTTACCTTGTTTCTTTCTCAGGGTGGTCTGGCAGGCTTCCTAGTTCTGCTGCTGTTCTGGAAGAGGTACAAGCTTTTGGTAAGTTACGGAGAAAACAAATGTCCTTTCTGTCTTCTCCGAGACCCCCGGGAAATACACGGGGCAGACCTTTTGTGTGTCTTCAGCAGGACACCTCAAGAAGAAGAAGACGGAATTAAATATTAACCTCTAACACCCGAGAGCTTTCACACACACACACACACACACGCACATCCCCAGTGGTTTACACCTCAACAAGTGTGAAGGATCTATCATTTTAGGACACATGAAAACACACACACACACACATCCTTAGCCTGTTACGCTTTAACAAGTATGAACGATCTATCATTTTACGACACATGACAACACACACATCCTTAGCCCTTTACGCTTTAACAAGTATGAAGAATCTTTCATTTTACGACACATGAAAACACACACACACACACATCCTTAGCCCTGTACGCTTTAACAAGTATGAAGAATCTATCATTTTACGACACATGAAAACACACACACACACACACACATCCTTAGCCCTGTACGCTTTAACAAGTATGAAGAATCTATCATTTTACGACACATGACAACACACGCACACATCCTTAGCCCTTTACGCTTTAACAGGTATGAAGAATCTATCATTTTACGACACATGACAACACACGCACACACATCCTTAGCCCTTTACGCTTTAACAAGTGTGAAGAATCTATCATTTTACGACACATGAAAAAACACACACATCCTTAGCCCTTTACGCTTTAACAAGTATGAAGAATCTATCATTTTACGACACATGAAAACACACACACAGACACACACACTCTCATATCCAGTACTTTACACCATAACAAGTATGAAGAATCTTTCATTTTACGACACATGAAAACACACACACTCACACTAATTCCCAGACCTTTACACCTTAACAAGTATGAAGAATCTATCATTTTACGACAACTGAAATAAAACACACACACAGACACTTTAAACATTGTTATTTACTTTATTTACAATACTTTGAAAGGGGGGATAATGACAAAAGCAAATATTGTCAGTGGAACTTATTATCTAGAATTATAGACACTACAGGTCTATAACTTGTTATCAAAAAACCGAAATATTCTGAAAATCTAAAATTTCTTTGGGCTACTATCACAGTTTGGGCGGGTTTTGACTATTTTGGGCGAGTTATTTTTGAAAATACATATTGGGCTATTATGGGTGAATTTGGCTACTTTTGGAAAGAATCTGGCGACATTTAAAAACCGAATAAAATCCGGTTTCCGAAACAAAGCTGCCTCCAAGAATTTCGGATAAAGGGTTACAGATGTGTAAATGTCCTAATTATAACCCATCGGAGGTTGAAGGAGATATTTTTTTCTATTTAAAAAAATTCTAAAATAAGAAAAAAGAAAACAAGTAAATTGTTATGGTTTGAAGGGTATCCCTTGTTAATATCTCACCAGCAGGTGATGGCTGCGTTATGTGAAAGTATATAATTTCTTCACATTGTACAGTTCAAATACCGGTAGTTATTAGACCTCTTTCATCTGAAAGGTAAAGTTAATCCCTTATCAAATACGTACTTCACTGGGGGAGTGAAGTATTAGATACTTCATACCAATCCAACTTTATGAGGGGGGGGGGGGGGGGGACCAGTTTCCTTCCTTGTTGCTTTTGCCTTCCGTAAGTCAAAGAGCAGAGTCAGGTACCAATTTACAGCTGGGTAGACTGGAGCTTGATGCTACCAGGTTTCGATCCCAGAACCAGGTAACTGTGCTGCTAGAAGAAAACTCCCTGACCACTTAGCCAATCACACACTGTCTTTCATCTATAGCAGTGCTTCTTAACCAGGGGTACATGCACCCCTTTGGGGTGCGAGACTCACCTTCTGGGGGTGCGAGACTCACCTTCTGGGGGTGCGAGACTCACCTTCTGGGGGTGCGAGACTCACCTTCTGGGGGTGCGAGACTCACCTTCTGGAGGTGTAACTCACCTTCTGTGGGTGTGAGACTCACCTTCTGGGGGTGTGAGACTCACCTTCTGGGGGTGCGAGACACCTTCTGGGGGTGTGGGACTCACCTTCTGGGGGTGCGAGACTAACCTTCTGGGGGTGTGAGACACCTTCTGGGGGTGTGGGACTCACCTTCTGGGGGTGTGAGACTCACCTTCTTGGGGTGTGAGACTCACCTTCTGGGGGTGGGAGACTCACCTTCTGGGGGTGTGAGACTCGCCTTCTGGGGGTGTGAGACTCACCTTCTGGGGGTGTGAGACTCACCTTCTGGGGGTGTGAGACTCACCTTCTGGGTTGTGAGACTGTCCTTCTGGGGTTGTGAGACACCTTCTGGGGGTGTGAGACTCACCTTCTGGGGGTGTGAGACTCGCCTTCTGGGGGTGTGAGACTCACCTTCTGGGGGTGTGAGACTCGCCTTCTGGGGGTGTGAGACTCGCCTTCTGGGGGTGTGAGACTCACCTTGTGGGGGTGTGAGACTCACCTGGGGGTGCGAGACTAACCTTCTGGGGGTGTGAGACTCACCTTCTGGGGGTGTGAGACTCACCTTCTGGGGGTGTGAGACTCACCTTCTGGTGGTGTGAGACTCACCTTCTGGTGGTGTGAGACACCTTCTGGGGGGGGGGGGGGTGAGACTCACCTTCTGGGGGTGTGAGACTCACCTTCTGGGGGTGTGAGACTCACCTTCTGGGGTTGTGAGACACCTTCTGGGGTGTGAGACTCACCTTCTGGGGGTGTGAGACTCACCTTCTGGGGGTGTGAGACACCTTCTGGGGGTGTGAGACTCACCTTCTGGGGGTGTGAGTCTCACCTTCTGGGGGTGTGAGACTCACCTTCTGGGGATGTGAGACTCATCTTCTAGGGGTGTGAGACTCACCTTCTGGGGGTGGGAGACATGTCAATATTTTTTAGAATGTGAATCAGCATAAACAATATATAATACACTCAAATGTATTTGTACAAAATAGAACATTGACAACGTGAATTAGATACCAAACCTTCGTCACATTCTGTAAATAACATTTTCTCAAAATAAACTTTTGTCTTTGTCTTTTAAGCATTTCTGGCATGTTTTGCAAACTATAAGATAAAGGCTTGTGAGGCTTCTTAAAATGCTGTAAAGGGGTGCAGGAACTCTAAAAGGTTAAGAACCACTGGTCTATAGGATGTAAATATCACAAAACGTCAGCAATGATAGTTAATACAGCAGACCTCTTCAGGAAGCCACATCAAATATAAAAACTTTACAGATGAAGATGTAGCTAAAAGGTGTTTTTAAAACAGTTTTACATCCTTTTGTAATGATAACACATTATATTCAACTCTTCCATCCCTCCGTGTAACATTAAGCACATGAGTTCAATTTAAATGGCTAACTTATCTATGTTGTGATGTTTTATTTAATGAAAAATCATATTAAATTAAATGCCAAAATCATAAAGTGTTAACATCAGACAGGTAAAATGAGTTCAGGTATGTTTTTCTGTAATAATATTTGCTTCTTGAGAGGTTATATGAAACTTTACCTTGATATTAAATTTGTTGTACTATTAAGCAGATCTTGCTGGCTGTGGAATTAATTCTTGCCTCTCACTGTTATCAGGATTTCTAAACAGAATTACTTTCAGCTTATAGTCTGCTTGATCTGCGATGATTTGGGGGGAGGGGAGGGGGTAGTCTGATGAGACAAAGTACTAGCAGGAATACTTCTCCCTCAGGCATGTAGTACAAGGTGACTGACAGGAGGTGTGTGTGCTTGGAGCTGGCAACCTCATCATGTAAACCAATTGTTTCAGAAACCACCACAGCAAGAGCAAGGGATTTGCTTGTCCAGGCTTCGTGCAAGGGTGTCAGTACAACAAATGTAACTGATTACTGCCGTAGTGAAGCAGAGATCGACCCAAAATAATTATGTGACAAAGGGGACCATCTGTAGTGGTGGTTGCATGCTCCATAGGGGGTGAAATGGAAAATGATGATCCTAATGTTGATGGTCAGCTCGCTATGGTAACTCTCTTACACAACAACATCTTTGTCTTCAGTACTTAACGTACGTTTGTTTTCTCTCTCTCTCTCTCTCTCTCTCTCTCTCTCTCTCTCTCTCTCTCTCTCTCTCTCCTGCCATACTGTTACCTGGGCTGGATTAAGCCAAAAAGGGCCTCTAGGTCTTTTTGGGGGGTTTGGGCCCTCCTAATAGGCAATAATTTTAGTCTTTTTTAAAAACCCATTAGCATGGTGGTGGTATATACTAGTATTTTTAATAGACCGGTATGTTAGTTTGTTAGCATTGCTGTGACAGAATGGGGCGACCCTTCTCGATCTCTGTTTCACTACGGCAGTATCAGTTACATTTTTGTACTGATTTTTATTGCGTGCTTTCAATTGTCGCACTTTCTTTCTTTCTCTGCTATGTGTAGCAGATATTTTGTATTTTCCTTCTTACACCCCTCTCAGGGATAAGTCGTCACGTCTTTTTGTTACCCGTCCCTTCCCTAAACATTTGCAGGAGCGGCTGAGATAATATTATCGACAACCATGTTGGTTAATATCGGCAGCAGCCGACATCAGATATCAGCTTAACACTAAATCGCTCTGCGTATTTACTTAATTGCTGATAAGGCTAGACTGCGCTCGTCGCAAAAATGGTAATACGGGATGACACAGTTTAGACAGACAGGACTGACAAAATTACTTTCGATAAAGTAATAAGATGTTACATCTTACACACATTGCTGAGAGAGTTTACCGATGTGTTTGTGAGTTGGTACACAAGGCGTCGGAGGTTTGATTGTCATATATGGGAAACGTGACCTTTGCACCAGAAGGTGAGTCTCACACCCCCAGAAGGTTGAGTCTCACACCCCAGAAGGTGTCTCACACCCCCAGAAGGTGAGTCTCACACCCCCAGAAGGTAAGTCTCACACCCCCAGAAGGTGAGTCTCACACCCCCAGAAGGTGAGTCTCACACCCCCAGAAGGTGAGTCTCACACCCCCAGAAGGTTAGAGACGCACGCCCAGAAGGTGAGTCTCACACCCCCAGAAGGTGTCTCACACCACCAGAAGGTGAATCTCACACCCCCAGAAGGTTAGTTTCGTACCCCAGAAGGTTAGTTTCGTACCCCAGAAGGTAAGTCTCACACCCCCAGAAGGTGTCTCACACCCCCAGAAGGCGAGTCTCACACCCCCAGAAGGCGAGTCTCACACCCCCAGAAGGTGTCTCACACCCCCAGAAGGCGAGTCTCACACCCCCAGAAGGTGTCTCACACCCCCAGAAGGTGAGTCTCACACCCCCAGAAGGTGTCTCACACCCCCAGAAGATGAGTCTCACAGCCCCAGAAGGTGTCTCACACCCCCAGAAGGTGAGTCTCACACCCCCATAAGGTGGGTCTCACACCCCCAGAAGGCGAGTCTCACACCCCCAGAAGGTGTCTCACACCCCCAGAAGGTTAGTTTCGTACTCCAGAAGGTTAGTCTCGCACCTCCAGAAGGTGAGTCTCACACCCCCAGAAGGTGAGTCTCACACCCCCAGAAGGTGAGTTTCACACCCCCAGAAGGTGAGTCTCACACCCCCAGAAGGTGAGTCTCACACCCCCAGGTGTCTCACACCTCCAGAGGGTGAGTCTCACGCCCCCAGAAGGTTAGTCTCGCACCCCCAGAAGGTGAGTCTCGCACCCCCAGAAGGTGAGTCTCACACCCCCAGAAGGTGAGTCTCGCACCCCCAGAAGGTGAGTCTCGCACCCCCAGAAGGTGAGTCTCGCACCCCCAGAAGGTGAGTCTCGCACCCCCAGAAGGTGAGTCTCACACCCCCAGAAGGTGTCTCATACCCCCAGAAGGTGAGTCTCACACCCCCAGAAGGTGAGTCTCACACCCCCAGAAGGTGTCTCACACCCCCAGAAGGCGAGTCTCACGCCCCCAGAAGGTTAGTCTCGCACCCCCAGAAGGTTAGTCTCGCACCCCCAGAAGGTGAGTCTCACACCCCCAGAAGGTGAGTCTCGCCCCCACAGAAGGTGAGTCTCGCACCCCCAGAAGGTGAGTCTCGCACCCCCAGAAGGTGAGTCTCGCACCCCCAGAAGGTGAGTCTCACAACTCCAGAAGGTGAGTCTCGCACCCCAAAGGGGTGCATGTACCCCTGGTTAAGAAGCACTGCTATAGTTGAAAGACAGCGTGTGATTGGCTAAGATAGTCAAGAAGAAGAGTACTTTGAAAGGCTTTAGCAAAACTGTAGAAAAAGCATCGTGCTGGCTGTCAAACAACCACAGTGCTGGCTGTCGAACAACCACAGTGCTGGCTGTTGAACAACCACAGTGCTCTATAGAATTCAGGACAGGAACTTATGTATGCAACAGAATTGTTACATTCACAGCTGCCTCGAGTTGGCACAGTGGGTAAAACCTGGAGTGAATTAAGAAGTTGCAACCAAGGTGGAGTGTATTCAATTCTTCTTAGGGCAGGAAAACCAAGAGGAGACTGACATTTGAGAGTCATGACCCAAGTGGGTTGGTCCCTCTTAAAGTGTAAAGAAGATTAAAGGGCTAATATGGGGGGGGGGGGGGGGGGGGGGGGGGGGGGGGGGGGGGGGGGGCTGCTGCTGCTTCTAATGTTCATATTGCCTCCTCGTGAAGTGCTGTGCATATATTTTATCATCATATTTAATTTGGATTCACCCATACTTTCATTAACTTTTCTGCTAAACCAAAACCTGAATAGAAAAGTGCATTTTATGTCAGATAATAAATACTCATGGTAGGTATTGCCCTGCATCTTTTAACATATGATAGGAAACTCTATACAACGCAATACCACAGGAGGTAATCTGATTATTAGAAGCGCCCCCTTTTTCATTACTTACACTGGGGGGAGAAGGGGTAAGGCCTACTTGGGTCATGACTCCCAAGTATCAGCCTCCTGTTGTCTTTTTCCCGCCTGTGCAGGGAATTGAACCTACTCTTCCTTGGTTGTGACTTTCCACTTCACTCCTGGTTTTATCCATGCTACCAGCTTGAGGCAATTCTGAAAGTAACCAGTATGTTGTATATAAATTACTGTCCTGAATTCTATAGCCTGATGCGGTTACCCCACAGCCAACACGATGCCTTTTCCACAGTTTCACCAAAGCCCATTCAATTGCCTTTGTTTTTGACTGTCCTTTCACACCCAATAGAGACACATTTATCTAAGTGTTTGAAGGGCACTCACTCTGATATCTCAACATGGTGATATTATTTTACCAACAGGTGTACAGTGTGCTGGTTCTGTGTGCTGTTACTGTTGGGCTGTGTGTGATTGCTGCTGTCCTAACTGGCACACACGTCCTGCAGCCATTGCTGAGCGTGTCAGGATGTGTGTACAGCCGCAGGGACAAGATGTGTCGCTGTGTCACACAGTTTCGGAGAGACAAGCTGGAGTTAGAGAGGGTAGCAGATGGAGGTAAATGTATTTTTTTTAAATGTATATTTACTTTTATCATCATTATTATTAACCATCAGCTCATCAAGGAGCATATTTTTTAAATAAAGTATCCCTTTCAACCCTTCTTCTTTGATCCTTAGCCACCGACTGCCAAAGCAGTCAGTGACCATCACGCCTGGTGGTATCTTGTATGGCAGCAACAAACTGCTTCCACCTTGCTTGGTCGGTGGCCATCCTTCGTACAGTGCCACAGCTCTGATTCATTCTTTGCATCTCGGCCTCCACAGTTCTCCACCAAGTTGTTTTTGGTTGGCTTCTCTTTCACTTTCCTTCAGGGGTCCATATCATAGCTATGTGATGGCATCAAGGTCTCTTCTGAGGACGTGGGTAACCCAACTGCAGGATCTGCCAGCTATGATGGTGTGCATGTCCCCTTGGTTACTCCGAGTAAGCAGATCTTGGTTAGTGATGGTATTCTGCCAAAAGATTCGGAGAATTTTCCTTAGGCAGATTGTGTGGAAAGAGGACAACTTGACATTTCCTTCTGTGTTACTCTCCAGCATTCCGTAGAGAAGCACAGAAAGTACAGAGCTCCCATAGAATCTTAATTTGGTGTTTGTGCTGTACTGAGAGGACTTCCAGATGTTGCTTAGACTAGCAAAGGCTGTTCTCGCTTTATTCATTCTGTTGTTGATTTCTTTGCTTGCTCCGCCATTTGGTGTTACTATGCATCATAGGTATGTAAATATGTCTGTCTGTTCAGCTTCTGGTTCCTTATTGGCTCAGGATTGCCCACATTGAGTGTCATGACCTCTTTCTTCTTTAGATTGTTCAACCCTTCGTGAGTTATAATTAGGATAATGTATAGTGTAATAAATTCAAGACAATAAAAATCTTATTTCCGATATCTGAATACAGTATCATCTCTTTCCCCACCCCACTCAGTCCAAACAGAGTAAATCAAAACCAAAATTGTGTGAATGTCTGTGTGTGACCTCCCCTTTCCAAGAAACAAACAAACAATAACAAAGAAATACAAACAACAACAAATAAAAGATTTTTTTTATAAAGTAAAATCTCTCGTAACTGCCATGTTGTTAATAAGGTGAAAAGGGGTGAGAAAGCCAGAGGGTGTCTGAGATTACATCAAATCCACCAATTATCTGCCATTATCCACACGAGCACCCCTTCAGACTATCCCTTTTCCTCACACCATCATTGATCTTTATATATTAATTTTAGTTCTTGTTATATACTGTTTTACTATACTCTACAATTCTCTATGTCTGTCAATTCTCAACATCTGTTCCACAGTTATGGATGAACTGCATGCTTGTAAATAATCTAATATTGGTTTTCTCTGTTGTTCATACTTCCTACATTTTAGTAGGAAAAGCTCTATATTATTTGTTTTCTAGACACTCTGCACATAATCTATTCTCCAAGGAGCATAGGCTTTTAACAGTTGTATGCCTTCAGCTTCAGATTCAAATACTTGGGCATATTAATAACAACGGATGGAGGATGCATCTCAGAAGTGAAGAGCAGAATAGCTCAGGCAAAAACAGCATTCTATAAAATGAAGAGTATTTTATGCAACAGTTCTTTGTCAATGGAAGTAAGAAAGAGAGTTCTTCAGTGTTATATAGAACCAATCCTGACGTATGGGAGTGAGTCATGGACAGTTAGTAAACAAGTAGGGAAAGCACTAGAGGCCACAGAGATGTGGTTTTACAGAAGAATGTTAAAAATACCATGGACAGCCAAAAAGAGTAATGAGGATGTCCTGAAAGAGGCCAAAGCGCAAAGGAAACTTATTTCACAAGTTAGAAAGAAGCAATCCACTTTTTGGGGGGGAGGAGGCATGTTATGAGAAGAGGAAAGCTGGAATATACCGTAACAACTGGTTAGATTCAAGGAAACATAAATAGAGGAAGACAAAGAGAACAAATACTAGACAGTTTGTCATCATGGCATGGAAGAAGGTCAACAATAGAATTGATAAATTGTACCGGAGACAGGAAGTTGTGGAGAGACATGATCTCCTACGCCACTAGGCAAGTTACTTGAAGAAGATGATGCCTTCAGTGTAAGGTCTTGCCAGGTTTGCACTGTGCCAGGATCCAGGTCAGGTTCATGGTATAGAATTTGTCAGTATGTTCCTTTTTTTGCTGTTTTGTGCAGCATCATCACCCTTCAGCTACCTTAGGAGCATAAGCCTTCAACAAACTCATTCCACATCTTCCTGTCCTGTGCCATCAGCTCAAGGTCGTTCTATGTCTTCCACATCTCTTTCATTTCTACCTCCAGTTCTATTCTTCATGTGTTCTTCTGTCTCCTTCTAACTCTTCTTACTCAAGGAATTCCAGAAGGTCAAAGTTGTAATGCTGTCAACAGGTTTTTCCAGTGTCTGTCATTTCCATTGCCAGCATCTTCTCATTTCCTGTTTCCCTGGCTTTTGTCTGATTCATGTCATCAGTTCCACATTAGTGACCTTGTCAATGTCATACCATTTAAATCCTGTTGTTCTTTACAAGCATCCATTTATGATGATGGTGTGAGGATAAGGGGTAGTCTGATGGGGTGCTTGTGTGGATGATGGCAGATAATTGACACCCCAGGGCTTTCTCACCCATTTTCACCTTGTTAACAACAGGGCAGTTATGAAAGACTTTACAGTGTTTTTTTCATTTTCTTTCCTTATTTTTGTATTTGTTTGTTTTTTATTTTTATTCTTTGTTAGTTTCTTGGAAAGAGGAGGTCACACACACATACATTCACACAATTTTACAGTTTTTATTTGTTGTATTTGGACTGAGTGGAGGGGGGAAGAAGATACTATATTTAGATATCGGAAATCAGATTTTATTGTCTTGAATTTACTACACTATATGTCTAATTATAACCCAACAAGGGTGGATGGGATACTTTATTTTTTTTTTTTTAAATTATAAAAATCTGTAACTTCTTATTTTGTTGTTTTTGTTGTTATCCATTTATTTTTATTACTGTCTTTTTAAGTAGCCATTGATCTTTCAGAACAAGTGTACCTGATCATGCAAGAAGTGTCCAGCTGCGGTGACGTTGAGGATGTCCTGCCAAGCATGCTCTTCACCATGATTGGTATATATGGAGTTGTTTCTCTTGTTTGTGTGGTGGCTGGCGTCATCTCGTTGCTGGTGTATCAGACTGAGCAGAGGAGAAAGTATCTGGAGGTTTGTGCAGTGTTCTTATTGGATTTATTATTATGAATATATTTAATATTTTGCCTCGTGTAGTTCCTGGGGATGGGGGGGGATTAGACAAAGACGTGATAGGATTACTGTACTTTCAGGCATGTCGTACAAGGCGGCTAATATAATTTGTACATGAGGCAGGGAACCTCACCACGTAAGACAAATCGCCATGGAAACCACCACTGCAAGAGTATTTGAATGCTTGGTGCAGGCTTCTGGCAAGGGAGACCAGCTGCTGTGGTGACTCCATGCTCTATATGGAGGGCAAAGGAAAATGACTACATTTTTGGTTACCTCTGACAGTTGTAGGGCTATCTTTTTTGTGCTCATCAGCTGTAGTTAAGTCTTGGTACTTCTTCTTCCTCGTTCGTCCTGAAAAGGACGTTGGTTGCGTTGTGTCTGTTTACACTGTAGCTGCGATATCTGCGCCTTTCGGCCGACACATCCAACTTCAGCATGGCATTTTTTGGGACCGGGTTTGCCTTTCCTCTTCGATCCCTACTCTCTCAGCCAGACTGCAGTGATGCAGCCTGTTTCCAGGACCACCACGTGGAGGTGGAGTAGGGTCTTGGTCAGCTCTGGTTCGCTGACCCTGATGCAAGCAGTCAAGCTATGGGTCGCTGACTGCATTCTCTATTGCTGCATCTTTGGGTCCCAGTCTTGGTACAAGATGAGTGTGTGAAATAACTTTATGTGGTATGGTATCAGTTAATGTGTAATTTACTGAGGTACATTATGAGAATTTGGAGTAACACATATGGTGTAATACATAATTTGGTTGGCTGATATTGACAAAACATAATTTAGTTGGCTGATATTGACAAAACATAATTTAGTCAGTTGGTATTTATTGAAAATACATAATTTGGTCAGCTGATATTTCTCTAAAGAACTTAACTTGGTCAGTTGATACTTAATTGTAGATACAAAACTTGGTCAGCTGATACTTACTGAAAATATAGAATTTGGTCAACTGATATTTATTAAAAATACATAATTTGGATTTATGAGATTTACTGAAAATACATAATTTGGTCAGCTGATATTTCTTGAAGGTACAGAATTTGGTCAGCTGATACTTACTGAAAATATAGAATTTGGTCAACTGATATTTATTAAAAATACATAATTTGGATTTATGAGATTTACTGAAAATACATAATTTGGTCAGCTGATATTTCTTGAATGTACATAATTTGGTCAGCTGATATTTATTGAAAATACATAATTTGGTCAGCTGATACAATGGAAAATACAATTGATCAGCTGATATTTCTTGAAAATACACATAATGTGGTCAGCTGATATTTATTGCAGGTGGACAATTTTGTCAGCTGATATTTGTTGAAGGTGGACAATTTGGTCAGCTGATATTTATTGAATGTGGAAAATTTGGTCAGCTGATATTTATTGAATACAGAATTTGGTCTGCTTATGTTTATTAAATATACAGAATTCAATGATATTTATTAAAATACATATTTTGGTCAGCTTAAATTTACTGAAAATACATAATTTTTTCAGCTGATATTTGTTGAAGTACATATAAGCAGTTCTTGAGTTAATCAGATGAGAACCATTATGCTCAGCCACTTTCAGATTCATCAGAACAGACAGTGATATAAAAACACAGAAGACAAGAGGATCTTCCATAGCACTGCGTAAAATATGGAAATCATGTAACATCAAATCCAACACAAAAATAAGAATCTTCTGGAACTGATGGAAAAAAATGAATACCAGTGGAACAAGAAGTGAGGAAAAGATACAAGCATTGGATAAGACATGCAATGAGGAAAGTAATTGATAGCATTACAAGGCAGTTCAGCTTTTGGGAATCCTCAGGGTGAGAGAAATAGAGGGAGACAAAAAAAACCGCATGACAAAAGGAATTGAAGACAGATTGAAAGGAATAAAAAAGACATGGAATGAACATGCTCAGGTGGCACAAGACAAGAAGGCTTGATGTGAATTTGTTGAAGACTCAATGCTGTTTAAGGGCAATGAATATATAAACTAATAATTTTAGAGTGTCTGCATCAGGGTTTCTCAACTGGGGTTCCACAGAGTCCTAGAGTTCCATGTGGGATTACTAGGGGTTCTATGAGAGATCATGGCTGACAAAAAAATAAACCCTTTCTTTTTTGTTTTTTAACTTTGCATCCCTGGCAATGTTCTTTTTTATTTATTTTTTTTCAAAAAAAGATTGGCTTAAAAGGTCATTTTTAGATATTCAGCGGTCATCTTATCTGTGCCACAGTTCCACTCATCGGAAGTCCCTATCTTTAGCTTGTTGAATAGATGGTATCCCAATCTGTTATGACCAATGCGGAGTCTGAAGATTACCACTTGCTCTCTTCTGCTGAGCTGGTAATATGCATCATTGTGTGTGTGTGACCTGGATGCTCTGCATCACATTCTTGTATCTGATTGTGTTACAAATCTTTGTCTCTTTGAAAGTTATGCTTGTATCAGGATGAGCCAGCCTTCTGCCTTCCTTTGCCAAGACTTTCCACCTTCCTTTGCCAAGTACTCTATCTGTTTATAGTTTAAATATCTGAGTATGTTTTGAGTATCTGATTAGAGTTTATCTGATTATAGCTTGAATCTCAGATTATAGTTAGAGTATCAGATTATAGCTTGAGTATATGAAAATAGTTTGAGCATCAGATTCTTGAGTAAAGTTTCTGACTAGTTTGAGAATCTAGGTGTAGCTGGAGTATATAATTTGAAAATCTGATTATAGTCTATAGTTTTAAATACTGTTTCATTCATTTTCATATCAACAGGATGTAGAAGATGATGCATACAGCCCTCCTTCCAGTCCATCCTCTTCTGAAAATTATGCAGAACATCACACGATGCTACCTGCACATCCAGCAGCAGCGACCAATGCCACTACCCTCATCAATATCTACACCAACCCAAGTACAACTGCTAATGATGATGACAACACCACAAATGATGATGGAAACACCACACCCAGCGATCTCATTTATAGCCCTTCAGATGTTCCCATGGGATACGCTGAAGCTTGCCGTATGAGGCGCTGTCAGAGCTTTAGCCAGCCACGACGAGGATTGCTGCGAGAAGGCAGTCCAGGAAGCTCCACCTCTAGTCAGACGGCCTCTCTTATTGGTGGAGAAAGAAATATGGGTGGTGCAGAGGGAGGCTCTGGAAAATTAAAGGAACATCGTAAGAAAGGGCGAAGAGCGGTGACATTACATGGACTGGATCGAGAACAGCTCTTGTTAATTCTTAGTCTTCAGATGAGATACTTGCAGGAATCTGACCAATCGGCAAAGAGAGAAAACACGAATAACAATTTTAATAACCTTAATAATAACAATATCAGTGGTCCAGCAAATGATTGTGGCCAGGATAGTGTTGATTCCTCCTTGTTGTTTAGTCAGCTGCAACGACGAGCCATGACTCCAACCCCAAGGCAGGAGCGTTTGTCCAGTAGCAGGACAACAGATGATGATCTGGACTACAGACCAGCCAAGCTGGCTAGGTCGCACACACCACAGCCATACCATTTTAAGAATCCTAATCAGTATAGTCAAAACCTTAATAACCAACCTCAGTCTCAAGCTTATCAGTTTCATCCTTATCAACAACAGCAGCATAAACAGCAGCAGTCATCTCAACTAACAAATGAAGAGGAGGAGGAGGAAGAGCCTCCCACGTTAATTACCTATGACCTACGGAATATTACCAAAAATGGACCAATAGTCTATGAGAATGTTCCTTCAGCTACGAGCTCCTTAAGCTACTATAGTCCTGAAAGTCTTTCTTCGAGCAGCTCTCCTTTATTGCATTGTTCAAACAGTGCCAGACAACCTAAACTGACCTCAGGATTGCCCCACACTGGTCAGCTGCAACCTGCTCACCAACCTTCAGATTCCTCAAACCAAGTCATGATACTGGGGGGTAATATTCAAGGAGTTGGAAACCCCCGAGGTCAGTTTAGTCGTCAGGCCTCCCAGGTATCTACCTCATCTCAGCCTAGCCTTGAAAGTTCACCATCTGACACCAGAAAGTTAGTTCCTTCCAAAGAAAAAACACCAGAACCTGCATCAGCTAAGAACAAAGGAAAGAAGAAATTGTCCAAAAAAGAGAAGAATCTTAAGAAAGAGGATGAGGTGTTACCTGCTTCAAGTGTCCAGCCATCTGGGCTAAGCAGGACTGATTCAAATGCCAGTAAGGGGGGAGCGGTGGCAGACCGTTGGCAGACTTTAATGGAGGATGACCCAAAAAAAGTTCAGACTTTGTGGGAAAATGTTCAGAGAAAGGTTGTCTCAGATCCCCAGACACCAGATGCCACATTAGACTTGCATCATCCTCCACTCCCTGACCTCCAGTCTTACATGACCAGTTCTGGCATAGCCAGCTATGTTTCTCCTCAGATTACACCCAGATACAACAGTTTTCAAGCAGTTGGCTCACAAAAAGTACCACATCAAATAAGTTCTTCACAAGTGGTTCCAAATGGGATATTGAAAAATTCAAATATTACTGCTGAATTTCCCTCTGGGACACAAATTGTCACACAGAATATGTCCCAGAATCTGCCACCACCTCTGATTCCTAGTCAGAACATGCACTATCCAAACCCAAACCCAGTCCACACAAACCAGCATATTGCTCACTTTCATAATGCTTTTGTCCCAATAGCTAACTCATCTACAGAAAACTATGAGGATATTGATGAAGTGTTTCCTACAGAACAGTCACCAAGCTTCATTCAATGTTCGGCACCACGCTCAGTAGATCTGTATGGAATTGCTGTTCCTGCAAAGCCTCCTAGAGTTATTGGGAGGCAGATGACCAAGTTTGACACGCTTCCTAACACTGTCCAGCTTGGTTGTGATAGCCTGGGCCAGAAACTCAGACCAAAGAGTTATATGAATGCTGTTGACAGGGAGGTAATGGGAAAGAACAGTTTTGTTAAGCCCAGTAATAATTCTTCACGCGGTCTTGTCCAGGTAACAGATATGGGACATCAGATGATGACCCACTTGCTAATGGAGGGCCCAGCCAAAGATGGTATGAGCTCTAATGTTGTAGACATATTTGCAGATGACAGCGGCCACTTCCAGACAGGAAATGAATATCTATATGCTCAGCCTCAAAGAAAGTCGAACCCCAGCTCTGAGGTTATCCCTGCATCAGCTGATTACAATCCAGTACAGATTTACCAGAATGCTTATCCACATCCAGATGTGCCTGGGCAGTTCATAAAAGTGCAACAGCATCATCTTCACGGTGACAACGTTCACCACCTCCAATGGTCTGCCTTCCAGTCCCTTGGCCACAACCATAAATCAGGCTCCTCCCTGTATGAGTATCCTGCAGCTGGTCATGAAATTTGTGACACAGATTTGGATGACCTCCCAAGACCACTGCATCAGAGACAACACACAAATGGTCACTTGTACTCTCCACTTCCATCTGCAGCAGCACCTCCCATGTATCGGTCTCTGGAGTCTGTAAACAGATTTCAGTCAACGAGGTGAGACCAGAATCAGATCCTGTTTAGTCATGCATATAGAAACTTTTATTCACATCTTGTATTTACTTACTTACTCATTCTTCTACTACCTTGGGGTATAGAGTTTTGCCAGAGAGAGCACAATGCTATCCTATCTGCTGTCATCCTCCTGGTCTGGTTCCAGTCTAGTCCTCAGTCATTCAGAGATTGTCTAATGCTGTCCTCCCAGTGAACTCTGGGTCACCCTGGATCCCTGGCTCTTGTTTCCCATATTTGTCATGGTAGCCAATCTTCTCCCATTCTGCAAACAACTTGCATTTACTCTACATTGAATTTAAGGAAAAAAAGCAGTAGGAAATACATGCTTTTATTTATTTTTATTTTGTAATTATTATTTTGTTTGCTAGTTTTTTTTTAAATAGAAGAAGAGAAGATGAGATTGAAAATTGTAATAATTGCTGTGGAATTTAAATCGATATAAGTGATAATTTCCAGATGAACTTTGAATAGTGAAATGTTTATCGTGATTGAAGTTGCCTGGATATGAATAGTGAAATGTTTATCATGGTTGAAGTTGCCTGGATATACTGACTTGTACATTGACTTAGAATATGTTCACCATTATTTTTCTTTTTGCTCCTTATGGAGCCGCCGCTGCAGATGACCTCCTTGCAGGAATCCTACACAAAACATTCACCTGCTCTTGCAGCTGTGGTTTCTGTGGCTGTTTGTTTTACATGATGAGATTGCCAGCCGTATGCAGAATTTCCTATGATTGCCTTGTCTGACATGTTGGAATAAGTTAGATGTAAACAGTTTGTCTATCTGGATATAAATGACACTGTTCCTGTCTCTTTTTCTCCTACCCCCCACTCACCCTTTCTCATTATTAATCATAAAGCCATAATTGTAGTTTACCTGCTTGCAGCAAGCCTGTGCTACAGCATTTTATATGCTATTTCAGCGGTGGTGTTTCTTAGCATTTATTTTACATGACAAATGTCGAAGTGTTGTCACGTGCTGGCCTTCAAAGCATGTATATGCTGCTTAGACAGTGCAGACTACGCTGACTTGGCCATGTCCACCACATGGAAGATGGTCGCATCCTGAAATATATCTTCTACAGAGAACTGGCAGATGGCAAAAGAACAGTTGGGCGACCACAGCTGAGGTTCAGAGATGTGTGCAAGAGAGACATGAGAGCACTGGACATAACTCCTGCAACCTGGGAAGATGAAGCTGCTGATCGCACCAAGTGGCGATGCTATCTGCGGCGCCACCTTAGTTTGGGCAAAAAGAAGCTCACACAACAAGCAGAAGAGAGGAGAAAGCATCGAAAGGAACATCAGGAAAATAAGCAGCTGAGGGCTGTCACCTCAGGGGCACATTCCCATAGTCAGTTATGACTGAAGCGGCTATTGTTATAATTTTTTTACATGATGAGGTTGTAAGCCCCAAACACTCCCTTCCTAGGTCATGTTGAACTGGTAGCACCATAATCCACTCTACCCAGTTGTAAATAGACACTTGACTCTGCTCTTGAGTTAAGGAAGGCAAAGGTAGCGAGGAAGGTAGCTGGTCACCCCACCTCATAAAGCTGGACTTACTATAATGAAGTCTGTGAGGGCCCAAATGGGGCAGTGATGCGCAATACAAGACTCAACATGTCTCTTAGCCTCTTCTGCCCAACTCTACCTCACCTACTCGTGGTGGACTCCGTTATACCCAGTAATCTTGCCAAAGGTTGGGTATTAACCCCAGCGGGAGGCAAGATGGGACAGCAAACGAGGTAAAGGCGAAGTCAAATCCCCCAGCCAGAGGGGGAGGCATGAGCACACTCTGCCTTAAGAAACAGGTGCTGAAGTCAGAGGTACCAGGCCAGGAGGCGCACCAGCAACCATGGTACCATGCAACCTGCCTTAGTTTAATATGTCTACACAACAGATGTCCACAAATTATTGTTATGGTGCACGCACTGTGAAGTCCCTCCAGGCAGGAGCAGTGCTGGATTCTGAGCCTCAACAGAATCCACCCTCAGCTACTGGAGGTCCCCTTAGTCTGCTTAGTGTAGCCAGGAGGCGGAAGGGGAAAGTAACTGGCCAACCAGATAAGATGATGACCCCTCTGAATGTCATGCATTGGAATGCAGAGGGAGTCAACAACAAAAAGACTGAATTAGAAAATGCCCTATTTCGGAAAGAAATTAGCATATGCTCCATACAAGAAACCCACCTACAGGAAGGAAAACATTTTAAGATACAGGGCTATCAATGCTTCAGAGTTGACAGAAAAGATCGGAAGAAGGGTGGCATACTAATACTGATAAGAAATAAGCTCAACGCTATAGAATCCAAGACATATAAAGAAGGTGCAGAATACCAAGTAATCCATCTTAAACATAACACTCTGGAACTAGGTCTCCTAAACTTCTACTGCCCCAGTGACATACCACTGAACATGGCTAGTATAGACGTTCCCAGTGGCAACTTCTTAGCGGTGGGAGACTTCAACAGCCATTCCCAAAGCTGGGGATACAACCAGCTAGATAGAAGGGGCGAAGAGATAGAAAACTGGCAAGATGACAATAACCTAACCCTTCTAAACAACCCAAATGATCTTCCAACCTTTTACTCCAGAAGATGGCATAGCACCTCTACCCCAGACCTGGCATTCTGCACACCTGATTTGGCCAGGATAGTGGAAAGGGAAATAGGAGAACGATTCGGTGGAAGTGATCATCGCCCTATATTCATCAAAATTAAGATGGAATTATAAAAAGCAAATTGGTCCATTTACCAACACAGAGCAAATCTGCTTACGAAAGATATTAGGGTACTAGACAGAGACATTAACAGAGTCATCAGGGATTTTAATAATGGAGTACTCAAAGCGGCAAAGGAGACAATACCGAGAGGAGCGAGGAAGAACTATGTACCATACTGGTCCAACACACTACAAAAACTACATGAAGAAATGAACGAAGCACGGCACACTACAGAGGTATAACCATTCCAACAGAACCATATCATGCTACAAAAGGCAAAAGCAAAATTCATCAAAGGAAAACTAGAAGCCCAGAGGAGAAGCTGGAAGGAAGAAACCTATAAACTAAACCTTGAAAAGGAAGGGAGAAGGTGTGGAAACTCACTAAACAATTGAATGACGATAACAATTCTCAACGACAAACAATTACACTAGACGATGCAGGTAAACTATATACCGGCAAACAAGCTGCAGACATATTTGCAGAATCCTACAGAAATGAAAGTAACATCTCCGTCAATTCATGCAGACAACAGACCTTCGTCAAGAAATAATCCACACTAGAATTAATGAAAACAGTCTGGACGTCATGTCCAAACCATTCACTATGGAAGAGTTAAAAACAGCCTTGTGGAAACTTAAAGACAGGAAATCACCAGGCCCGGATGGTATAACCAACGAAATGCTAAAACACCTAGGATATACAGCAATGAGCAAACTGTTGCAGATATACAACTACAGTTGGATGACAGGCAGTGTGCCACAGACATGGAGAGAGGCGCTCATGTGCCCCATCATAAAGAAAGGAAAAGGCAACAGGAAGGCCACCAGCTACAGACCAATAAGCCTAACTAGCTGTGTATGTAAGACAATGGAGAGGATGATCAACAGAAGATTGAAATGGTACTTGGAATCCGAGAAAATTTTAGTGCCAGAACAAGCAGGGTTTAGAGAGTGCAGTATCACAGAAGACCAAATCACATACCTGTCCCAGATCGTTGAAAATGCCTTCCAAGAAAAAAGTCTTTAACCTATGGATAGATCTCCAAAAAGCTTTTGACAAAGTATGGAAAGACGGGTTAATAGTAAAACTGCAAAGAAATGGAATCAAGGGTAATATGAGAAAATGCATCCAGTCGTTCCTACACAATCGGAAAGCAAGAGCACCATGGAAGGCCACAACAGCAAGAAAATCCTCCTAAAACATGGAGTTCCTCAAGGCTCAGTAATGTCTCCCACCCTATTCCTTGTGTTCATCAATGACCTCATCCACGATCTGCCACAAGGTGTGAGAGCTGCCCTATATGCTGATGACTTGGTGGTGTGGTGTGTAGAAGAACATCTAACTATCGCTAATAAGCGAATACAAAGGGCAGCAGACAACATAGCAGCATGGGCAGAGAAATGGATGGTGCATATCAACACTGAAAAATCCTCAACAACACTTTTCACGCTCTCAAACAAAGACAAAGCAGGAGAGATACGACTTGGAAATATACATGTCCAAACAGACGAGGAACCGGTGTACTTGGGCATCACATTAGATAAGAGAATGACATGGAGGCCCCACATCGAGAGAACAGAGGCCAAAGCAAGAAGAAAGCTTGCCATACTGAGGAAAATAGCTGGATCAAGTTGGGGAGCTAATGAAACGACACTAAAGAAAGTTTATACAGGTGCAATAAGACCAATATTAGAGTACGGATCAGCAGCATGGTCTACAGCAGCCAAATCATACCTACAAGCCTTGGATAAGATACAAAATCAAGTGCTTCGGTTGATCACGGGTGCCATGAAGACCACACCAATAAACAAAATGGAAAAAATCACAGGCATTCCACCTTTATTCTACAGACGAGACACTAAAACCCTGATCCAAGCAGAAAAGTACAAGAACATGCCAGCACATCCAATGAAAACTAGATGTAGAGATTTAGCCAATGGGACGTTGAAGAGAAGCAGTTTTGTGCATCGGTTCAAAAAACTAATTAGAACATACAAGGATGAACTACCAGACATGACTAAGGAAATAATTCCCACACTCCTCCCAACCCCATGGGAACAACATCAAAATTTCAGCATTAAGACCTTCATAACTACCACCTGCCCCATGGGAGAGCTGAATACTCTCCAAAGGAAAACAGCAGCATGTGACATGATTGAAGAACTATACCCCAGAGAAGCATGGATCCAAGTATATACTGATGGATCTGCAACCATAGCAGTGGAGAACGGAGGCGCAGGAGTTTATGTGGTCTATCCAGACAAAGAAAACTAATCCACTTGTTCACCTACTGGAATATTCTGTTCAAACTACTCTGCTGAAGTACAGGCCTTAAGCATTGCTGCAGGAATAATAAATAACACAATAAGCCAATGTCAGCAGGTTGTATTCCTTACCGATGCAATGTCAGTTCTGCAAGCCCTCAACAGTGATAAACTGCCAGATTTAAATAAAGCCCTATGCGAAGTAAATATCAAAAGAAGGGTAGTGCTACAGTGGATACCATCACACTGTGGCATACCAGGAAATGAGAGAACAGATACGTTAGCAAAAGAGGGAGCAACACGGGAACAAAAAGAACAAACAATCACATTCCAGGAAAAGAAGACCCTTATAAAGGCCACCAGGAAAATTGACCAACAAAGAGACAACTATCACTATCTTGATCGAGCAAAACAGGTGATCCTGTTCCATATTAGAACAGGACATAACAGACTGAACAGTCACTTATACAGACTGAGATTGGTCCCATCACCCCTATGAACATGTGGACAGGCAGCACAGACAGCCGAACATATCCTGCAAGACTGCCACATGCTTCGTCAATTGCGGACTGAACATTGGCCCACAGAGACGCACATCCACACAAAGCTGTTTGGGAGTCTTGACGAACTTTCAACCACAGCAACATACATCCAGAGAACCGGACTTCTTGTGTAGACATTACTAAACAACAGCGAACGAGAAGAAGAAGAAGAAGTCTGTAACACCCACTACACTTCCTTGTGGCTGTAATGAAGTCTGTAACACCCACTACACTTCCTTGTGGCTGTAATGAAGTCTGTAACACCCACTACACTTCCTTGTGGCTGTAATGAAGTCTGTAACACCTACTACACTTCCTTGTGGCTGTAATGAAGTCTGTAACACCCACTACACTTCCTTGTGGCTGTAATGAAGTCTGTAACACCTACTACACTTCCTTGTGGCTGTAATGAAGTCTGTAACACCCACTACACTTCCTTGTGGCTGTATCTGCTATCATCATCATCCCCGTTCAAATCCCCAAAGAGCATAGGCCTTCAACAAACAAATGCCAAGTCTTCCTATCCTATACTGTCAGCTACAGGTCTGTCCATACTGGCTCACCATTTTCATTTCTGTCTCTAATTCTCATCCCCATGTTCTTCTTCTTTCGTTCGCTTGAAATATATTGTCTATATGTGCAAAGATGCAGCAATAGTGAATGCAGTCAGCGACCCATAGCTTGACTGCTTGCATCAGGACCAGCGAACCAGAGCTGGTCAAGACCGTACTCCACCTCCACGTGGTGGTCCTGGAAACAGTCTGCAGCAGTGCAGTCTGGATGAGCGAGTACGGATCGAAATGGGAAGGGAAACTCGGTCCCTAAAAAATGCCGTGCTGAAGTCGGATGTGTTGACCGAAAGGTGCAGATATCACAGCTACGGCGTAAACAGACACAACGCAACCACCGTCCTTTTCAGGGCGAACGAGGAAGAAGAAGAAGTTTCTTGTATAAACTTCATGGTCTTTTGTAGTTCATACAGAGGTCTGTATAGTTTTGCTTCCAGTGTTGTTTCTCTGGGCCAGTGGGTTTGCCTCCATATATCATATTTGGGGCAGTCTTGAAGTAAAACAAACTATCACAGAAACCACCATTGTAAGAGCATGTCAATGATTGGTTCAGACTTCCTGCAAGGGAGACAAGCAGCGGTGGTGTCTGCCTAGGGAGCAAAAAGGAAAATGATAGTGATGAATCCACTTTTAAAAACTTTTCCTGATTGTAACATGTGACTGACCACCTTCACATTCACTTGACAGATCTGAATCCAGTTCCTCGTGTGAACCTCACAACACTTCTTGCACATTATCAGAGAGGTCCGGCACTCCCATCGGGGATGTTCAGAGAGGATTCCCTGATCTCAGAGGTCAAGAGTATATTGGCAGTGTGAATCAGGTTCAGCCAAGAGGTCACCAACCTACTCACACCGCCGACCGCAGATTCTGTATAACCCAGCAGCAACAACAGAAGTCTAGCCAGCTTCAGCAGCAACAAAATGCTGTCATTTTAGGCAATAAACAGTTGTATGCAAATGAGCAAGGTCCATTTGGTGAGCAAGAACAACCATACATGGTCATGAGAAAACTACAGTCATTGGAAGAGAGAAACAGAATGCAACCGCCTCTTGATATCAACGCCCACAGACATGCACCTCAGCAGAGCAGTGGAACTGGATTTTAACTGTCTGCCAAAGCATTACTTCTTGCAAACCATGTTTGAATTGGAGTGCAGACTTATGAACAGTGGGATCCCATTGTGTTGAGCCATGGTTCTCAACCTGTTTAATGATCACAACTCAAATGACACAGTTGGTGAAGCTGGTGACCAAAAGATCAATCTTGACCCAAACAAATTAATTATAGGAATTCAGGCAAAGGCATGCCTCTTTGAGTAAGAGAAAAGTAAATGATGCAACCCATCAATCATAGGATGAGAGTCACTGGGGTAGAGGTACCTATAGCATGGATTTTAAAAGTCATTTTTAATTCCAGTGTTTTTGTTAACTATCTTCAACACCATAGGCCCACAAAAGGCCTGTTGTCCTGAAGCATTTGATGTCAAACAATTTTTTGTTTTGTTTTAGGCATTGAGGTTTCAGATTTACAGTACTTTGTCAAGATAGCAGAATTAGATTGCCTTGACAGAGGTGCTCTTGCATAGACAGTCTCCTTCCTAACTCAACTTGTGTAACATTGAGATGTAATTGATCAGTGTCAAATGTCAGAAAGAAATTGGAATTGATAAATCAAACATGGCCAGGGGGTGCTGAGTTCAAGCAGAAGCTATGGGGCTGCCGCGCTGACCTGGAAAAACCTGTGGACTTCGTTCTGGCAACAGGCCTGCAGATTTAGCATGACTACAAACTGAACGCAGAAGAAGAATGGCTAATTATGTGGCATCTTGTTTGTAGGTAATCAAGGTCACTAGTATAATAATAATGTTCTATATTCAAATCAGTGAAGAGACAGCAAAATCGGAGGCAAGAGCCAGTCTTATCTTATAGCCAAAAGGTATGGAACAATACTGTATAATCATTGCAATAGGAATGGAACAATACTGTATAATCATTGAACCTTGAGTATATAAAGTATTGTTTTCCACTTTTTTAGTGTGCTTTAAAACAAATCTAAAAAGAGTGTGTTTATGTTTTTTAATATATATATTGTTAATAACTAGGTGGGGTGACCTAATTTTGTTTTCTACGCAGTGAGTTGTACTCAAGCTAACTTTTATTCAGTATTCATAAAACTGAAAGTAGTGTGAAGTTTGATAATCTGAAAGTCTGGCAGGCTGAAGATCACTACAGGAATCAATACAGAACACCAGAAATGAAACCATGCTGCATAATATCAGATCTAAGCTTCACTTTATTAAAAGTTCCTCAACAGTTGCTTTCCACTGGTTACTCTGCTGCTTTTATCTAGAGATGGTGGTAAAATGGAACAATTCAGCCACCCATTGCCCTATAGAGAAGCCAAAACCATCATCCACAACCAGTACAAATATCAATGGATTGAAGGGATATGGATAATAGATGCCAACTCAATACACCAGTTTCTGCATCAGCAGCCCATCCTTTTTGCCTGAGAGCTGGCCACTGCAGATTACTAGGCCACCTTTATCGCCTTAGGATATCTCATACTAATTGGTGTAGGAACTTTTGGGACACCCTGTGTAATGAGAAAAATGTATGTAATAAAAACGACTGTTTAAAAAAAAAGTGGAAAAAACTGATGATAAATAATGGCAGGATTAAAAAAAATACTTCGTCAACTGTATTCAGGAAAACAAAAAATACTGCCACAAAAATATGAAATTGCAAAACTACTTTGACTAAATCTACTACTGTATGGCAAAAATTGGCACATGAAACATATTGACAATAACTTTTGACAGTGATATTTAAAAAAACTTTACCTTTACTGTGCTATTTGTAGTCACTTATAAATTTCTTGTGCAAAGTGTGTTGCTGTGACTAGTCCTGTGTCACTTGTTTAGGATTTTAGTTACCCCACCAGACCATCTTTCTGTCAGGCAAATTCATTGTCATAAAGCCAGATGTTCAGCTGTTGAAATCTTTCCTGGCAGCTGATTTTGTTTCATTCTGATGAGGGAGCCAAAACAATTTTGTTAATTTTATTTTTTTATTCTCATAGCTGATTCGCTGATTCATGGTGTATCTGACCCAATGACCCACTGACCCAATATAGTTCCCAAGGCCTCTGAAGAGACAAAGAAAGAATAGCACAACTGTTCCCACAGGCAACTAATATAATTCTTCATTCTTTACTTTGTCTGTTAGGATGACATTAGGATGACATTAGGATGACATTAGCAGTGTTTCTCAGGCGTCTCTTTTCACATATTGTGATCTTCCTAACCAGCATTTTAGATACTCTACCATGTTTGATACTGATAGCAAAGAGTTGGTATGAATATGCTATTTATCAGTGATTGCTTGGTTTCCAAAGAGATGTATTGGTACCTGACTAGTCAGGTTAGTTGGTTAAGCTACTGCATTAGTCTTTTGTCATCTTATTTCTTTTTCTAAGCAGATCAATTCTACCATCATCCATGAACATATTCCATTGTTTTTATCACTGGAGTCACTTTCTGGTATGCTAAAAATTCACTTTGCTCTTAGTTTGAATTCCAGGGTTAGACCACTAACTAAGACCTTGAAGCACCTTCACATGGTGCATCCTGGAAATAGGACAGACAACTTCCGAGTTCTGAGTTGCCTGGACAATGCTTCAAGGGTCCAGTAGCCACATCAAAATGGCCCATCATCATGATTTCCTCTTCGGTGAAACATATTAAGAGCCCAAAACTGCACACTAAGCTTGGGGGAATTACTTGAGCCCCAGAATTAACTCCAGCTTTTAGCTGGTTGGCTGCTTGCAGGAGCATCTCACAATGGATAGATGACAGACAAGGGAAGTTGAGAAGCTGCTTTTTGCAGGATGTGGCGATTCCTTGGGAGAGTCAGGAACCAGAACAACACAGTATTTTATCTCTGCATATTTGGACACCCCCCCTACCCCTCAATATTGGCCTAGATCTACATTGTAGATAATGCCAAGGATTTGTCATTCTTCAAATTGGCCTTTACTACAAAAGGGTGACATGCTCAGCAGCCCTACAATGCCACCACTTTTTATCGCGATAGTGCTACAATAAAAAAACAGGTTTATCAAACGCTATTGTGGCATTTGTTACTATCATCATCAAACTCCATAATTCTCACTGTTTGTATGTTAGTCACATCTAAGGGATGCAACTGTGGTTGAAAGTTAGACATTAATTGTATTGTTTCCCTTACATGTACTCTCCCAAAAATAGTAACACTCAACAAAGAAATATCGTGAATTGTGCAACACAAAGTGAGTGACAGTGATATATGAATAAAATGTATGTTTTTGATTGTAGAACCCAGTTTCATTCCGGAAACGGATTTAACTCATCATTTTGTTAAAAATAACCTTAAAATGTAAGTTTTTGATTGTGTCTTCAAGACAAAATTTTAATTTAAAGTATTGCAAACTTATTGTTGGAGCTACTCGCTGGAAATGAAATGGTTTATTGGAGCATAGATACCATGATTTCTGATGATCCCAATGATGCAGTTGAGTTCCCAACCGAGATCCTTAACAAGCAGTGCCCATCAGGAATGCCACTGCATTTGCTGAAATTTAAAGGTTGCTGCATGTATCATGCTATTGCGAAATCTGAACACAAACAACTAAGTATTGAATGGCACGCGTTTGGTCATAAAAGTCTTGCATCGGAATTCCATTGATGCAGAAATTATCACTGGCAGTAATAAGGGAGAATGAGTCTTAATTCCTCGCGTTGACTTAGAACCGAGCGAGCGCAGTTTGCCATTTAGGATGCGACGTCGTCAATTCGCAGTGATTTTAGATTTGCAATGACGATCAATAAGGCGCAAGGACAGTCTTTTGATCACTTAGGAGTTTTCCTTCCTGAACCTGTTTTCGGACACGGCCAGCTCTATGTCACCCTCACCCGAGGAACAAATCATGAAAACTTGAAAGTTTTTGTTAAAAACACTTTTTATCAGGGAACATTCTTTGAAACAAATTCACGCACTTTCACAAAAAATGTTGTCATCAAAGAACTTATATTGAATTGAAAAATATTTTAAAAATATATTACAGTTTTTGATTTACTTCCGTCATTATTGACGGGTTATTGCTAGTTAGACATAATTGTGACCAAAAATAAGCTGGCAAATACTACTATAAAGTACACTAGCATGACAAAATGTATTATGAAAGTGTATTAATACTGAAGTGACTATTTTTTTCTAATTTATGAAGAAAAATATCTTATTCAAATTCTGATGATAGTTGGTTATAATTAGGATAAAGAGTGTCCCAAATTCCAGATAATAATTTTGATTACCGATTAAATTAAAAGTGTCAGATTATGTGTGTGTGTGTGTTTCTTCTTTCCTTGTCCCAAAATGGTAGTCTGTCATACCTGTCATTTTGTTAATAAAGGGTAGAAGGGTGAAAAGCCTGTGGTGTTTTGGATGTCCCTCAATTCACTATTCATCTTTTATCACCAATATGCATTACGAGAACCTCACTTGCCTGCCATACCATCACTTATCCTTTTATATTAATATTTGTTCTTGTTATACACTGTTTTACTATATTGTGTAGTTCTCTAGGTCTGTCTATTTTCAACACCTGTTCTATAGTTATGGGTGAATTGCATGCCTGTAAATAATCTATTATTGGTATTATCTATTGTTCAAACTACAGACTGTTTGTAGCTTTCCTGTGTAATTAAGGATAAACTTATGATTACCAGGACACACTGCTTGATGTCATATATGTAGAGTCATAGCTTTTCACATGTATTGTTTTTGTTCATGTATTGTTTTTGTTCATCTGACTTAGCTAAAGTTGTATCAAATTTTGGTCCAGGCTAGTTTAGCACTGTGTTTTTATATCTATGTATACTTTGTATACTGTATATAATCTCAGTATTAGAATAGTTTTTATTTTTACCAATGTTTACAGATATGAAATTCTTTATTCTGATTGACATGTTTTATGATTTTAGAATGTACCATGTTCCTGACATCTCAGATTCTGTGATGAGGCAGATCTGCTAAAAATGTCTTCCATTTCTGACTACACTTTCATATTATTGCCAGATTTTTTCAGTCTGTCAGGCTGAAGCACTATATTGTTGCTTTGGCCTGTTTTAATATATTTACTGTATAGTTTCTATGCAAGAAATATTGTGTGGTATATTTGTTATATGCATCATTTTTGTTCACTATTACAACTCCTAGCTTTTATTTGAAAGATTTTTTAATGCAGTATAAAATGCTGAAATTGTGCCATGTTGGAAGGGTTGAAAAACAAAGCATGTGTGGATAAATGTGAGGCTTAAACTTATCACAACATTTATTCTTCTCCTGTTTGTATGTTTGTTTTTTTATTTAAATAAATTAACATAAACATACTTTATTTCAACTTCAGCCTCACAGAGTTCTCTCAGAATTCTCTCCCTGAGGCATTTTTTAAATGACATTTTTTTTTTCAGTGCTTTTGGAGCATGCAGTCACCACTACAGATGTTCCTCACGGAGGAAGCCTGCATGAAGCATTTATCTGCTCCTGTAGCTGTGGTTTGTGTGGCCATTTGTTTTACAGATGAGGTTGTCAGCTACAAGCGCATTCTCACTTTAGTCACTTCTGTGGGTTCTCACTTTAGTCACTTCTGTGGGTTCTCACTTTAGTCACTTCTGTGGGTTCTCACTTTAGTCACTTCTGTGGGAGTAGTAGTGTTATTTTGTCTTTGTCTCCTCAGAAAACTACACAAAGTCATTATTATTTTTTGTATTATTATTTTATAAACAAGTTTAGATTACTTTAGGATGAGTTTTCTCAGGAAAATGTGATTTACTGAGGTCTGTTTTCTTTGTGTTAGAAAGATATGTTCATCTTGTTTATGTATGTTTTATCTCAGTGAGGTATATTTTGTCTCAGTGAGGTATGTTTTATCTGTGTGAGGTATATTTTGTCTCAGTGAGGTATGTTTTATCTGTGTGAGGTATATTTTGTCTCAGTGAGGTATGTTTTATCTATGTGAAATATATTTTGTCTCAGTGAGGTAAGTTTTATCTGTGTGAGGTATATTTTGTCTCAGTGAGGTAAGTTTTATCTGTGTGAGGTATATTTTGTCTCCGTGAGGTATGTTTTATCTCAGTGAGGTATGTTTTATCTCCGTGAAGTATGTTTTATCTCAGTGAGGTATGTTTTATCTGTGTGAGGTATGTTTTATCGAAGTGAAGTATGTTTTATCAAAGTGAAATATGTTTTATTGAAGTGAAGTATGTTTTATGATTGAGGTATGTTTTATCAAAGTGAGATATGTTTTGTCTCAAAGAGGTATGTATTGTTTAAGCAAGATATGCCTTATCTCAGTGTAAAGCAGTTTTAAATTACCTGTGAGGTCACTTTGTGCCTTTAAGTCTGTGAAGTCTGCATGCCATATCTCAGTGAAGTCTGCATGCCATATCTCAGTGAAGTCTGTATGCCATATCTCAGTGAAATCTGTATGCCATATCTCAGTGAAGTCTGTACACCTTATCTCACTGACATCTGTATGCCATATCTCAGTGAAATCTCTATTTCATGGAGATCTGTGAGACCTATTTCTGTGAGATTAATGTTTGTTTAATCACAGTGAAGTCTTCATGACACATTTCAGTCAGATCTCCATGTCCTGTTTCAGTGTTTCATCTGTTCTGAGTGAGGTCTATAAAATGTCCTCACTCATGTGAGATCTATAAAGTGTCCTCACTCACGTGAAGTCTATAAAGTGTCCTCACTCATGTGAAATCTATAAAGTGTCCTCACTCACGTGAGATCTATAAAATGTCCTCACTCATGTAAGGTCTATAAACGTTCTCACTCATGTGAGGTCTATAAAATGTTACTCACGTGAGGTCTAAAATGTCCTCACTCAGCAAGTGTTAAATGTGACTGTAGACATTGGTCATCTATTGTATAAATGTAGACAGTTCACTTCAGAGTTTAGTGATAAATCTAGATAATCATACTAGTGTTCAAATTAAACTACATAGTTTTCTTTGCATGTATGTGTGTCACAAATAAAATGACTGCTGAACATCTGCTTCAAAGATACCCAACATATGAGGAACAGAGAACGCACATATGACCCACAACAGTATCATTCATGGAAAAACTCTATGGAGATACAATTAGCCTCAAGCTTACCAGTGCTTTCTTTGAAAATATTCAAGTAGAGTCTGAAAGTGTATGAAGAAGAAGTATGTATGTGTGTAATGTTGGTTTGAAACAGAGCTCCACTCAGCGCCATCTTTTGATGCATCTTGCATGAAAAAATTGAAATCAGCAGACTTGTTGGTTCGAACACTCATGTCCTGTCAGTGTGACTCCTTAAACATTTTTGAAAATCACAAAATCACTGGATTATGTAATATACTGCAGTAGTTTACCAAGTGCTTTTTTGCACCTTTCTTTTTTTTTTTTTTTTAAATTATGAAGGCACAGTGCCTCATGACTTTTGATCATTTTCATTTGACAAGCAATTTACGTTTTAATATGCTTTAGTGTTTGAATTTTGTTTTGTTGTTTTATTAATACTTTTAGTTATATAATGCTATTGTTATGAAGAACAAAAATATTCATCGTCTCCTCTCCTGTTTGTAGAAAACTGACCTACTCTTATGTTTGTGACCTTTAACCCAGTTTCAGATTTGTCTTCAGTACTGTATTAACTTTTGTCTTCAGGTACTGTACTAATTATCCGTTAGTAGTTACCAGGTCAGCAGTGCCATGTGCATTTGATCACAGAATCTCTGGTTAGAATGATCTGTTATAACCGTTTACCAATATACCATGATGTATGCATTTATAATTTCTGACAATTTTTTTTGGGAAAATAAATCAAGAGTTCTTGCTCACATGATAGATACAGTGTTTTCTGTGTGGTTATCATCGTGTTAGCTAGTATTGTTCTTTCCCTTGATTGGCGACATAGAGCAGTCTATGACTACATATAGTGGTTGTTAGATTTGTGCCGTGGCCTAGAAAGTAGAGATCGAAGAGGGAAGGCAAACCCGGTCACAAAAAAAGCCGTGCGGAAGTCGGATGTGTCGGGCCGAAAGTCACAAATATCGCAGCTTCGCTGTAAACGGCGACACAACGCAACCAACGTCCTGTTCAGGACGAACAAGGAAGAAGAAGACTTGTGAAGTAAGAAGACTTGTGAAGTAAGATGACTTGTGAAGTAAGAAGACTTGTGAAGTAAGATGGATGTGTTACTTATAGAGTTTGGAACCACCACTGTAGCTGGCCACCTTGTAGGAAGTGAATATATATAACCAGCTGTAAGAACTACATCTACAAATATGCATATCAACAAACATACATGTAGACTATACATATCATCTACAAACTTAATGTAGTCTTCTTCTTCTTCCATCCTTAGCCACCAACCGACAAAGCAGTCAGTGGCCTATACACCTAGTGGCGTCTTAGGGCAACAACAAATTGATTTCTTTGCCGTTGTATCCCATCACGCCTAGTGGCGTCTTCAGGGCAACAACAAATTAATCCATTTGCCGCTGTTTCCGTAATCAAATTGACTAGCAAACAGGTGATCAGCCCGTTGTGCCTAATGTAGTCTAGCATACTGTTAAAGGCGGCATGGCATTTTTGGAATCAGGTTAGACTTCCCTCTTCGATCCCTACTCTCTCAGCCAGACTGCAGTGATGCAGCCTGTTTCCAGGACCACCACTTGGAGGTGGAGTAGGGTCTTGGTCAGCTCTGGTTCGCTGACCCTGATGCAAGCAGTCAAGCTATGGGTCGCTTACTGCATTCCTCACTTTTTGATGCGTCTTTGGTCCCATTTCCGATATCTAAATAAAGTATCTTCTTTCTCTTCCCCCCCCCCCCCCCCCCCCCCCCCCCCATATAGAGTAAATCAAAACCAAAATTGTGTGAATATATGTGTGTGTGACCTCCCCTTCCTAGAATCAAACAAACAATAACAATATAAAAAACAAACAAATACAAAAATAAAAAGTAGAGTCTGTCATAACTGCCCTGCTGTTAACAAGATGAAAAGGGGTGAGAAAACCCGGAGGGTATCTGAGGTTACACCAATCCACCAATTATCTGTCATCATCCACACGGGCACCCCGTCAGACTACCCACTATCCTCACACCATCATTGAGCTTCTACCAGTAACTTTCCAAAAGGATGTATATACTTCTATAAAGATATTGATTATAATAATTATCCTACCAGCCCGATAAATCCTCATTTGTGTTGTAAACTTTTGATAGGAATATTACTTTGGTACAAAGGTAAAAACCAAAGGTTGGGTAATTTACTGTGGGAAGTAATTCATTCTTTGGAGTGAATACCTGGGACCTTGTCGGCCCAATATGTAAAAACCAATTGTTTTTTCACGGCCTCTCTCAAACAGGGAGGGCCGCTCCGTGTCTGTATAATTATTTTTCTTGTTTCGCCCAGAGTGATCTGGATGACCGTACTATTAAGTGTGGGCGAAGGGGCTTGAGCCCAAACATGTTTACATTAACATTCTTGCCCTTTTACATGAGGAAAGATACCTCATGTCCACTCATCTCTTCCCCCAACCCCTCTCCGAGTTAGCTGTTAAGCGGATCTCTGGCCCGCAGATTGTTAAATTTACCTACAACGATGGCTCAGCGACCGATTTCAGCTGATAATAAGTGGAGTAAACTGACCGCATGGAGAAGAGAGCTGGATACAGAGGTGAAAATAATGAGGAAAACATGGAAAGAACTTGAGCACATGGCACGGGACGTGAGGATTTGGCATGTGTTTGTTGAAGGCCTATGCTCCTCGGGGAGCTAAAGGGTATTGATTGATTGAAACTGACCACGCTAGTCAAGCGCGATGTAGGCTCACACCTGTGTTTTGAGGTTCTGAACACGAATAGAGGTGGGCAGTTTATGTGTGTTCTTTTGTATTGCATTTCGTAGAAGGATCTGATTTGTATTTTTCAGAGATATTCTAGGGTCTGTCTGAGACAGCCCCTGTTAACCACTTTTACTTTTCTACATTTAACCCACGACTTATTGGGTCATTGTATTGCCAAGCTTTATTATTTTCATCGCCACTAGGCAGCGAGTGCATATCATCGTTTGTGTCTTCTTTAAGACAACCAACTATTACCAATCCATTCTCACTAGCAGTGTCCATACTTGTGTGGTCAATTATCACTGGTAGATGTGACAAAACGTCTGAACATGCTCTTTTGTGTGATCTCTCACACCCTCAGCCCTCCGGCAGTATCGTTTCTTTTTCTTCATTTTTCTCACTCATTGCTTTTATTTGGCATAAATCTTGCCTTTTTATTTGTATTTTTACTATTTTGCTCTATGATGGACATAGCATGGTGAAGTCTCTAACACGCCACTTCCCTATGGCAGTAATTGCTACGGAAGTAATGCGTATCTTATTGTTCACCACCCTTCAGACGTGTTTACACTTCGCCAGGTTTGGTGACCCGGCCGACGATAATATTTTGTCGCATAATCTGTCTGACCATCTTTTCCAGCGAAGGTGTTTTGTTTATTCAAGCTACGTTGGGAAGGAATGTTGAGTAGAACCAGATTTGTTTGTCTCGCAAAACACATGATAACCCGTGCATATGGGCAGACAAATGTGATATAATTGCTTCCGGTCCTGGGTTAAAAAGTAATCATGGATTTATTACATATTAGACAATATGAGTCTACAATTGTGTTTGTGAGAGTGTATGCAAGGCACCAGATGTCCATATATGGTAATACGTGACCTTTGCAGGCACGCACCTTATTTCACGTGGGACTATTTTGAAATATCACAGCCTATCCTGCATGATTTGAAATGATTGGATCTTTCTGATTAGATTCATAACATCTGTAGCAAAGTTGATTTTGCTGGGGAGGTTATGATGGTGTCCTAGAAGAATGAAAAGGTGTCTGCTATAACCGTGTGAGGTCAAGCACATGTAGGTCTCTGACTCTAGAGATGATGATGATGAATTATGTGCAGAGAACCTAACGCTACCTCCCTAGGTCTCACACGGTCAATCTTGTGGCTCTAGTGTATGGTGTATGGTGTACCTAGTATCTAGGGGAGAAATGAATGATGGTACACAACAATCAAACACTTTAAGTTTCTATTAAAAAAGTTAATAACTAGCAGTTAAGTTTTTCTTTAAAAAAAGTATTTACAATTTATTTTGCCTGTCCATTCATAGTTTGGGACAGGTCTTTGAAAACAAAGACAGGATAGTTTACAGAAAAAGAACAATTAAAAACTGTTGGGACAATCTGCCCAATAACTAAAAGTTATTATGTATTATAACTGATCTTCCTGTATGGAATATTAAATTAGTTCACTTTAGTTATCTACCGGGAGAGTCACTGTATATGAGGGTTGTAGTCATCATACCCCCATAAAATTCCTGTGTAATATTTTGAAACACAAGAAAATGTCAGAGATGCCCCAGAGGTTTTACTCTTCACCTGAGAGTCCTTGTTGTAAGATAATACGATGGATAGTTGCAGAAATTTCAAGTTCAACAATCGCCAAAGCTCCTACTGGATGGATATTCAACAGCATATAAGTCTGGATGGAGACTGGTTGGCGTTTATAAGCACTCAGCAGGTTTCCTGTCACGAGCCGGCAACAGGAACATAGACCCTCTGCAACAAAAGGACACCCTGGCCTTTTATCTCTGATCATTTATTCTAACACTTAATTCCCTACGTGGGTATGGGGTCAGCCTCGCATGCCTTACAAATGCACTAGCCCCGAATCGTACAGGACTCCCACCTTGTTGTGACCACACCTCAAGTCCTTATAGTTGATACGCCACTGTACGTTCACATACTTTTCCTCCATACAATAATGTGGAGTAACCACATTTCCTTTTTTATGATATTCTCTTCTTTTCTTTTTACTTATATTTGCTTCAGGCATGTTAACAGTGTTCATTGAACACAGAGGCTTGCTAAACTATTTTTAATACAATAATATGTCAACATAATTATAACAACATACATCAGTCAGATACCGCTTAATGTGTGGACTCAACAATGTCTGCTTCCGACATGTCCTTCACTTTTTCCCCAATAGCAGTATCTAACTTTGTAGTTGGACCAAACATAGTAAATTTCATAAAATATCCTTACCACAATCAAGAAATATATAAACAAATGACGCTGATTTTGTGAAGAAATGGCCTCAGCTTCCTCCGAATCGTACAGACTGTGACTTGATTCTTTATTTAAATTTATAATTAACACAGCTGTTTTTCAGCATATCTGTATAAAAATATTAGTTCAACTGGCAATGAATAATCAAAGCCTTTTGCTAATATCTACCAGCCTAGCCAATCGTAACGTTCTACTACTTGAATTCAAATGCAGTTTGAATGAAAAACCCAAAATAATTTTGAATAACTGGTGGTGGATTGGCCAGTCTGCTTTAGTCATGCCCAATACAAAAGATATCACGTTAGGATTACATTTCTCCTACCGTTCCCCTTTCCCATTCATACTCTGTTCACCCTAAGCGAATTTGAATGTACCTCCCTGCCTCTTTTTCCAGCTCGCGTCCCCCTAACGTTACCAAAAAAAAACATGAGCAGGAACGCCAGTGTGTCTGGTTGTTTGTTCCTAGATATTAGTATTTCTTCAATAACTTCTCTAATACTGGGAATATCATATATTTTAAAGTACATTCTTACTCAGCGAACTTTACGTCATACTACCATATAATTCTTATGGGGAACTTCATAATGGTTTAAAATTTCCAATTAATTCATCGTCCATCGTCAAATAAAATTTTACACAAGTCCGCCATCTTCCTCTCTCCGTCTTGCGAGCATGTATTTTTCAAATAACTACAGTTTTAGTTACATCAGAATTGCTACCATTAGGAGGAAACAAAACTGTCTGCGTGGTTTGGCCTTGCTGGCTTTTCCGCAGTGTGAATATATGCGTTGCAGACTGTGTGCGAAACGGGGGTTAGACGGGGCGGGTTTAAGATTTGCGTTACTATTTAGCATTTTATCGTGTAATATTAAAAAATGTAAGGATTACTACTGGTTTTGCTACAAAGTTGACAGAAAGTGTTACTTCAGATAGCTATATTGCGGTGTACTTCCGCCAATAGTTAATTGTAAGGCTAGACTACAAAGTGTATACAGCAGATTGGGCAAAAATTAACTATTAGTAGTGTTTCTCGAAAACGAAACTAAAGCGTGTCAGACTTTTTCCGTGAAATCGTTCGATAGGCTTAGCACTGTGCAAAAGGCAGCGGTGATGGCTTCGAAGATGACAACCGTCAGACACATGCGGGCTAATGTATTTATTATCGTTTTATGCCTAAATCGTACTGAATTGAGCGTTTATTCTCGCATATTTTGCTACAACATCACTAGAGCTCATTCACATATTGGTATGAGGATGTGATATTTTCCTCTGCTTTTTCATCAGTCCACGTTCTTAACAGAGCTTCCAGTGGACCTTTTATTGGCCTTCCAAACAATAATGTTGCCGGGGCCATACCGGTTGAACTATGGGGTACCTCCCGATAAGCAAAGAGGGCGGCGGGCAGGTACTGGTCCCATGTATCTGGTTTTTCGTGTGCCAACTTTCTCAGGATCGACATCAACGTGCCATTAAATCTTTCCACTTGGCCGTTCCCTTGGGGATGGTACACACTACAATGGAAGTGTTTGGCCTGGAAGATCCTGAAAACTTCTTCAGTTAGTTTCCCCTTGAACTGAGAGCCATTATCAGTCAAGATTTGATTTGGAAAGCCTAACCTTGTGAAAATTGTGAGTAATGCCTCTGCCACATGTTTAGAATCAATCGATGACAGGGCTACCGCCTCTCCCCACATAGAACAAGTGTCCATCAGAGTCAGAATGTAGCTGTTCCTTCTCTTGGTTCGGGTGAGAGGTCCCACAAGATCCACGGCAACTCTCTCAAAGGGTGTTCCCACTATGGGCATTTCCCCCAGAGTTGCTGGTGCAGTCCAATGTTTAGGTGCTACTCGTTGGCACTCTGGACAGGATTTTACATATCGTTTGATATCTTCAGTTATTCCTGGCCAGAAATAGTGACAAGCTATACGCTGTCCTGTTGCGCTGATCCCCATATGACCACTGAAGGGAATCGCATGCCCTAGTTCCAACACTTTAGTCCTATATGAAGTGGGAAGGACCAGCTGTCCGTGACCATTGGATTCAGATCCAGCCTTCCTATATATCAGCTTGTTCTTCATATAAAACTCTCCCTTGCCTGGAGGTGTATGAGATTTGGGAAACTTCTTGAAACACGGCTTGAGTGTTTTGTCCTCAGCCTGTGCCTTCCTCATCTCATCTGGATGAGTATTTATTGGATTATCCTCCTCCTTTTTAGACTGTGATCTGGTCTGCACTGTTGCCAATATCACAGGTCTCTTGGGATTCCCCAAGAAGACATATCTACACCCCAATATCAGAGGGTAGATTGGCTCATTTATCACTGCTGCTTTTATGATTCCTTCCACATATCGCGTTTTCACCTTTATCCGGGCGACGGGAAGTGTCATGGTAGCTACATCCTTGGTTGCAGTTTGAATCTCCACTGTTTCTGTGGTGTATTGATCGGCCTGCACCAGGTGAGAACTCACAACGGAATCGTAATCTAAACCGGTATCATATAAACACCTTATAGTGACACCATTACAGATGACATCTTCACACACTGGGGGATGGTATGGTTCCTGTAGTTCTGCAGGTTTGACCTTTTTTTCCTTTTTCCCAGATGTCATAGCAGCACAATGAGGAGGTTTCCTTCTACAATGGTCAGTGTCATGATTGTTCATCTTACAATTTTTTACACCACCTTTTTCCTTGGTTGAAAGATTTTCTTTCATCATATTTCCTTTCATCGAATTGTGGGGTTTTATTTTTATTGTCATACCGTGGCCTATCAAACTGGTGCTTACCTTTGTTTTGATCCCTAGGATCAAATTTATTAAAGTTCTGTGGTGCCCTAAAGTTATCCACCTGTTTCTTTTTATTACCTGTTACCTCTGCTTGAGCTGCTTGATACCTTTCAGCAACATTTAGCAACTCACCCAGCCTCTCTGCACCTTGTTCCATGAGAAACTTTCTCAGGTCTGGAGCCATGGACTCTCTTAATTGTTCTATAAGGATCATTTCCTTAAGATCTTGGGTTTTCCCCAGAGAAGTCCATTTCTCCAAGTATGTCTCTATTCGTGCAGAGAACTGGTGGTAGGTTTCTCCTGACAGTAGTTTAGCATTCCTAAATTTTTTCCTATAAAATTCTGCGTTCTTTTCATACCTTAACAAAAGAGCCTGCTTTAGCATGTCATAATTTTCCTGATCACCTCTGCTCATTTTAGCAAAAAACTTCATAAGCTGCCCCACGAAGTCCTTGAGATAACTTTAAGCTCCACCTTTCTCTCTCTAACCCATATGTGGTAGCTAATAGTTCATATCTATTTAGATAGCTCTCAATATCATCGTCTTTCTCAACGAAGTGATCTAAATGAAAATTCATAGCTGAGGTTGAGGCTCCCTGGCTAGCAGTGGCATCAGAGGTAAAGGGACTGGCACCATTTTCAGGAGCATGGCCTTGAAACTCAAACTCCCTTAGTCGTAACTCATGTTCCCTTTGTAATCTTTTATCTTCTGCTTCCCTTTCTGCAGCTAATCGCTTGTCTTCCCTTTCTGCAGCCTGTCTTCTTTCCTCGGCTTCCCTTTCTGCAGCTAATCTTTTGTCTTCTCTTTCTGCCTCCAATGCTTTAGCCTCTTTGTCAGCCTCAATCTGCAACCTCTTAGCCTCAGCCTCAATCTGCAACCTCTTAATCTCTTTTTCTGCCTCTATTCTCTTATCTTCGGCCAATCTTTCAGATTCTAATTTTCTTTCGGCCTCTTTTTCTAATCTTCTTTCTTCCCGTTCAATATATTTGTCACATTCAGCAGCGACATAAGAAATCATAATTTGCCCGTCCATTCCTAACTCTTTCGCAGTCTGTACAGCAGCAGATCGAAATTTTGCCAAGTCGGCCATTGTCTAACATGCAATTCAATCTTTCAATAATTATCTAAGGACACTACAGGCACTGAGAGCTCAACGTTATTTATTTTCACCCAAGGATACTTTTTAATTCTTATTATTCCCTGAAGTGAATTACCCCCAATATTTGTAATAGGGAAAGATTCAAAATCCCGAGAGCGAGACCCCAATATATGTGGTAAAGTGGGATATATAAATATTTATAGGGGACTTAGTGTACTGACTGAGATCAGCTGTGAAGGTATCTATATCTAATAAGGGTAGTGTATTATAGATGACCTTACTTGCTACCACATATTTATACCTCAGTCAGAATTATTCTTGAATATAGTGATGACTACGTTGAATGTCTAGGGTATGTATATGATGAAGTGTAAGTCACAACAACAACAGACAGATAAACAAGTCAATTTATTCCACCACACTTGACAACACTGTGACACTCACACACATGTAACATTCTATAAGACTATCTTGGATGAGTCACTGGTAAATTTTCAAATATCAATATGTATTAAGCACTTTTCATTAATATATATGTGTCCTGATTCAAATACAAAGTGAACCAGGAATCACAATCAATTTTAATTACAAGTTATATGTACAGAATTTATCAATATGAATCTTGTAGTGACATATTTTATTAATCTTATCCTATGTGTGTCAGTTGTGTAGTGGTAATATGAGGTAATACTGGTGTTGTTTTTTCAAGCTATGTTGGTATTTGTCATCATGACTTCAAGTGTTTATTTCTGTTGGAACTAGTATTGGAGATGTTCTCAGTTCCGTTCATTAAAACAATTAATTTCCCCTCTTAATTTTATACAATGTCAGTTTAGGATGGGGATACATAATGAAACAAGGCTGTATTATGTCACCACTACTTTTTGGAATAGCTATTGATTGGGTTATGAGAAACTATACCCACAATGAACAATTGGGTATAAAATGGACAAATGGAAAATTCCTAGGGGACCTGGATTTCGCAGATGATGTAGCATTCTTAAGTTCAACACCAAGACAATCCCAAGAAGCAATAAATAATTTGTGTCATCTCTCGGTTAAAATTGGTCTCCAAATAAATGCCTCTAAAACTAAAGCTATGAACTTTTCTAACGAGACCTTTGATATCATCTTGAACGGGGAAAAAAACTACAGAAAGTTTTGAAAGTTTCAATTATTTAGGCAGTAAAATGACTCAGGATGGTGACACAACAAGAGAAATCCATACTAGAATTGCTTTGGCAGCTAGCGCCTTCAATAGATTATCTAACATTTGGAAATTACGATCATTGAATATACATACCAAGCTTCGTCTGTTTAATTCAAATGTTATCTCAGTGTTAACATACGGCTGTGAGAGTTGGAAAATAACAAAATCATTGGAGAACAAGCTGAATACATTCGAGAACAAATGTCTTAGAAAACTCATGAACATCAGTTGGAAAGAATTCAAGACTAATCGGCAAATAAGAGAAGACTCTAGGCAGAAATATGTCTCCGACTATATAAGGAAAAGACGATGGTCATATATCGGTCATGTCCTACGAATGCAAAACAACAGAATACCACTACAGGCGCTCACTTGGGTTCCTGAGGGTAAGCGGAAAAAAGGAAGACCAAAAGAAACACTCAGAAGAACAATAATAAGAGAAGGAAGAACGTTGGGCCTAAATAATGTGCAAGAGCTAAGAGGAGTGGCGTCACAACGAACAACCTGGAGAGCACTGGTTTCTGCCTTATGCGCCGTGTTTGGCGCTTAAAGAATTTATTATTATTATTATTATACATAATGTTGAGCTCAGCTGGCCACATAGGCTTAACTTTCGTGATGGCGGCAGGAAAAGACTCCTCTGCTCGATTGCTCCCCTGTGTTCTGGAGACACCTCACTGTTTGCTATATGGACCAAGGAGTATGCTGTCCGCCTCTGGATTCAGCAAAGCTCTGACCAGGTACTGCTCAATAGCTTTAGGACCACAGTCCCTGAAACAAGAAGGTTGTACCTCCTACTTCAGAACTAATTTATACTCTATTTCTACACTGAGCACAATACATAACAAACACTGAGTTCAGAGCGGTAGGCCAACTGCTATCTTCATCTGAAACAATTTTCACCAGTATATTCCTCCCTAATGGTTACTACGCCTCTGCAATTCCAGCATTATTTCTTTCTAGTCAATAAAATAGGTGTCAGTGTACTGTTTGGCAATTCCATGTAGTTTTACTTTCCTCCGACACCTTCTGTTCCGGCTGGAGCATTATATAGGCTTTACCTCATGTTCGCTACTGAACCACACATATATACAGACATAAATTATCAATTTACATTCAATTTTCATTAAAAGATGTCAAATATTTCAAGCTTACCACAATTCATGGAAATAACACAGAATTACGTTGACCGGCAATGAATATAGCACAATTCCGATCTGCCGATGTCCCAGGCTTTTATTTAGCAAAATATGCACTGGTGCTCAACGCACTGGTTCTGTAGTAAGTTTATTTGCAAATGTGGTGTTGACCTGACGCCTCTAATTGACTATATTGGCAGGTCTAACCAATCATGCCATGTTTACACAGCTTTTCAAAAAAGTACTCCTACTCACGTTTCCCCTAACAACAAAGAAGTAGTATTTATAGTCCGACTAATCGTGTTTAGCCTTACATTTATTTTCCGCCAATCAAATAGGAGGTAACATGTCAGCCTATTTCCCGTACAATGGTGGGGTGAAAATCTGCCACTGAGCGATTCTGAATTTGGTGTTGTCTGACACCCTCACTATTTTCTTTTGGCTATAATTTGTTAATTCCTAGACTATTTGCGTAACGTTTAACATATTATTTGTCAGCAAGTCCTAAGGAACCCAAATATATATATTTAAAGGAGCCAATACGCATTTTCTTCTAGGATAGTCGTGCTGTTACTACCTCCTCACTTCCAAACTTTAGGGTGTCTGGGTACTGTCATGTTTTCAAACGTAAACCAGTATAATGTCATATTTCCTAATAAGAATTTTGTAAGTTTTTAAAACCTAACTCTGGTATGGGTAGTGTTTTTATCACTGTCGATTTGAAAAAAAGCTAGTGCATGTGGCCTTACACGCGTGATGGCAGCAATTGTGTATCGCGCGACGCGTGTTTAGTGTTGCATGTGTCCCTGCTTTCAGCCCTACCTTCTTTCTATCTTTAGTCCATCTGTCTTTCGTTTTAGGTAACGTAGTGTATAAAAAGACATGAATGGAATTTTAAATCTAGGTCAACCTGCGTATCTCAAGGTTTTTCTTAGAAATGCAGCACATGTTTTATCGTAGAAGGCGGGTATTGAAGCAGTAGGCTTTTACTATCAACGTGAAACGTTACAATTTGCAGACGCAGGAGAAAACAAGGGGGATTTCGAGTACAGTCATTGTGACAGCACTGTTCTTTACCATTCTTCTTTCCTTTTATTAAATTTATTTGTTAGGCTTTACATTTACGTTTTAATTTATATACGTGGATTAGAATTTCTCACGACAGTGTTGTAAGAGAACGATTCGTCTCTTTTATTCATCTGTACGACAAGTCTGTAGCCAGGATTGGCGTAAGTTGTGATTTACATTTAATATTTTATTACTAACATGTGAACTAACATATATATGTATTTGTTACCATGTGAATTGTATTGTGTGAACCTCGCTATTGGATGTCGAAGTCATTTGAGGCGAGCAACCTCAGCGTATAGAATGATGATTCATGAACCACCGCTGCACGGGCTGGTGATTGCTTTATTGATAGTTTCGTAAAGAGAACTAAAAGCATAAAGTAGTTCCAGGTTCCCTACGGAACAGGGAGGGACAGATGAAAAGAAATGATGTACATTCTAAGAAAAAGACTTACATTTTCAAAGCCGTGTAAATGTCCCTATAAACATTCTTCTTTCTTCTTTGATCCGTAGCCGCCGACCGTCAAAGCAGTCAGTGGCCATCACGCCTAGTGGCGTCTTGTAGGGCAACAACAAATTGATTCTACTTTGCTCGGTCGGTGGCCATCCTTCGTACAGTGCCCCAACTCTAGTTCATTCTTTGCATCTCAGCCTCCACAGTCCTCCGCCAGGTTGTGTTTGGTCGGCCTCTCTTTCGTTTTACTTCAGGGGTCCATAGCATAGCTGTTCTTGTGATGGCATCGGGGTCTCTTCTGAGGACATGACCAACCCAGCTCCAGCGTCTGCCAGCTATGATGGTGTGCATGTCCTCTTGCTTGCTACGAGTAAGCAGGTCTTGGTTGGTGATGGTATTCGGCCAAAAGATTCGGTGAATTTTTCTTAGGCATGTTGTGTGAAAAGAGGACAATTTCGACATTTCCTTCTCTGTAACTCTCCAGCATTCTGCACCATAGAGAAGCACAGAAAGCACACAGCTCTGATATAATCTTAATTTTGTGCTTGTGCTGTATTGAGAGGACTTCCAGATGTTGTTTAGGCTAAAAAAGGCTGTTCTTGCCTTATTCATTCTGATGTTGATGTCTTTGCCTGCCCCGCCGTCTGGTGTTACTATGCATCCTAGGTATGTGAAGGTGTCTGTCTGTACCAGTTGCTGATTCCTTACTGATATGGGCTCAGGGTTGCTCACATTGAGCGTCATGACCTCTGACTTCCTTAGATTGATGTTCAAGCCCACCTGCTGGCTAAACATTAAGTCTGTCCGTTTTTTCCTGGATGTGTTGATGTGAATGTGCTAGTAGTGCAATGTCATCTGCATATTCCAGATCTTCCAATGTAGAAAATGTAGTCCATCTTATTCCTCTTGGACTGCCCTCTGTTGTCTGTCGCATCACCCAGTCTATGACTGTTAAAAATAGAGTGGTTGATAAGGGGCATCCCTGTCGTACTCCTGTCTTCACCTCAAAGGTTAGGTTGCTCTGCCCAACACTACACGTAAAGTTGGCATAGAGGCTTTTTATGATTGACACTATGCAGCTTGGAATTCCGTAAGCCCTCAGTATTTTCCATAAACTGTCCCTATGTATGCTGTCAAAAGCCTTTTCAAAATCAACGACATTAATGTACAGCTGTCTTTGCCATTCTGAGCACTGCTCTATAATGTTCCTGATAGTGAATATATGATCTACACATCTTCTGTTCTTTCTAAATCCTGCTTGTTCTTTCCTCAGCTTGTGGTCTACTGCTTTTGAAATTACCTATAAACATATTCACTTTAAAATTAATGTAAGGTTTCACACTTTAAACTAGTGTAAATGTCCATGTGAAAATATTCATTTTAATTAATAGAAGTTTCAAACTTTTCCACAAGTGTAAATGTAAATGAAACATGAATGAATTTATATTGTGAACACTTTTCAAATAGTGGAGATGTAAATGTAAAACACATTATATCTGTACGTTTAACCTTTTCATTTAAATGTAATGTAAAGCTAATGCTATTCAGTTTAAAAGTAAAGGAAGTTTTATCCCGAGGGATTAAGTTTAATTCTCGTCGAGGGTAAACTCTGAGTTGTGAGATGGTGAAATAGAAGAGGGGGGATAAATAACTATGTGTCGGAGAACGCCATACTCAGAAGAGCGTTCTTTCCTATTCTTCTATCACAGTTATTGGTGGTACCAGCAGAACGTACTATTTCTGGAACAAGACGGGATCAGTGGCCTACGCTTTAAGACAAAGGACGCACTGTGTAGAAGTTTCTAGGAGACGAGCTACACCCGACAACCTTGACCAGAGGCGAGTGATCAGTGTGAAAAGACAGAACCGTCATTGGCAGCTAAGTTCAAACATATGCTGCCACTTGAACTTCTTAACCCTTTTCGCAATCCCAAAATACGAGGATGATAGCTTTTCTTTATCCATAACTAGACTATTCAAATTTTTTTCGAACTGTTACAACTAAAGTGATTATTAAATTTTGTTATTTGTAATGTTACAAATTTAACTTCGATTTAATCCTTTAAATGTACTACATGTTTCTCTCAGTCAAAGTTACTAATCACACACTCTAACCAGCGCTATATATATTATAATAATAATTCCACTGATTAAATCAGGCGTGGGGGCTTAAACGAGCTGATAAATAAGTGCTTAAATTCTTCACAAAAGTGATCGGCAGGTTACAGAATTAACGTGCTTAGCGACAGCCAGCATTGTTTTCGCTTACCTGAATTTCTTGTGAAGACTCCCATGTGATAGAAGCTTCACTACTCTTCTATCTACATTTCTGCCAAGAGTAATCTTGTGTACAAATAGACTCCATTGAAGCCTATATTAGATACTTTTGAGTTTTGGCCATTGTGTGACAGTGCTATCTCTTCTTATTATAGCTTCCAGAACTGGTTACGGTACCAATTAGACTAAATGTCACAGTGCAGGGTCTTCTTTTAACGTAAACTAGGTGACTGTTGGCAGGCCTAGTTATGATACTATTCAGATTGATTATCTCCTATTTTGTATTATCTTCCAAGTAGGTAGAGGTTATCTTAATACTGGCCCTCACCGCCAGAGTTATTGATTCATGGATGATATTTTCTCAAACTTCCAACCTAAACTCGTTCCATCCCTTCTTGTGATGTTACTTAAGTGACAACTTCGTATAGTAGTTATTTTCTTTATATCCAGTATCTTGTTTACTCTAGCACTCAACAACCTTTTAGAGACTTAACCCAACTTGAAGAACGTTCCATCAAAACAAACATTTTATTTACATCTCATAAGTTCATCATTACAGAGGCATGTGGTACTAATTCCAGGTACAAACATTTCCTAACTGTCTCTTGTATGTCCCATTCCTCCTGGGTATATATTCATGTACCTATGCATATATATATATAGCTCTCCACCTGAGAACACCATCAGATATGGTTTATACCTATTTTCTTCCCTTAAGGCTATTCTATTTATTCTGGCTTCTCCCAAGCCTTTCATCAACTCTTTCCTGAGTTGTTTTCTCTCCTCTACTAATCCTGTCAGATTTGACTCATATTAATCAAAATACCATCATCTTAAAATTCATGTATGCCAATCAATACATTGGGTACACCTGTTGCAGTATCCTCATACTTATACCTGCTAGAGAGCTCATGTTTCATCCTGTAAATACAATCACCCTTCAATTTCTTACTCATCTTACTTGTAGCAGTCGATATTGCAAAGTTCATTATACAATAGCCCAGCACGGCTATTAAATCCTTGTTCTTCTGTAAATCTTCTCAGCTGCTTACTTAGTCTCAGTTTATTCACCTCATAGTCAATTTTGTAGCTTCAGCTTCGTTTCTCATAATTCTGCGCTCACTTAGTTGTAAGCGTCGTTAACCTTGTAATACTTTATTTCAGCTTCTGAAATCATTCTATTCAATGTCTATCAAAAGTTATGAGCCAAAGGACCTACTTACTTTGGTTTCACAGAATCCTCACAACACTCATATTTCTTACTATCACCCCTTATCACTAAACCTATATTTTAAACACAGTTCTGTCTTTCATATGTGAATAGATTCTACTACTCTAACTAGGTCTATAGGATTCTTCAGAAGTATTCATTCTGTTTCCCACAGAAATTGAACTTGAGCCTGGCAGAAAACACATTCCTGCCACTCTACGTCCTTAACTAGGACTGCCCCTCAGAAAAATGCGACCGCTCAACAGCGTGTCCAAGTGTGTTCTCTTCTATAAAATCATTACCAGCTGATCTGTCCTTGTTTACTGTAAATTCATTGGTTCCTCCTATTCTTCACTCAGCTGGAATATGTTCACGCTTATCCGCTGTGTAAATAACTCAGTGAAGTGTCATCCGTTGTCCTGGTAAACTTCACTCAGACTTTTCACGTGCATATTTTTTCTCTCAACTCACTTAATCATATAAGGGAGGTAATTAACCGTTGTCTCCCTTTGCATAATTTGACTTAACCTTATATTGTCTTCTCTAAAGCTTGCTATACAATTCTTATATGTACATTTTCCAAACCATAATTACCAACTCACCAAATCTACTTAAGTGTAATTAAGCACTTTCCTCCCCTGACCTTAATATTCAGAGTCCCCTCCCTCCGACCAAAGTACAACCTCACTCACTTCATCTCCCTTTTAGCAAGACAAACAGTCTTTATTCAAATCCATTCTTATTTCTTAAACCATTTTTTCATACTTTCCCCCTTAACCAAAACCAAATCACCGCTTATAATTCCTGCTTGAGCATTTATAATGCTCCTAGCAAAGCCAACGGTGACAATTGTTGTTCTACTTCTTTATTTCTTACGAGTGCCTGAAAACATACAATTATGTTTGTCTAATATTTATTTATGGTTCCAAGTAAACTGAAAAGAAACAAGGCACTCTCATTTATGCGAGAAACTAATTGAATATTTTAAAAGGTTTATAGCTGATCAAACACGCCAGGCTAAACAGTGGACCAACATCACAACTAATTCTGACTAACCTCAAGAAGCAAGCTGAAATCGTGGCCAAAAAAAAGATGAAATCACAAATTATTGCAGAGTCCGTAATTTTACAAGCATGTTGTAAAATTGTAAATATTACGGTTGCCGAGCAATATGAAAAAGAGATTTTGAAAATCCCTATGTCTGATAACACTAATAGTCTATTAGTCGGCATATACAAGACATGTCTCAAGATTATTTTATTTAAAACCTGATTTTTTTCATTATTTCATTGAGAAAAGGATAGGATGTGTGACAGAGAGAGAACAGGATAGGATGTGTGACAGAGAGAGAAAAGTATAGGATGTGTGACAGAGAGAGAACAGGATAGGATGTGTGACAGAGAGAGAACAGGATAGGATGTGTGACAGAGAGAGAACAGGATAGGATGTGTGACAGAGAGAGAACAGGATAGGATGTGTGACAGAGAGAGAGAAAGAACAGAAAGAAACAGGATAGGATGTGTGACAGAGAGAGAAAAGTATAGGATGTGTGACAGAGAGAGAACAGGATAGGATGTGTGACAGAGAGAGAACAGGATAGGATGTGTGACAGAGAGAGAACAGGATAGAACAGGATAGGATGTGTGACAGAGAGAGAACAGGATAGGATGTGTGACAGAGAGAGAGAACAGGATAGGATGTGTGACAGAGAGAGAACAGGATAGGATGTGTGACAGAGAGAGAACAGGATAGGATGTGTGACAGAGAGAGAACAGGATAGGATGTGTGACAGAGAGAGAAAAGGATAGGATGTGTGACAGAGAGAGAACAGGATAGGATGTGTGACAGAGAGAGAACAGGATAGGATGTGTGACAGAGAGAGAACAGGATAGGATGTGTGACAGAGAGAGAACAGGATAGGATGTGTGACAGAGAGAGAACAGGATAGGATGTGTGAGAGAGAGAGAACAGGATAGGATGTGTGACAGAGAGAGAACAGGATAGGATGTGTGACAGAGAGAGAACAGGATAGGATGTGTGACAGAGAGAGAACAGGATAGGATGTGTGACAGAGAGAGAACAGGATAGGATGTGTGACAGAGAGAGAACAGGATAGGATGTGTGACAGAGAGAGAACAGGATAGGATGTGTGACAGAGAGAGAACAGGATAGGATGTGTGACAGAGAGAGAAAAGTATAGGATGTGTGACAGAGAGAGAACAGGATAGGATGTGTGACAGAGAGAGAACAGGATAGGATGTGTGACAGAGAGAGAACAGGATAGGATGTGTGACAGAAAGAGAACAGGATAGGATGTGTAACAGAGAGAGAACAGAATAGGATGTGTGACAGAGAGAGAAAAGTATAGGATGTGTGACAGAGAGAGAACAGGATAGGATGTGTGACAGAGAGAGAACAGGATAGGATGTGTGACAGAGAGAGAAAAGGATATGATGTGTGACAGAGAGAGAACAGGATAGGATGTGTGACAGAGAGATATAGGAACAGGAGAGAACAGGATAGGATGTGTGACAGAGAGAGAACAGGATAGGATGTGTGACAGAGAGAGAAAAGGATAGGATGTGTGACAGAGAGAGAACAGGATAGGACGAGGAAACTTTTTTTTTTAGACCAATGGAATACGTCATATGATTTTTATTTTATAAATGACAAATGTTCAATGATATCTCATTTCAATAATTGGAATACTATAAATATGAATATTATTTTTTTTTAAATCTTTTGAAATCCAGATCAAGATTATTATTTTTTTTTAAATAACACAATGATTATAATTTTAGCTATTGAACTTTTAAACATCATCTTAATACTCGTTTTTTTTTTTTTTAGATGATAAAATATCTCCTTAACAAAATTGATGTCGTGCCTTGACAAATTTAGACCCTTGTTCAGTGTACCGTGAGCCGAAATTAGTATAAAAATCACTGATCTAGGGAATTCTTACCAGCAATAAAGAAACAGACTTCAACAAGGAACTTCGTCGTTGCTCCAGATTATGATGATCGAGCGGATAGTGCCATTTGAATCCAAATTAGATGAGCGGCAATCATTCAAACTGGCCAAATGTAATGATCTGATCACGGACTTGAGACATGAGGGGTTCACAGCAAAGTCAAAGCTGTAGAAATAGGCGCATGCGGTCTAGTGTGTGAACGGACAGTCAAAGACAAGGAAAGAAGAGAACGGCTAGGTGAAACTGCGGAAAAGGTATCATGTTGGCTGTGGAACAACCGCAACGGGCTATGGAATTCAGGACAGAAAGTTATATATAACAGTGTTTACTTTCACAACTGCTTTAAGCTGACAGCATGGATAAAACCAAGCGTGGTTGAAAGTTACAACCAAGGTGGAGTGAGTTCAATTCCGAGCTGACTCTTGGGAATTATGATCCAAGTGGTCTCGCCCCTTTAGAGAGTAAAGGAGATAAAAGGGTTGGAACACTTGTCCAACGGGGACTGCTTCTGGTGATCAGATTGGTTTCTGTTGTAACTAGCAATAACGGGTTTTTAATTATAGTGCGCTGTTTCCGTTCCCAGATGAGCAGATAGAAGTACATTCTTAGAGTGTTTTTGATTTCTTTCCATTATACAGTGTAATCAAACTGTTCATGAACACCGTCATTTGAACGCTTTTCTTTGTTGATTGTAACTACGGAATAGTAATATATGGACAGTACATATAACTGGAATTTATACCGGGGTACAACACCATAATTTTCAACATCGGAATTTGCCATTCCTTCCACAATTAGCTGTGACCAACGTACACACGGCGAGAATTTTGTTATTTTAAATTCAATTTAAAAGTTCTTTGATGACAACATTTCGTGTGAAAGTGCGTAGATTGTTTTCAAAGAGAGCTCCCTGATAATAAGTGGTTTTAACAAGAACTTTCAAGCTTTCATGATTTGTACATCGGGTGAGAGCTCACGCACACCAATTTTTCGCACTTTTTCTTTGTCAAGTGCTACTAATTTCGTGAAAGAATAAAAAAAAAAATTAATAAAAAAAACTAAGTATTTGTTTTATATAACACCCAAGCCGTGCAAGTTGCACACCGTGCGTTGCGCACTTTTTTTTTCTGGCGCGAGTTACTATTTTGGGTGTGACCGACATGAACAGTACATTGGTATTTAAAAAAAACCGTTATTAGGATAACATTCATATTATTGTTAGACCAGGGATTAATTAACCAAAAACAGTTTTGGTTATTTGAAGATAAAAAGAACCCATTTGTGTGCAGATTGTCAAACAAAAAAATAATATTGAACAGGCTTTGATTTTCCTTAAATGTGCCTTGGTCAGGGACCAAACCAACCAATTTGTGACCTTTCCGACTAACGTACTAAAAGGTGTGCTAAAGAAGCCATATAATTTCTACTGTTTAAGCCCAACAATAAACTCGGTTTTTAGTTTCCATACTAATATTCCACCCTGATGTTTTGAATTGGTGGTGTTAATTAGTGATAAGTCACAGCATGGCGACTTTCTGAATCCGATGTTTCAATTTAATAAAACCCGCCTCTGTGCAATAACACAAATAATATAAAATTGTCATCTCCTTATCAGGGACAATTTTGACTCAAGACGATGTGTAATGATGTCATAATCAAATGGCGGAAATATAATTCATTCGCTCATCAGTCCTTATCATTCAGCTTCCCATAGAAATATATGCGAAGTCTTTCTGCCCCGTGCCATCAGCTCAAGGGATTTCCATGTTGTCCTCATCTCTATCATTTCTGTTCCTAGTTCACTTCTGCTTGTGGTTTTTTTTTTTTTTTTTCGGTCTACCTCTATTAACCTGGAAATTCCAGAACAAGGACTACCTCGTAAAACTATCAAAGGGTTTCTTCAATGTGTACCTACCCATCACCAGCGTCTTCTTAGGTAATTGAATACATTCACCTAAATTGTAGATAATGTACACCAATCCCACGATCTTACGCTGTTCGTTTAGCGCTTTTTTCGATATAACGCGGTTTGTATTTTCTACGATTTTTCTGTTATACACTTAAACAATTAGATCTTACGCTGACCGCTAAACTCCACGATAGGTAGGAACATAACGTTCACATGCTCATCGAGTTTATTCGGGGTGGTGGGATGGCCAAGAAGCATTGTCGTTTCCAGGATAATGAATGCAGTTCTATGTTAATCCGTTACATAGAACAACATCTTAATTGCTATAACGTGTTTCTTGAAGAGACAAAGAAGGTGGTAAAGTAAGCTCGATTCTGTTGTTGTTTTTTTTTCTTTTTTAAGTCTCCTGAATATCTTCTGCCCCGAGTGACCAAATAGCCATACCTTCTACATCTGGAGCCAGCAAAACGTTTTTAACACCTACAATACCTTGTGCTAACCATTCGTCTGATGATGAAGACAGCTCTGGCATGACAGCTGTAGTCACAAGCGACGAATGTAGCAGCGATTAAAGTCCTATTATATATATATATATATATATATATATATATATATATATATATATATATATATATATATATATATATATATATAATATATATATAATATATATATATATATATATATATATATATATATATATTGTTTGTACAGTATGTACGTAATATTTCGTTTGCGTTCAGTCTGTTCGATAATTATATGTAGTTAATAAATGTTGTTAATTAGTTTTTTTAAATCCCTTTTTACTTAATTTTGATACACCTTTCTGGACCTCAGAAACGAATTAATTTGATTTCTATTAATTTTGATGGGAAATTAATTTACGTTTAGCGCTTTTTCGGTTAGCGCTCGAGTTTTCAAGAACGAATTAACAGCGCTAAGCGGGAGATTCCTGTGTATATCTTAATTATAACCCAACGGGAGTTAAACTGAATATCTTTCATTAGTGGAAACACGAAAATGATACCATGACCGGATATCGGCAATCAAAATTATTATCTGGAATTAGCAACACTAAATATCCTAATTATAACCCATCAGAGATTGAACAGGATATTTGTTCTTCAAACCAATAAAACGGTACCGTATTGAATCAGTTTTACAAATAACGGTTCACAAGAAACAAGGGACGTTTCGGGTTTTACACTTCGTCAGGGAAAAAGTAAACAACAACAGTGATGAGAGAAAAATAAGAACAATAATAATACAAGAAAATCGTAAAATCTAAAAGAAATACTGAAACAAGAAAGTAAATAATCAACGAAACGAAAAAAAGAGAATTAACAAAACTGTGGGAACTAGTAAAAGTTAACTCAGCTCGATCCAAAGAATCTGTGAAAGAAAGCAGTAGTATTCTGTCACATAAATCGCAAGGAAGTTCTTCAGAGACTTTTAACACACAACACAATTTCTCCATTAATTATAAAAGAAATACCACAAACAAGTGATTGCACACATAAAAAACAAACAAAGCTCAAATACTTGAACACAATACAGTATTAACATCAGATGGAAGATGCTTCAAAGAGCAGTAGAGATTTATATTTTTTAACGCGTTGTATTTACATTTTGACTTGCAAAGTTTCATTGGTGACGATTTTTAGTATTTTCGGAAACAACTATGTCAAGGTCACATATTCTACTTTCACTTTTAGGCACGCGTTAAAAAGTTTGCTTCTTCTGTGTTTCGTGTATTTTTCTAACAAATATTGATGTATTCTCGGATGTGTTGTAAATCACAGAAAGTGAAGAAATTATGTTTTACTGCTTTTACAAAACATATTTCTTTGTTTTAATAATATATCCCAACAAATAACTAGGCCCCCATTCATTGTTCAATGATCGGCTGGCCTGACAACCCGACGGGTTATTGATACACTGTTGTGTCAAATTCAATGTATTTTCTGAACAGTTTTGACCAACAGTATAAGGTAGAACAACCGAATTTTTCCTACATATATAATGTGTTTTATAAAACGCGTATTGCATAGTGGTGCTTTTCTTGAGTGTGTAAAGAATTTGCAAGTTACGTTCTACAGGAGCTCGTCAAACAGATCGCGAGCACCCAGTCGAGTTGTCCTAATCTCAACTTCAGACAGCATTTATGAGAATTTGGCCTTGGAAGAGTGGATGTATGAGAAAACTGATTTCGCTGACACAGATTATTTGTTTATGTGGAGGAACAAACCGGCAGTTGTATTTGGTCGACACCAGAATCCTTGGCTGGAAGCAAATATACCCATAGCTCGTGTGGATGGTGTGGACATTGCCAGAAGGTGGGATTTTAGTCAACTTATATGCCAGGTTGAAATGCTTAAATAATTTGTTTTTTGTTTGTGGCATTTAAGATTAAAAAATTATAGATTGGATATGTTTAAATAGTAATTTAATATTACATAGGCCTACACATTATTTGCCATTTTCTGCAATGTTGATTTTAATTATGACTGAGGTAATGTGGGTTGAATCACACCTTACTGCATGCTTGCCTCCTTGTCACCCTACTCACGATCGATAAGCCTTAAACAGGTTCACAGATAGCGGCTTAGCCATAGGATTTAGGGTTAGGCTTTGGGAGTGGAGCTGCCAAAGCTAACCTTAACCCTCTTTTGAGCTTTTTTCAAAAATCAGAAGATGAGACTAATATGGAGGCCATGCCTTTAATTTTTCAGTTTCAAGACATCTGTGAAAGCAAAAAATACTTCATATTTGTTTGAAGAGAGTCAGGTGACTGAATGTATTTAATTCCTAGGAGTAAAATACTCCTGCAAATTTGTAATCGCCAGAAAATGACATCTAATTTGCAAATTGTAACATGATAAACACTGATAAAACATAAGAAATCTGGCAATTTACAACATTTTCCTTCTAGCTGTTGTAAACAAAAAGTCATGAATGATGTCCTCATAAGATAAGCTATGAAATTTATCACTTTCAATGCACATAATACTAAGTACTGACGTCTTGTGCCATTCTTACTCGCAGTTCATTTTTAATTCTTTTTAGTCATGAAAATAATCTTTCCCCTGAGCAGTTTGCTACCATCAGACTTAAAAATAGTAGTAGTATTGTGATATTGCCATTATAAATGGAAATTAACATTATAGACTTACTCCTACTATAACTTGTTGTGCCTCTAATTCCTCCTCCCCCCCCCCCCCCCCCCACCCAACCTCGCCACACCATTGTTAGAGAGGTCCCTTCAGACTGTGAGGCCCTAAGCTGTAGCTTGTTTAGCTTACACCTAAATCCGGCCTTGCTGGTATTACATAAAGTTTTGTACTACGATCCATTTATGTCAGTTATAGCTACATAATTTCTAGAAATGAATATGGGTCAACATATTAAACTGACAGAAGGGATTGGAGAATAAGAACAAATGGAGGTTTGTGCCGTCTGCCATTTGTATGAGTCAACTTCACTTACTAAGTTATATTTACGTTTTTGGTCCACTTTGCCAATAAGTTTTGTGGGAGAAACAGTTTTTGTTCTTGGCTGAGGTTTGTTGCTTTGGCTAGCAACTCGTATAAATTTTTTTTCAGAATGTAACATTGTCTAACCCTTCCTCCTGGGCATCTTCATGCTGTGTCAATCAATCAATCAATACCCTTTAGCACCCCAAGGAGCATAGGCCTTCAACAAACACATGCCAAGTCTTCCTGTCTTGTGCCGTCTGCTCAAGTTCTTTCCATGTTTTCCTCATAATTGTATCCAGTTCTCTTCTCCATGTGTTTTTTGGTCTACCTCTGCCTCTCTTGCATCTGATTATGGTTATGAGACAAAAGAGCCAAGTCATGTGCAAAATCCAGATCATCAAGCTGTTTAGTCAGATTTCACTGGATTCCATTTCTGTTGTGTGTTGTCGATGTTTTCATAGCCCAATCTATTGCTAGTAAGAAAAGAAATGGAGACAAGAGGCATCCCTGTCTCACTGCCGTTCTAATTCTAAACGGTTCTGTAAGTTGTCCTTCATGAAGAACTCTGCATGTCATGTCTTCATAGGTCTTCCTTATTAAGTTAATGATCTTCATGGGAACTCCATAATGCCTCATAAATTTCCAAAGTGATTCTCTGTCTACACTGTCAAATGCCTTTTCATAGTCCACGAATCCGATGCATTGCGGGGAATTCCATTCCAGACTTTGTTCAACTATTATTTTCATGCTCTATAGCCGGAATTTTTGCTTTTGATGACCTATCCAGGTAATTGATTTGACCATGTTCAAATGAGGTATCATATGATTTAATTGCTTTTCCTCCATGTAACGGATGCCTGATGTTGTGCTCACCAGCTTCTTAATTTCTTTGTTTCTTCTTCTGTCTGTTGTGGTGACAGTTGCTGCTGTTCTGAGATATCTCATCTTATATGTTGTGATCTTCCTCTCCTGCATCTTCTGTCATCCTCTGTGAGAAAGCTTCCTAGGTATTTGAACAACTACAATAATCAGAATTCTACAGTAGAAAAAAAGGATGAAATGAATGATACATTTGGTATGAATAAAGACTAATCTGAGAAAGGACACTTACCATAGAGACAAGGAATGGATACGAAACATAGAGCCGAGGAATGGATACGAAACATAGAGCAGAGGAATGGAGATTGACCATAGAGTACAGTAATGGATATTAAACATGGAGACAAGGAAAGGCTATATCTGGGCTTCCAAGAAAGACAATAGATGAGCAACATAAAATGTTTATGGAAAACATTTAAATAGAAAGATGGAGAGAAATGATCAGAAATAGAGATCCAGCATCTGCCAGCTATGATGGTGTGCATGTCCTCTTGGTTACTCCGAGTAAGTAGTTCTTGGTTGGTGATGGTATTCAGCCAAAAGATTCTGAGAATTTTCCTTAGACATATTGTGTGGAAGGAGGACAATTTTGACATTTTCTTCTCTGTTACTCTCCAGCATTCCGCATCATAGAGAAGCACAGAAAGTACACTACATTCTTCATCAAATATATAAACAGACAGAAAATAAGGTGTAAGTAAAAAAAATAAGGGGGCTGCTGTAAAACTGGTAAGCAAATAAATATATATATTAATAAATAAAACAATATTGAATCCGTTTTACAAATTAATGATACACAGGAAATACTGGTTGTCTCAGGTTTCACACTTCGTCAGCCACAGTTACAAACAAGAAATATAGACAGGTTAAAGAAAAATACAATAGACTCTACAAACAGGCAACAAGGACAAAAATATAGATAGGTTAATGAAAAATACTATAGACTCTGCAAACACATAACAGGATGAGAAACACAGAAGGGCAACAACAAATATGTATGAAATATAACAACATAGGTGAAGAGAAATAATAAAGCAAGAAAATACAAAACCAGAGAAAATTTATAAATACAAGAAATTCAACAATCAATGAAAATCAAAACGAGAATATGAAATAACGAAACAAGAAACCCTGCTATGATAATCCGCGCTACATAATCGCTACCAGAGAAGCTATTAATGCTATCACAGTGGCGTCAGTGAGCATGAATGAAAAGTGATATCATAAAAATACACAAATAGGATACACTATATATATATATATATAAAATAAAATAGTTTGACCATCTCATGGGAATGGAGTCCAGTTATTGACCACTATGCACCTATAACAAATATGCCTCAATAGGGCGTGTAACGGGATCCTTTACCCTTACCCTTTACCTATAACAGTAGAAGATTTGGTTTTAGGGAACAGGAAGGACCAAGAGGCAGATGGATAAAAAACATTACAAGACTTATGGCAACACACAAGGCCCAAGAATGATAACTTTAAGGCAAAATTGGATGGATCAAGTAAAAACGTCAGTAAAAGTAGATATTTTCTGCTGATTTTTTTGTCTTTGATTTTGCGTTTTAATCCAACTTTTGTGGTTGCTGTATTTTAATGTTAAATTTGACAAGAGAGGCTCAAATTGTGTAATAATGTCACAGATCTAGTGGGGGTGGAACTGTCTACCATGATACAGGAAACCTGAACTTGTCCTTCCTGAAGGCCCGTCATCGCTACAACAGGAAGGAGAACCTTCACCTGGTTGTGGAAGCTATCAAGTCACAGTGGGACCTGGAGCTGGCTGTCAATGATCGGGATGATATTTTGTTGGATCACTTCTACAAGGTGAGTTGGAACCAGTTACAACTGGAAATTTCCATCTCTGCCTAAATCTTGAAATCATTTATGAATTTTCTGGGGAGAAATAATTTAAAAGCGTCCCATTTGGCTAACCTATTAGAGTGCTTTCCTCTCACAGCAGAGTTACCGGTTTGTGGAATCACAACCTGGTTGTGTCATGCTCCAGTCAACCCAGCTAAAAATGGGTACTTGACTATGCTCTTGAGTTAGGAAAGGTAAAGGCAGTCAGGAAGGGATCTGATCACCCCACCTGATAAAAGAGCCAGAACAAGTATGATGACGTCTCTAACACTTTGCTCCCCTAGGCAGTATCTTCTGTGGGACTACCCTTATGTAATTCACAATGACATTTGGCATCAGAATAAAAGCTTGGCATAAGTTTGTTGAAGTCTTATGCTCTTTGGCGAGCCGAAGGGTGGTGGTGATGATAATGGGGATCAGTACAAAAAAAGCTGACAGATTTGCTAGGGTCTAGTGTTGTATTTTTGGAACAAGCACTTACGAAATAATTGTTTGTCTTCTATTTTCATCATCGTCACTCGCTAGCTTAACAAGGAGAATAGACTTTCAACAAACTTATGCCCAACCTTCCTGCCGTGTGCCATCAGCTCAAAGTCTGTCCATATCTTCTTCATCCCTTAAATACCTGCCTCCAGTTCTCTTCTCCATGTGTTCTTCAGTCTTCCTCTACCTCTCTTACCTTGGGGGTTCCAGAACACGAACTGCCTTGTAATGTTATGAACAGGTTTCTTCAGTGTGTGTCTTATCTATCATCAGCTTCTACTTCTCATCTCTTTTTTTCAGTGGCACGTCCTGCTTTTTTGGGGTATATCTGGGGGCAAAGCTATAGGGTTTGAAACCTAGTAGCATCACGCTCCAGTCTACCCACCAGTAAATGGGTACCTGACTGTGCGCTTGAGTTAGGGAAGGCAAAGGTGGAAGGGAACTGGTCACCCCTACCTCATAAAGCTGGACCTAGTATAGTGAAGTCTCTAACACTTTACTCCCCAATGGCAGTATCTGCTATGAGACTACCTTTGCCTGTTAATGTAGAACTATATGTGACATCAGTACGTAAGAAGCTCAAAGGCTTTGCTAGAAGTAGTCATATATTTCTGGAGCAAGCACATACAAAATATTCATTAGTCATTTGTGGTTTACTTGTGTCATTTTTGTCGGTGAAGAAATAACTACTTCTCCGTTCACCATCAGACGTCAACTTGAATATGTTCAAAGAGAGCAGTGGTCAGTCTGAGGCTGTTGACATCTCCGTAGAGCTTTTCAAGAAATGACACTGGTGATGGCCATATGCGCTTTCTCTGTTCCTCATATGTTGGGCAACTTTGAAGTAGATGTTCAGAAGTCATTATATCAGTGCCACAGCTACACTCATCAGTAGTTCTTATCTTTAACTGAAGAAATAACTAATAAATGACATCATATTATTGATAAATTTAGCTATTTATAATTTGTCGTGTGGTCATTGAGAAAAATGCAGCCAGTTCTGAAGTAGGTTGTGCCATTTGTTGTTGTTTAACTAGGACTGCTGAGGTTCTCACTCCTTTGCAGCCAATACCAAGTTGAAGACTCCTTGGTATTATCTACACTGTAGGGACCCAAAGATGCAGCAATAGAGAATGCAATCAGCGACCAATAGCTTGACTGCTTGCATCAGGGTCAGCGAATCAGAGCTGACCAAGACCCTACTCCACCTCCAGGTGGTGGTCCTGGAAACAGGCTGCATCACTGCAGTCTGGCTGAGAGAGTAGGGATCGAAGAGGGAAGGCAAACCCGGTCCCAAAAAATGCAGTGCTGAAGTCGGATGTGTCGGCCGAAAGGTGCAGATATCGCAGCTACGGCGTAAACAGACACAACGCAACCAACGTCCTTTTCAGGACGAACGAGGAAGAAGAAGAATCTACACTGTAGATCTAGGCTTTTCCTGTGGCTTTTCTGCCATTCCCAAATGTGCTAAGTTGAAGTCATGAGCTCCAGTTTCTCCAGCTTGGCTTACATTTAAAGGATCATCACATCTGATCCCAAGCTCGGATTAAAAAGCCTGTGACCTACTGAGCATTCCCTGCCATCCAAGGGGGCTCTCCAACTATGCAGAGCTAACATACTGTGCTCTAGTTCTGGGCTCTCCCAAGGAAATGTCACGTCCTCATGCCATTTGATATCAAACAGTATATTAGGCTTACTTCAGAAATTCAAATATTTATCAAGTTTTTGGTATTTTTTCGGTGAAGATAAACATTTTACATCTTTATGAAAAGAATTAACAGCCTATCACCAGTTTGGAACTGATGACAAGAACCAGACAGACGCCAGTCAACCAGGAGATGAGAAGAAGACACAGATGATGGAAAGGGCACACGGGGAATCTGGAGTCCCTAGTGTAAGAGAGGTAGAGGAAAACTGAAATACAACACGTGTAGAAGAGATTTGAAGATGGAGATTAATGAGATAAAGAAGACATGAAAAGGTCATGAGGGATGACACAGGACAAGAGGGCGTGACACAGGACAAGAGGGCGTGACACAGGACAAGAGGGCGTGACACAGGACAAGAGGGCGTGACACAGGACAAGAGGGCGTGACACAGGACAAGAGGGCGTGACACAGGACAAGAGGGCGTGACACAGGACAAGAGGGCGTGACACAGGACAAGAGGGCGTGACACAGGACAAGAGGGTGTGACACAGGGCAAGAGGGCGTGACACAGGACAAGAGGGCGTGACACAGGACAAGAGGGCGTGACACAGGACAAGAGGGCGTGACACAGGACAAGAGGGCGTGACACAGGACAAGAGGGCGTGACACAGGACAAGAGGGCATGACACAGGACAAGAGGGCGTGACACAGATTAGTCGAAGACTTGTGCTCTGTGGAGAGCTGAAGTGATGATTATTAACAATCTGTACCCACTCTCGCGGCAAAAGTACCGGGTTCGATTCACGGTATTGACTCGCTTTAGTCTACCCAGCTGTAAATGGGTACCTGACTTTGCACTTGAGTTAGGGAAGGAAAAGGCTGTGAGGGATGGAACTAGTTACCCCACCTCTCAATGCTGGACCTAGTATAGTGAAGTCTCTAACACTTCACTCCTGTATCGTAGTATCTGGATTACTTTTACCATTACCCACTCTGCTTCAGATTAATCACTTGTAATCATAAATGATTCTCCATCTTCTGTAAATGTGTAAATTAGACATACAGTTATAATAACTATTTCTTGTTTTTCTGATGTTGTCATGTGACCAGGTATCTGGTACAGCAGCTAAATTGGGCCGTGAACAGAGTTATCACCACTTCACACTCCTGCTTGGAGTAGACACATCTCAGCTTTGGAAACTTCTGGACTCACCTATGGTATGAAATGTCTTTGAAAACTTAAGTAGAAAAATCTGGGACAGGAATGGTCTTTCGACACAATTTAGCATGTTTGTTTATGAAAAATGCGGTTGGTTTTGTGTCATGGTGCTGCGCTATGTGATCTAAGGGAAATAAATAGGGTAATTGTCAAGAGAAAAGAAGAAAATTCATTTCACAGAAAAGGGGCTGTTTATCAGATGGTCGTCAGAATTAAATGCTGAGTTTGCAGAATTCATAAATGGTCGACTGGAGAGAACTACTGAAAAAAGGAGCTTCAATTGCGTTGGGAAATATATGGAAATAAAATGTAATCGTCCAGCACAAAAACAATTATCTTTATCTAAAATGTCATGTCAATTGTATTGCGTGGCTCTGAAACATGGAGAAAAACAACAACCAAAAAGCTACAGACTTTTATAAGTGTGGTTGCATAGAGCAGAAGGATTGAAGTCATACAACAACCGTGTGGAAGTGATGGAGATAGAACACGATTGAGAAGATGCTGGCGTTGGTGTGATATAAAGCGCTCAAGATCATATTGCTCATTTTAAAAGAATTATTTTATTCCAAATTATTTCGTCAGATGAGTGGAAAAGTCAAAACCCTCCCTCTTTTTTTAAAAACTAAATGTGATGTTTGGGTTCAAACACAGTCCTTTAGCAAGGGGCGAGGTTGCATCATAGTGTCCAGTTTTGTAGTTGCGTGAGATGTTTTAAAAATGGAATTATATAATCCTTAAAGGAACAGGCAGTATTTTTGTTGACGTCTGATTCAAAAACACACGAAGAGGAGAACTTGAGACAGATATGCCAGGGGATTAAGAAAACGTGGAAAGACCTTGAACTTGATGGCACAAGACAGGAGGAGCTTGGCATGAATTTATTGAAGGCCTTATGCTTCACAGTGAGCTGACAGGTAGTGATGATATAAGAGCCACATACACAGGCTGTTTATAAAGTCCTTGTGTAACTTTTAACTGTTGTAACTGTCCATTATGTAAACAGCTTGTCTTGAAGAAACACCACTACAAGATGTAGAATAATACACATCTTGGCAGCAATACAGACAAAGTTGGAGGGACAAACATGTCCATTATGTAAACAGCTTGTCTTGAAGAAACACCACTACAAGATGTAGAATAATACACATCTTGGCAGCAATACAGACAAAGTTGGAGGGACAAATAATGATATCAAAATAAGCATTCAGAAAGCAGGAGGCATTGCATTGGGAAACATATGGAGATCAAAAGAAATTAAGTCCAAAACAAAGATAGGAATCTTCAACTAAAATGTCAAGTTGATACTATTGTATGGCTGTGAAACATGGAGAACAACAAAAACAACAACCAAAACGCTACAGACTTTCATAAATGGATGCTTTTGTAGAATAGAAGGATTGAAATAGTATGACAAGATCACCAATGCGGAATTGATGACAAGAACCAGACAAGTGCCAGTGGAACAAGAGATGAGAAGAAAACGCTGGCAATGGAAAGGACACACACTGAGAAATCTTATTGGTAGCATTACCAGACCATCCCTGTTCTGGAATGCCCAGAGTTAGAGAAGCAGAAGAAGACCAAAGAACACATGGAAAAGAGAACTGGAAACAAACATGAAGGGGATGATGAAAGACCTTGAAGTGATGGCACGGGACAGGAAGACTTGGCATAAGTTTGTAGAAGGTTTCTGTTCCTTGGCGAGTTGAAAGGTGAAGAGAGAACTTTGCATACTGTAAACAGCATGTCGTCCCAATAAGAGTTTTCTCGGTAATGTCCATTCGAAACATTCCCAGCAGCTTTTTGAGAAAAAATGGAAATGGCATGTTTTGCACTGTACTTTGAGTGAAAGCTATCTTGCCCACCAATTAAAAGAACACACATAACTTTCAATCTTGTTTAATGGTGTGTTGGTCAGTGCGTGCTAGAAATATTCACACCAGCTTTTTTTAGGAAATACGCCTTCCACTCTGCTTTGAGAGAACATTATCTTGAGTACACATTATAATCATCCTATATAGAGGCAATAATATGTTTTATTTGCAGTTCACAGATCTCTTTGTAACCTGCCAAGAAATGATGAGGAGTTTAATAATTTAGTTTTAAAATAAAAAAGCAGCCTAATATCTTGTCATGTTTTGTTTTTTAACTTTAACATTCTGTTAAAGACAGAGAACTGAATTTTTTTTTTTTTTAAATACTAAAAATCATCACAAGCAGAAATTCAATTGGGTGAATTTTCATTCCACGCATCAGTTTAGAGGCAAACAATACAAGCCTTCCTGTCATCTTGACACATCATCAGTTTTCTGTGAATTTAGCATTATTGCCATGACATTCAGTAAAGCACAGGAGGAGTAATTTGATAATTTAGGCGTGTACCTACTAGAAGCAGTCTTTGCTAATGGTCAGCATTTTGTAGCTGTCATATAAGGAAGAAACTCAAGCAGTCTTACTATATATATATTCAGGAGACAGGCTATCAAGACACATTTTAAAGAAAACTGTACATTTACATGTATGAAATCCTGCACCCATAAAAATAAGGGACCAAGAGCTAGAACATACAAACACATTTACATACTTTCGAAGCACAGTAACGCCAGTTGGCGTAACAAGCAAAAACATCAGTAGCCAAACGAATAAAGCCAGAATAGCCTTCGCCCACCTAAACAACATCTGGAAATCCAGTACAAACACTAAATTAAAATTATATGAGAGCTGCGTAATTTCTGTACGGTGCAGAATGCTGAAGAGTAACAGAAAACGAAATGTCCAAATTGTCCTCTTTCCACACAACCTAAGGAAATTCTTTGAATTTTCTACTGAACACCATCACAAACCAAGAACTGCTAACTCAGAGCCACCAAGAGGACATGCGAATGATCATAGCGGTTCGACGCTGGAATTGGGTTGGTTACATCCTCAGAAGAAACACTGACGCCATCACCAGAACTGTCATGCTATGGACTCCAGCAAGATAGTGAAAGTAAGGACGGCCAACAGCCACCTGGAGGAGAACTGTGGAGGCAGAGGTGCTGAGCATGAAACGAAGGATTACTGTCAACTGAGCAAAGTGGAGACAGTTTGTTCCTGCCCTACAAGACGCCACCAGCCGTGATGGTCACAGATTGCTTTGTCAGTCAGCGACCAAGGACCAAAGAAAGAAGAATGTAAATTTACATAAAAATGTTGTGGTAAAAGAGCTGTTATATAATTAGTCAGATTGTACTATATTTCCTATTCCAACTTCTCAGTCTCCTAAATGAGCTGCAGATGCTGAAAGTTTAAGGTGTTGGCTTTAATTTTTCTCCCATCACTGTTTTGGTGGGTGTACATGATCTTGACAGCATAATTTACAAAGCTAAAACTGTTGTCTAATCATCAAAACCATATTCTTTGAATGAACTTAAGCTCAGGATGACAGATGCAAATCACTAAGCAGCAACTGGAGAATGTTTTCAACGAGTTGGAAAATCAGATTGAAATATGTGTCAAGAAAGATGGCAGATATTTTGAAGCCCATAATGTGAATTGTCACCCGTGTGTTACCGGGGCCCGAAAGGGGAGCAAAGAATAGTAACACTGTTCCCTGACAAGCATGTCGTAGAAAGCGACTAAGGAGGGTTGGGCATGGGGCTGGTTACCCCATCCTGTAAAAAAAATTTAAACCACAAAAAACTTCAATAAATATGGACAAGTCATTTAAGGAAAATAAAACACAGCCATCCAAGACAGGGGAAGGTCCTCTCACAGGGAGGCGTATGATGCAACACAGAGAAAGCCAAAAGGAGTCTGTGTTACTGACTAACCTTCTTTCTTCTAGGAGAACTTCCAGATTTGGCACTTGGAATGTTTGGACATTAAACGAACAAGGGAAAGTGGCACAAGTAGCAGCAGAAATGAGGGAACATAAAATCGAGGTTCTGGGAATGTGTGAAACAAAGTGGAAGGGGGTAGACAAGAAGAAACTCATCACAGGTGAATTGGTGCTGTCCACAGGACATGAAGACGTAAGTTCACACCACAGTGAAGGGGTAGTTCTTATGTTATCTAAAGAAGCACAGAAAGCACTCATTGAATGGGAAGCCGTTGGACCCAGAATAATAACAGCTACTTTTAAAACAGCTAAAAAGAAAATAAATGTAAATGTCATCCAATGTTATGCACCAACTAATGACAAAGAAGAGTCCGTGAAAGAAGCATTTTATACTAGACTACAGGAAATTATGGAAAAAGTAAAAAGAAGAGACATCACAATTTTGATGGGTGACATGAATGCAAAGATAGGTATAATCAATACCGGCTTTAAGGAAGTGATGGGAAAACATGGGCTGGGAATAATGAATGAAAATGGGGAACTATTCTCAAACTTCTGTGCCTCAAATCAACTGGCTATAGGAGGAAGCATGTTTCCACATAAGAGAATACACAAGGCAACATGGATATCACCAGACCATAGAACGGAAAATCAGATTGATCATACATGCATGAACAAGAAGTTTAGATCATCATTGCAGGATGTAAAGGTATATAGAGGAGCAGATGTGGCATCAGATCACCACCTTCTGAAAGCCAAAGTAAAAATGAAACTCAAGAGATATGCAACAATGCAAAATTATAGACAACAATTTAATGTAGGACATCTAAGAAACAAGAGACAAATTTGCGGTCACAATATCCAACAAATTCCAAGTGCTCCAACAGCTGGAAGATGTAGAGAATACAGAAGACTATTGGCAGCAAATAAAAGCGGTATGGAATGAAACGTGAAGAAATACTGAGGAAAAGTGAACGACAACAAAAAGCATGGATAACAACAGAAACCATCAATAAGATAAAGGACAGAAAAAACAAGAAAGCAGATTTAAACACAAGCAAAACCAGAAGTTCCAAAGCCAAGGCTCAAGAAGTGTACACAGTAGCAAACAAAGAAGTAAAAAGAAATATCAAAAGAGACAAGAGGAAGTATATTGAGGAGTTGGCAAGAGAGGCAGAAGATGCTGCAGCCAAAGGAAATATGAGAGAACTGTATAACAGCACAAAGAAGCTGACAGGGAAATACAAGCAAACAAGTTGCCTCATAAAAGACAAGAATGGAAAACTGCTCAGCAATATACAAGAGCAAATGAAGAGGTGGACATAATATTTTGAGGACCTTCTCAATAGACCAGCTCCACAAAACCCCCCTGACATCCAGCCAGCAGAAGAAGAGCTACAAATTAACGGTGAAAGACCAACAAAGGAAGAAATCAAGAAAGCCATAAAGCTTCTAAGAGATGGAAAAGCATCTGAACCTGATGGCATTCCAGCAGAGGCCATCAAAGCAGATATCGACACGGCAACAGAGATGTTATATAAATTACTTGGTAAAGTCTGGGAAAAGGAAGAGATACCAGCAGAATGGAAGGAAGGATATCTGGTTAAGTTGCCTAAGAAGGGAAATTTACAAGAGTGCACAAATTATAGAGGATTAATGTTACTATCAGTGCCAGGAAAAGTATTAAACAGGATTATCCTCGAGAGATTAAAAGAGTCCATAGACAAGAAACTAAGAGATGAACAAGCAGGTTTTCGACAAAACAGATCCTGTACAGACCAGATAGCCACTTTGAGAATAATAGTTGAACACAGTCTGGAATGGAATTCACCACTATACATTGGATTTGTGGACTACGAAAAGGCATTTGACAGTGTGGACAGAGAATCACTTTGGAAATTGATGAGGCATTATGGAGTTCCCCTGAAGATCATTAATTTAATAAAGAATACGTATGAAGACATGACATGCAGAGTTCTTCATGAAGGACAGCTTACAGAACCGTTTGGGATTAGAACAGGGATGCCTGTTGTCTCCATTTCTTTTCTTACTAGCAATAGACTGAGTTATGAGAACATCGACAACACACAACAGAAATGGAATCCAGTGGACTCTTACTAAGCAGTTGTATGATCTGGATTTTGCTGATGACTTGGCTCTTTTGTCCCATAACTGTAATCGGATGCAGGACAAATTGAAAACACTCGATGAGAGGTCACAGCAATTGGGTCTGAAAATACACAGGGAAAAGACAAAGATAATGAGAATAAATGCAGGTAATGATAACAGGGTTGAACTTGAAGAAACACCAATACAAGATGTAGAATCGTACACATATCTTGGCAGCAATATAGACAAAGTTGGAGGGACAGACAGTGATATCAAAATAAGAATACAAAAAGCAAGAGGAGCTTTCATTGCATTGGGAAATATATGGAGATCAAGGGAAATCGGATCCAACACAAAAATAAGAATCTTCAACTCAATTGTGAAGTCAGTTCTATTGTATGGCTCTGAGACATGGAGAACAACAAAGACAACAACCAAAAAGCTACAAACTTTCATAAATGGGTGCTTGCGTAGAATAGAGGGATTAAAATGGTATGACAAGGTTACCAACGTGGAACTGATGACAAGAACTAGACAAGTGCCAGTGGAACAAGAGATGAGAAGAAGACGATGGCGATGGATAGGACATACACTGAGGAAACCTGTTGATAGCATTACAAGGCAGTCCTTGTTCTGGAATCCCCAGGGCAAGAGAGGCAGAGGTAAACCAAGAAGCACATGGAGAAGAGAGCTGGAAACAGAGGTGAAAATGATGAGGAGAACATGGAAAGAACTTGAGATGATGGCACGTGACAGGAGGACTTGGCATGTGTTTGCTGAAGGCCTATGCTCCTTTGGGAGTGGAGGGTTATGAATGAATGAATGTGAATTGTACACAATCTGCCTAAGGAAAATTCTCTGAATCTTTGGCTGAATACCATCACCAATGCAGAACTGCCTACTCAAAGCAACCAAGAGGACATGTACACCATCATAGCTGGCAGACACTGGAGTTGGGTTGGCCCTTTTTCCAACACAAGAACAGCTACGTTATGGACCCCTTAAGGAAAGTGAAAGAGAAGCCAACCAAAAACAACTTGGCGGAGAACTGTAGAGGCCGAGATGCAAAAAATGAATCAGAGCTGGGGTACTGCACGAAGGATGGCCGCCGACCGAGCAAAGTGGAAGCAGTTTGTTGCTGCCCTACAAGACGCCACCAGGTGTGATGGCCACTGACTGCCTTGACAGTTGTCAGCTAAGGATCAAAGAAGAAGAAGAAGAATATGAACTGTACTGTGTTAAAACTTAATAAATTATGCTTTCATACGGCCATAACATTATGATTCCATCATGTTAACATCCAAAGTTATTAAAGTTTAAAGTTGCAGAAGGACTTTTGAACACCATGTGTTGTATATTTCATATGTCTGCTATTAATTTTGCATAATATTTCAAATGGTTCAGTTATTCAGTGCAGAAAGGTAAAGAAATGATTATGTCTTGACTCTTTACACGTGACTTAATAAAGTTTTAAACTCATTTGCTTGTTCAGGCCCCACCCTATTTTCCTTACCCTTTTCTTCAGACATCTAACTCCAGTCTAGCAATTTTATACATTACATGTGCTTCAAAAAGAAATCATTTTTGCATGTTTGACTGTGTGCCATATTCTCTCCCTTAGCCAGGTGTGGACAGCAAAGCCACAAAAAGTGTTTCATCGTCCATACGAAATTTGGTAGAGAAGGCTCCAGATATGACATTTGAACGCTTGGTCAATGTTATAGGTCACAGGTTTCTGCAAGAAGCAGGCCAGCAGGTCAGTGTTATTATGTGTGTATTCAGGGCCAGGTCTTGGGATGGGGCTGCACTGTATGAGGGGGGGTGGGGGGGGGGGGGGGAAGGAGAGATATGGTGTTTAAAAAAAATATTTTAAAAATTAAAAACAATTGAATCTGGATTGTTTCAGAGTTTACAGTATCTTCTTCTTCCTCGTTCGTCCTGAAAAGGTTGTTGGTTGCGTTGTGTCCGTTTACAGCGAAGCTGCGATATTTGTGCCTTTCGGCCGACACATCCGACTTCAGCACGGCATTTTTTAGGACCGGGTTTGCCTTCCCTCTTCGATCTCTACTCTCTCAGCCAGACTGCAGTGATGCAGCCTGTTTCCAGGACCACCACTTGGAGGTGGAGTAGGGTCTTGGTCAGCTCTGGTTCGCTGACCATGACGTAAGCAGTCAAGCTATGAGTCGCCTACTGCATTCCTCACTTTTGATGCGTCTTAGGTCCCGTTTACAGTATGAAATATTTGTACGTTTGCGTTAATTTCCTTTCTTAAATATACATGCTGAAAGTTTAATGTGTTGGCTTTAATTTTTCTCCCATCAAAGTTTTGATGGGTGTACATGATCTTGACAGCATAATTTACAAAGCTAAAACTGCTGTCTACTCATCAAAACCATATTCTTTGAAATAAAACATGTTTCAATTACTCTAAAGGTCAAGGTAGTCCCATATCAGATAGTGCTGTAGGGGAGTGAAGTGTTAGAGACTAGGTCCAGCATTGAGAGGTGGGGTGACAAGTTCCTTTCCTTGCAGCTTTTTCCTTCCCTAACTCAAAATTCAGATACCCATTTACAGCTGGGTAGACTGGAGTGTGAACCCAGCTACTTTGCCATGAGAGACCAGCGCTCTAACAACTCTGTCAGTCAGATGCTCAATTACTCTATGACTATATTATTACTTTTTTTCTTCAAAAACAACTCACTGAGCACCTTTCAGTAAATCAACATAGATTTTTTTGACATTACATACCATAGGATTGTAAAATCAAATGTGAATTATGTTTTTGTTAAAAAAAAAAAAATCACTTTAAGAAATTACAGTGTGATCAAACTCAATAGCATAAGAATGCCATGTGCCCAAGCTCATGCACTGGAGAGGACACTCCAGTTTCACTTTGATGTTGGCACAAAACGGGAAGAATGCAGTACAGTATGGTTTTGTTGAGTGCACCATAACGAGACCCGCACCACCTTGAAAAATTCCTAGGGGCTTGTTAGAGAATGACACTGCAATAGATGAATCATCAAGGTTAAGACTATTGGAATTTGTCATCAAACGTAAGGCTAGCAGAGATGGACGTATGAAAGGATGCATCCGTCCTGTACACAACCAGCAAGGTACAGGAACAGTTAACATTCACACTCAATGATATATACTGAGGGAGACTGAGCACCTATGGGTTTGCCCAGAGTGCAATGATGTTGATTGTGTTCAACAATAACATGCCATTCGTTGCTGAATTATTGTATAAAACCTGCATGTTTTTTTAACTTCACCTTGGGTTAACAAGAGGATATCTAACTTTGTTTTCTTGATTCTCACACACAGATCTCTCAGCAAAAATTCTGTTTTGTTGACCCAGTAAATGAAGCAGATTACCCCGGTGTTCTGGAAATACTAAAACGACTTCAGTCCTGGGACTGGGTATATGGGAAAACTCCAAAATTTTCTCTTCGCCGGACATTTTCAGGATGCAGGTTTCATGAAATTATTTGCACGTTACAGATTAATATTGACATTGAGAAAGGACATGTAGTTTCTTTATCTGTAGATCTTGATAATCAAAAGTTGGTTGATTTGATGACAATGCTCAATATATTTTACTCAGAGAATGCGAGAGATCTGAAGTTGATTCATCAAAATCTCTCTCGCTTGAAAGAAAAAAGTCATGAATACATTGAACCCATTTTAGACACAAAGGAACCTGAACTCTTTTCTGTTGCCAAATGGGTTATCGAATGTGTTGATTTATGTTTCAAGTTTATATGAATATTGATTGATAAGCCAACATTCAAGATATGTATAAATGGGAAAATCCTGGAACACCGCCAAGAGCTTCTCATATCTTGGTCATAGCAGAAGATGACAGATGTGAAACAGAAATCAAGAAGAGAATAGTAATGGCCATAGCTACATTCAACAACATGAGACAGATACTAACATCTAAAAAGTTAACTTACTAATTGAAACTGAGAATCATCAAATGTTTTATATATTCGTCATTACTGTATGATGTAGAAACACGGACAATGAATTAGAAATTGGAAGAAATAATTGAGGCCCTTGATATGTGGATATATAGAAGAATGGGGCACATCTCTTTGAGAGAAAATAAAAACAAATAAAAAAAGTCCTATAAAATCTAGGAATTAAAAGAGAGCTAATGAAGTTGCTTCCTAGTTCGGTGGTCCATGGTTCGATCCCCAGATGAGGTGGGATTTTTTTAGGCCACAAATGGCTCCTGGGTCAACCCAGCCCCAATCAGGTACCAGAGCAGCTTCTGGGAAGGTTAAGGCGGCCGGCGTGATGCTGACCACATCACCCCTAGTGTGACATTGGTCAAGAAAATATGGGCATAACACCATATTCCCAATATGCCTCAATGAGCGTGTAACGGGATCCTTTTTCCTTAATGAAGGAGGTCAACTTTTGACAGCTAAAAAGTTTTGACCATGAAAAATGACATAACATCTAACAGAAGACCATATTGGTAGGAAGAGTTGAAGGCAAATGTGCAAGAGAAAAACTGTGCTATAAGTGGGAAGATAACATCAATAGATGGACAGGAAATAGTTTATCAGAGTGCAGCATCAAGACCAAAGACCGAAGATGTTAGAGATCCACTGGAGCGAACCTTCGTTGTGGAGATGGCAGCTGATGATAATGATGATAAACATTGATATGTCCGGTGTGTAACTGTGAGGAAGGAATTTGATGGATTCACAGAACTGAGGGTTGGCCATCTGATTGTTGTAACGTAAATTATCAGGATTCCTTTTGTTACCAGGAGTATAAAAAGACAAAGAATATGACTACTACCCCCTCAAGCATGTCATACAAGGCTACTAATGTGTGGTTGTGCATGAGGCTGGCAACTTCATTATGTAAGACAAGTGACCACAGAAATTACCGCTGCAAGATCATGTGACAGCTTGGTGCAGGCTTCCTGTAAGGGATCATGTGCCGTGGTGGCTCCATGCTCTGTTAGGAGACAAAGAAAAATGATAATGAATGAGTAAATGATTGTTAAATGATGAATTGTTAACATCAAGAAATTAGCGTCATACTTCAGCTACATAAAAAGATAGAATGGTTTGGTCACCTTTTCTGACAGAAGCCCAGCCAGCTACATCTGATGACTTTAGCAATAGATCTGCCCTCAGGGCTAGACAATGCTCATGAATAAGGATGGATAGAGAGGAGAAATTCAGAAAGCTATCAAGCTTCAAGTACTGATGTAAGGTGAGGCTAAACCTTTGTAAAAGACAGGAAAGTGCATCACCTTGTAATGCTTGACCCCTTCAAGATCTGTACCTGGTGGTGATCATGTCTCTCCACAACTTCCTGTCTCCAATACTATTTATTATTTCTGTTGTTGACTTCTTTCCATGTCAAACTGTCCAGCATCCTCTCTCTTTATCATCCTGTATCTCTTTGTCCTTCGGTCTTTCCTGTTGTCACGATATTTTCCAGCTTTCTTCTTCTCATAACATGCTCTAGGAAAGTGGACTGCTTCATTCTAACATGAGGAATAAGCTTCCTTCTAACATGAGGAATAAGCTTCCTTCTAACATGAGGAATAAGCTTCCTTCTAACATGGGGAATAAGCTTCCTTCTAACATGGGGAATAAGCTTCCTTCTAACATGAATAAACTTCCTTCTAACATGAGGAATAAGCTTCCTTCTAACATGAGGCATAAGCTAACATGAGGAATAAGCTTCCTTCTAACATGAGGAATAAGCTTCCTTCTAACATGGGGAATAAGCTTCCTTCTAACATGAGGAATAAGCTTCCTTCTAACATTGTCACGGATTGCCTCCCCTGCTTTGCAGTAGTGGTCCAACAGTGACAAAAACTCAAAGAGTATCTAATATTGGCATCCAAGGTATCTACCTGCGCGCAAGATTACTCTTGGCAGAGATGTATATAGAAAGTAATAATACTTCTACCTGAAGGGAGCCTTCACAAGTGTCACGAAGTGGCTTTAAGTTAGAGTATGTCTGAGTACAGAGACAAGACATTAGTAATGAGAAAGTCTGAGAAGATAGCTTTAGATGAGAATACAGTGAATGTGGAAAGATGAGACTTATAGCTTCGAGGGTGAGAACCGAGATTGACTCTCCCTTGTGACTGTGGTGGGTCGATATTACTTATCTATATATTTATGTAGCAGATGTGAAGTCAGCTATGCAAGCTCCTGAGGAAGTTTACCTTTTAACTATATGTCAGGAAACCTGTCTTGCTTCCACCAATGACTACCACCCGCTATGTATGTTATCCCCAATTTATATGTTATAATGTATGGATGTTGTGTAGCTACGTGTCTAGGGTATATGCAATGTATGTGCAGAAAATAACAACAACCACACTTTAAGGTTAATAAACAATTAAGTAAACAACTCCCTATTGAATTTTGGTCTGAACAATTTTTTACAAATGTATTAAGTATAATTGAGTTGATTCATAAAAGATTAAACGTCAAGATATATTTACACACAAATTAGTTTAACTATTAGAGTCTATTATTTCCTGAACTAGGAAGTGTTCTTCGTGTAATACTTTTTGTCCAAAATTAAGCACATATTTGGGAAATCAATATTTCAGTGAATTCACAAGGCCCCAAAACACAGGGCTTATCTTAAGATATTTGTAGAAAATTCTGCGATGTCCTGGTTATACGTCTTCCTCCTCACAGCACTGCTCAGCTTTCAGGATTCAAGATAAGGTAGGGCCCTCAAATCATATGGCCTCGAACAGGTACCAGGGTTGAACAACAACGTGACTGGCTCACTTCAGTTTCACACCCAGAAACTCTGGAAGTAGAGGATTAATTTCCCCCTCAAAATAATATTCTGACCTATCTCCATTTGTAACAGGTTTGCAGATATCAACCAATCAAAAATCAGAACATAATACATAAATAATTATTTTCCCCCTCGGGTAGTGTGCTCTATTATCATTAAATATCTCAAACATATGTTTTGTTTTTTTTTCTTCCTAGTCCTAATACAATATTATAATTTCATAAATACATTCAGGTAATAACATGGATTACATAAAGATGGCCAGTGATTTTCTGGCTATACTTAAACATTATTCATTAAAGTCTTTTCCCTTATTAATCTCTCTTTATCCCAACTTTTAAGTAAAACTGCAAGGATTTTATTAAGTTCTTTCCCCACAATGATAATATCTTTCTTAGCAACTCGGTGAAACAACACAAAGTTTGATGTTAACTTTACTCTTTATATAAATTTATATGTTCTTTTATCTCCCAAAGTACAAGCAAAGCTGTAGGGCTTTTACATGAAGCTATAAGATTATCTAACCCCATTTAATGAGTGTACGTAACATGTTGAAATGGCACTTGTACGACTGGGACTCTCCCCTGCAAATATTCATTCATAATCAATATGGCAAACACATTTTCAAATACAATAATAATTATATAAATGTTGGTCTTACCGAAATATCGAATTTTTTCACTATGTAAGTTAATTACAGGCCATAAATGGTCACACAAGATCTCCTGCTGAATAACAGAACAGCGAAGGCATCTGATCACACTTGTCTGTAAACGTTATTAACTTTACATGTGAAAGTTTAAATTGAAAGTGGCAAGGAACGCTCGTCTTTTTCTGAGTATTTATTTCACTTTCTTAGTTAGCTCAGCAACCAATCAGGGGACTTCCATTCCTACGCGTCTATTTTCAAAAAAGTTAACCTACAATTTTCAAATCAGGAGACACCCCTTTCTATTGCCTCAATATGGCTAGCTTCAGTAAAGAAATCCCAGGCACGTCTATATATGTCTTCATTCTACCATATCGCTAGTATTATCTAAGTCATGTTAATCCAGAATGAAAATATTTACTTAGTCTACCGTTCGTCATCTAATGTATAAGGTTTCACACTTCTGGCTATTATTTTTACCATTTTCGTCTTTCCTTTATATTTATTCAAATAACATATCTTTCTTTTTACATTAAGATAATATATTTAGACTAAAGAATATTATATACTTAACAACTAATTATTAGCATTTTAATCTTCATTTTTAGTCTTTATTTTTCCTTTCGTTCGTTTTGGCCATTTAGTTTCAGTTTTAACATTCAAACGAGCTCTATGCATTTCCCCCGTTCTCTCCCTTGTCTTTTCCAAGAAATACACGATTTCTAACTACACTAACTTTCACGCGTGCATGTTGGTTAAAGGCTTGCAAGTCTGTGACGTCACATTGGCATTTATTCTACTATCGTTTTTCCTATGTTAACCCTGTAGGAACCGAGAAAACTCTAGTATTTTGGTGGTGTGGTAATACCTATGTTATTTTATACCTACAAACTACTAGATGCTATACTTTGATCGGTGAAATATCGGATATCATCACAGTGACTTTGGTAATAGCTACTGTCTCACCACCTCTGACTACCAGAAAAGAGATAAGGTTTCACTAAATTATCCACAGATACAACTATACAGACAAAGCATATAAGTACAGTATAGTTAAAGATAAACTGATCCAGTATACTGTTTATAGTTTATTAAACACCAAATCAAAACCACAGAAAAAATAAATAAAGTGCAAGTTTGCACAACCTGAAAAAAGAACAATTTAAATGAAAGACACACTATGAAAAGATTCCACACTCTCTTTCACACCTGGATGAACCAACTAAGGATTAAGAATTAAAACTTGGTGGGGGGGTTTCTAAGTAAGAGCCACCTCTCCTGACTACACTATATTTACTACTAACACGCTGTCTCACTGACGAGGTATAGACTAAATGTCTACACTGTCTTAAAAGCGCTCTAGGCTGTCCTACACAATTGACTAATACTATACAAGCACTGCTACACTAATTGACTTACCAGCGCTAACTCAGAGGCTGTCCTCTAAGTAGTTATTTCCGAATCTCCTGTTCCTCTCTAAACTCCTTCCTTTCGCCTCTGTCACGGTTCAGTGCCTCTCTGACGCTACCATCTTCGTCTGAGGCTCAGATGAAGTGCTTCTCCATCACACCCCTCCTCTCATTAGCATTGGGAAAGGTATGTCTTCCCTCTCTCCTTTCCTGAATACTGATAAAGAGGGTCTGGTTCACTACAGCGATATGTTGTTGCCAAAGGCTGTAGTTAGTTTCACTGCTTTATTATGGCAGTATTATACGCACAAGGCAACGCGCCTATTTGGTGTGCTTTAACGAGCTAAGAGCTCCTGATTTAAGAACCCGTTCCCGCTGAGGTATTTGCCTCACTGCAAGAGAACTTCTTTCTTTCAGTGTTGCAGACGTACTGGGCGCCAGTACAATCGCGAACCCAGGTTTAAGCAATTACGCCGATGTCTTGTGCCTCCTTCTCTCTAGAAGGCAAAGTCCATGATAGACTGAAATCTATCTATTGCCTCCACCACCAAGCCGTGACTGCTGTAGAAACAAAAAAATAACCACATCTATACAACAAGTCAAAATTCCTAAGACACTAACACATTACCACCCCAAACTTCATCTACACCCTGGGGTTCCCTAAGTTAAAAAAATCTCTCATACACACCAGAAATAAACAAATATTTCTGCCCAAGGGTCAAACTAAGTTACAGTTCCCTCCTATCTATCTCCCGCACCAACTTAACTCGCTGTCTGTTATGTAAACCCCAGACACGGTCTGACCTGAATCATTTGTGTGCGTGTCCCGCCCCTTTGGCGTCATAACATTCCCTTCGCTGAAGCTAAAAATCCCCCGGTACAGAATAATTTCCCAGCCTTAACTTCTTCTTAAAGACTGACCCGGGAAGGTTATCAATTTAACACAATTATTAAACACACTTATTCTACACCATCTGGGTAATATTAAATCCACATCACCCCTGACTACAAGACCAAATAACACAACAAATTAATACACAACCACACCCGCATACACTACAAATGATCAATAATCAAAATGTGGTTACACAGACCTCCAAACTTAGTCCTTACACAGTTAAATTATCTCAGAAGCTGCTACACACTCCTAGATACTGCTAACTTATTCATAGAAAAATTATAGACACCACTTACACTACCCTGGTTCTAGTTTCTGTAAAAATCAGCAATTCATGGCACTCCTTACTAATAACAATTAAATTAAATCCCTGAAGAAAGCTTACTCTAGCGTGCTAAGCTCTTATATAAAACAAACTTTCTACACCACTAATTAAGTTATGGACATACCCAATTAATATAGAATTTCTCGGACTGAGCAGATGATAACACTTCATCACGGCAGAATTTCTTGGGACTAGAGAGACCTAAAAGATTTTTGATGCTGATTATATAGTATAAATATTTCTGATGCAATAACAGACGCGGTAAGTCATCGCGTCTGATACTAGCTATCAAGAACCGCTTCTAACCAACCTTTCACCTACTCTCATACCTGCACATAAATTAAATCGGCCATCCAATGATATCATAAACTAACTTATGACTCATTGTTTAGCAAACAGAAATCACAAATTTATTTTGCTCACGCGCAAAATAATACATAATATTAAGTAACCCGCTGACCTTCTGCCTACCGGAATAATTTTATTGGTCACAGCGCTGAACCTGGGTCGTGCTTCTCCCCATCCCTACAATTAAACAGGGTAGGTGCGGGTGGTCAGATTTTCTCCTAACGTCCGAAAAATATAACCCAGAACCAATACTATGAACTCAAACGCCTAATAATAATAAAAGAATGCAAATAATTACATAGAGAAGAAGACTGGGGCGAGTTGAAAATAAAAAATACAGTAACCCATCACAACAAGATATTCCCAGAAGTCAAGAACAAAAGCTGCTTAGGGCTGAGCAATTTGTTAACTTATTAGCCAGTTTCAAGCCCCCAGTTGGTGTAATCCAAAGAAATCCCTCTTATAAGGTATAGCTCTGTTTAGTGTAAATATATGTCTAAGTATTTATATATAGATTAACTATTCTGGCTCATACGTTTGCTTTCATACATACAACTGAATCAACTATTATTGTTTTGTTTTAAAACAGGTAAAAAATTTAATAGTGAAATAGTCTTTAACAAGTTAAAATAAATATGGAAAGATTATTGGAATTTTGATAGTTATAAATGCGCTCCACAGACCAATGTTAACCTCTCAGAAGAATTCAATTCCCGAGCACAGTGTAACTCGGGGAATATGATGAAAATTCACCCATATCCTTTTGGGTGTTAACTAGGAAATTGCGTCTGGAGTGCATGAACAATGATTTGCCTGAATTACAATTAAAAAAGGTACATAATTCTCACAAGATAATATGTTACACCTTAGGCACATGTGATGTAATCATCACTCATCCCTGTTCAAGTCGGAGTCTGGGGTCGCTCTTCTGTCGGGTTTCCCGCACGACTAGTCAGAAACAATCACCAGCTCTTGCTGTAGTGGTTCATGAATCTACTATTTTCATATGTTGAGGTTGCCAGCCTCATATATATCCACTAGCAAGAAAACATGTTAAATTCACGTTTGTAATAGAAATGTTTACACTTACCCCAAATAATGGGTATACATAATCTCCTGCACAGATTAGAATGGACACACAGCACTTAAGGTTAGATGCTGTTCAAATCACTTCAGTCTGGGAAATTAGAGTTAATTCCTCTGATGGTGGGTGTCCCTGCGAAATTACTTGCTGGGAAAACTTGAGTTAAATTCCTCTTACGACTGGGAAATTAGAGTTAATTCCTCTGATGACGAGTGTCTCTGCAAAATCACTACCTGGGAAAACTTGAGTTAAAGTCCTCTTATGACTCGTGAATCTGATTCCTAGGTTTCCAGTCTTGTTATATCAAAGTCCTGGCCCCTTAAGTTTTCAGTCTTGTATTTAAATGTGCGGGTTTACTTTTAAGTTTTCAGAATTGCCCAATACGTTGAACTGTCACTTATAAGTATGGAATACTAAGTCCAATATCTCACTGGCTTATTGGGAGTTGTTCGCTGTACAATGCGATCTCTGTGTGTGCTCTGTGTCTGGGATTTCACTACATTATATTGTACAGTTTCCAGTTCAAATCCAGCTGAGTTTCCGCTGAATGTTCCAATCAAATTCATTGTAGATTCTGGCGAACCAATTACTCTCTAGCACTAGAGGGGTCAGTTTGTTTATCATTACTCATTCCACGCATAGTAGAAAAATATTAAATTTAATATACACGCGTGGCCTCTTACAACAGTGATGTCATATCGTTACATAAGACTTCCGGCCGCACCTCTGTCCATCACAATATTGTGACTGTGTTTTTCTGGTGTAATGACTCAGGGATGGTCACTAGTCACCTGTGTTTCGCCAGACAAACAAATCTGGTTCTATTCAGCACTCCTGCCCAATACAAGCTTGGATGAACAAGCACCGTCGCTTGAAAAGATGGTCTGACAGATTATGCGATAAAATATTGTCGCTGACCGTCCAATAACCTGGCGTAACTTAACACGTCTTCGTGAAGCGTGAATGCGACACAATATGATAAGAATTACTCCCGTAGCAAATACTTCCATAAGGGAGTGGCGTGTTAGAGACATTCCCCATGCTATGTCCAGCATAAAGAGTAAAATGTATGAAAGGGCAAAATGAAATACCAAATAACAAGTGAATAATGAAGAAATTTGAAGAAAAGAAGTTTACTGCCGGAGGGCTGAAGGTGTGAGAGATCACACAAAAGGACAGGGACAGACATTTCATCACAAACATGAACAATAAGCTTCCTTCTAACATGAGAAATAAGCTTCCTTCTAACATGAGGAATAAGCTTCCTTCTAACATGAGGAATAAGCTTCCTTCTAACATGAGGAATAAGCTTCCTTCTAACATGAGGAATAAGCTTCCTTCTGACATGAGGAATAAGCTTCCTTCTAACATGAGGAATAAGCTTCCTTCTGACATGAGGAATAAGCTTCCTTCTAACATGAGGAATAAGCTTCCTTCTGACATGAGGAATAAGCTTCCTTCTAACATGAGGAATAAGCTTCCTTCTGACATGAGGAATAAGCTTCCTTCTGACACGAGGAATAAGCTTCCTTCTAACATGGGGAATAAGCTTCCTTCTGACATGAGGAATACGCTTCCTTCTAACATGAGGAATAAGCTTCCTTCTAGCACGAGGAATAAGCTACGAGGAATAAGTTTCCTTCTAACATGAGGAATAAGCTTCATTCTAACATGAGGAATAAGCTAACATGAGGAATAAGCATCCTTCTAACATGAGGAATAAGCTTCCTTCTAACATGAGGAATAAGCTTCCTTCTAGCATGAGGAATAAGCTAACATGAGGAATAAGTTTCCTTCTAACATGAGGAATAAGCTAACGTGAGGAATAAGCATCCTTCTAACATGAGGAATAAGCTTCCTTCTAACATGAGGAATAAGCTTGCTTCTATCATGAGGAATAAGCTTACTTCTAACATGAGGAATAAACTTCCTTCTAACATGAGGAGTTAACTTCCTTCTAACATGAAGAATAAACTTCCTTCTCACTTGAGGAATAAACTTCCTTCTAACATGTGGAATAAACTTCCTTCTAACATGAGGAACAAGCTTCCTTCTAACATGAGAAATAAGCTTCCTTCTAACATGAGGAATAAGCTTCCTTCTAACATGAGGAATAAACTTCCTTCTAACGTGAAGAATAAACTTCCTTCTAACGTGAGGAATAAACTTCCTTCTAAAGTGAGGAATAAGCTTCCTTCTCACTTGAGGAATATTCTTCCTTCTCACTTGAGGAATAAGCTTCCTTCTCACTTGAGGAATAAGCTTCCTTCTCACTTGAGGAATAAGCTTCCTTCTCACTTGAGGAATAAACTTCCTTCTCACTTGAGGAATAAACTTCCTTCTCACTTGAGGAATAAGCTTGCTAATGCTTGGCTACACAGATAAAAAGGAAGACTTGACTACAAGCTAGAAAACCTCAAGAATGACTAAGTGTGTCCTTGCTTGTTCATGATAATTAGTCTCCCAAAGATGAGCATCTTGTCATTTGATGTGAACTATATTTTTTGTACCTCTGAGTACAAAATGCCTAGATTTGTAATGGCAAGGTATAACTTCTGTCAGACTTTTTTGGTTGTGTGAAATTTTAATTTTATCATTTTTGTTTGTGAAGAATAAAAAAAGGTAAATATACTGCCATAGGGGAGTGAAGTGTTAGAGACTTCACTATACTAGGTCTTAGTTTTACAAGATGGGGTGACCTGTTTCCTTCCTCACTGCCTTTGCCTTTCATACCTCAAGAGCAGAGTCAGGTGCCCATTAACAGTTGGGTAGACTGGAGTGTAACCCTGCCTGGTTTCAAACCCAGTAACTTTGCCTCAAGAAGAAGGTACTCTATCCACTTTACTATAACTAAAATGGTATGACAGATTCATGTTACATCAAGGAAAATAGGAGGAACTGTAGTAAGACGTGAAGTACCATACGATGGGCATGAACAAAAAATCGAAAAAAATGTGATTTGTCTTATGAGTAAAAAAAGACAAAGAAAATAGCCAATGCTGCGGCCACAAAGCCTTAGCCAGGTAAAGAAAAGCAAGTGAGAGCTAAATAGGACATTTAAGAATCTAAATAATAATAAATATAAAAACTGGGTACTTCCCTAAAGGCGGCTAAAACCTAGCATGCCTGTCAAAGGGAGAGCACCACAAGCAAATGACATGACTGCCACTTCCAGATGTAAACTGTAGATATAAGAAGCTCAATAACAGATTCACAAGTGTGGAACTGATGGAAAGAAAGTGAATGGATGGCACAGGAAAGGAATGTGTGCCTTGAATAAATAGAAGGAAGCAGAGAGGGAAAGAAGAAATATTTGACAGAATAAAAATCTGCACTTAGATTGAACATGAAACACAAGTACACAAGTTTTTAGTGTAATGTTAGTGTAAGAACAACACTCACATTAGTGATAGTGAAAATGTTAATATTAATTTACAAGAAGATACATCAAAGACCTTTGTAATGGTGAAAGAGACATTGAAATCAGAAAATTTGTGGAAAAGTTGTTGCAAGAAACATCAAAGTCCTTTGTAATGGTAAAAAAGATATTGAAATCAGAAAATTATAATGAAAAGTTGCAAGATACATCAAAGACCTTTTTAATGGTGAAAAAGCATTGAAGAAAGAAAATTTGTGGAAAAGTTATTGCAAAAAACATAAAAGTGTCACTAAAAAAAAAGATCCTAAAATCAGAAAAGGTGGTGCAGTGTTAGTGCAAGAAACATCAACTATGTTAGTAATAGTGAACATATTGATGAAAATGATATAGCAAGAAGCATCAAAGACCTTTGTGATGGTGAAAAAAATATTGAAATCAGAAAATTAGTAGAAAAGTTATGCTAATTTGAATGTTGTACGCTCTGGATGTCAAATTCTGAGATTATCAGATTTAACCATCAGGGACATTTTTCTGAATTGGTCAGAGCTTTTAAATTTACAGTAAATGTATCATAGACCCAGTTGCCTTGAATGAAGCGGCACATCACTGTTCACTATCTGATGCATGCCCCTTTCATTTCTTAGTTAATTATTCCCCTTACTTTAATGAAGTTTTCTCACACTTTATTTAATATTATACATAGTTATTATATACAATTTGCTGTGTCATTGTCGGTGTAAACATGGTAGATTGAAATGTAGCTTGAAAGGGAGCAGCATGCAAAGTTTGAAGCCTCTACTATGAGTTGAACATAGAGATTTTGAGTGTCAAAGATATGATACACTACAAATATGTAACCTCATGTCAGGTTAAATAAAAGTGGGTACAAAGGAGTGCAATAGCCATTATTAATTTGTATTGTTGTTTGAGTCTTTATTCTTGTGCTGTGCATATATTTAACAGTCCAGAGGTCAGTCCAGTATTCCACATTGCAAATTATGAAATAGTCCTACATTGAACAAATTTTTGATTCCTGTATTTTGAATTTTAGTTTTCTGTTTTAATTAATCATAGCCACAGCAATTTTTTTTGTCACCCTTGTGTTACTGGTGCCCAAAAGGGGAGCAAGGAATAGTACCACTGTAAGTAAATAGATTACCTAGGATGCATAGTAACACCATACGGCGGAGCAATCAAAGACATCAACAACAGAATGAACAAAGCAAGAACAGCCTTTTTTGGTCTAAACAACATCTGGAAGTCCTCTCAGTACAGCACAAGCACAAAATTAAGATTATATCAGAGCTGTGTGCTTTCTGTGCTTCTCTATGGTGCGGAATGCTGGAGAGTTACAGAGAAGGAAATGTCGAAATTGTCCTCTTTTCACACAACGTGCCTAAGAAAAATTCACCGAATCTTTTGGCCGAATACCATCACCAATAAAGATCTGCTCACTCGGAGCAAGCAAGAGGACATGCACACCATCATAGCTGGCAGACGCTGGAGCTGGGTTGGCCATGTCCTCAGAAGAGACCCCGATGCCATCACAAGAACAGCTATGCTATGGACCCCTGAAGGAAAATGAAAGAGAGGCAGACCAAAAACAACTTGGCGGAGGACTGTGGAGGCTGAGATGCAGGGAATGAACCAGAGTTGGGGCACTGTATGAAGGATGGCCGCCGACCGAGCAAAGTGAAATCAATTTGTTGTTTCCCTACAAGATGCCACCAGGCGTAATGGCCACTGACTGCTTTGACAGTTGGCGGCTAAGGATCAAAGAAGAAGTAAATAGATACTATAGAAGGACATAAGTGGTAAGACAAGGTCACTAATGTGGAACTGATGACCAGAACCAGACAAGCGCCAGTGGAACAAGAGATGAGTAGACGACGGCGATAGATAGGACTTGCATTGAGGAAACCTGCTGATAGCTTTATAAAGCAGTTCTTATTTTGAAATCCCTCAAGAAAGAGAGGCAGAGGTAGACCAAAGAACACAAGGTAGGCAGAGGTAGACCAAAGAACACATGGTAGGCAGAAGTAGACCAAAGAACACATGGTAGGCAGAGGTAGACCAAAGAACACATGGTAGGCAGAGGTAGACCAAAGAACACATGGTAGGCAGAGGCAGACCAAAGAACACATGGTAGGCAGAGGTAGACCAAAGAACACATGGAGAAGAGATGTGGAGACAGAAGTAAAAATGATGAGGAAGATGTGGAAAGAACTTGAGCTGGTGTCATGTGACAGGGGGAACTTGGCATGTGTTTGTTGAAGGCCTATGCTCTGTGGGGAGCTAAAAGGTATTGATTGATTGACAGCACTTTTCACGTTTTGTTTGTTGTTTTGTTTGTGCATGCCATGTTTGCATAACATGCCTGCAGGTATAGCTGCTGAATAACATAATTAAAAAAGACACATAAAATAAATATTTACTGTGCATACAGATAGCCCCTTGTAGTACGTAGGGGTCTCTGATTAGACAAAGAAAAGATTAGGACTACTGTCCCGTCAGATATGTCATACAAGATGACTAATATCAGGCTGTGCCTGAGACTGGCAACCTCATGATGTAAAACATATTGTTACAGAAACCATTACTGTAAGAGCATGTCAACAGTGACGTTACTAGGGTTAGTGTCACCCCCATAGACTTCCTCCCGTACCAGACAATACAGAATCCTTAGTAATGTTTTTTGTACTGATGTTACTTGTACTGTAAATCGTAATTCCCGTATATCACTGAACTCTTAGTATACGAGCTGCCTTTCATGACTACCATTACAGATTTTGCAATAAATAATTTATTTATAAAGATAACATAAGTGTTATATATCAAAATGTGAAGAAATGAAACCCCTACATCATGCACGTAACTAAATTGATCAGTGGTTTGAAACATGCATTCAGCTATAAATTTTCGCTATTGACGGGGATCGATCATCGGCCTCTCTAGAAGGCCGCTCGTATACTAAGAGAGAATGTAATGGCAATAGTAGTGACATAAACAACTAGCACAATTAAAATTATTCGAAGCGTCGTTGTAATTGGGTAATAATGACAGCTCTGACTGGAGCGCATGTGCATTAGAAGGTTCAAAAAGTAAATTAGCAGAGTTTTAGCCTTGTAGGTATATTGATACAGTACATGTAAGCTGGGCTTACGAAAAATGTTTTTGTGGTTATAACTAACTTATTTTTTATAAAAAATAATAAATTTCTGCTGAAACACTGCACACAAATTTTATAGACAGTCATTTTTGTGTCACCCCCTGTGATGGTGTCACCCGGTGCGCGCTGCACCCCCGTAGTGACGCCACTGCATGTGGATGCTTGGTGCAGGCTTCTTGTAAGGGAACCACCTGCACTGGTGGCTCATTGCTCTATAAGGAGCGGCAAAGGGAAATAATTGCATACATATGCTGTACGTGTAAATTGGTTAAACGGATCAGTGAGCATAGTTATCCTCTCCTACTCTTACCTTTAAAAGAGTGTCCTCCTTTTGTCCTCTTGTTTAAGGAGCTCAGACATGGAAAAGGTCCTCTTACTTTTTTTAAATTTTTTTTTTAGAAACTCAAATATGGTAATCATCAAGGTTGCCACTCAAGTTCTCGAGATAAACCCAGATTTTCTTCTTTAAAAAACCCAGAAATACCCAGATTATTTTATGCCTCAAATACACGGGATAAACGATGCTTACACAATCTTTTAGTGCAACTTTAGCACAAATAAGCTGTGTGCTACCTATTTATATTTATTGCTTCATTTTTATTTTATTTTTTTTATTACCAAAAATTCACAATTAAATAAAAATGATTTTATTAACACCCCAATATATGAACTCTAGCAAATGAGATAAGTTAGATATTTTAACAGTTACATGAAAGCCGATAACAGTATCTCCGCTTTAGCAATTTTGTCTTGGAGACGGAGCTCTTTTGGTTTGATGAAAAACTTGTTAATTTTCAGAGTTTTGCTTTTGGCTTCGAAGTTTTTCATGTGCTTCTGTGTGCTTTTATGTGTCAATAAAGCTGTTTTGTTGGCATTAGTTAATGTACAGGAACAGACCGTACAAATCGCAGCATAGCGATTGCCAGAGTCCGGCTTTATCCAATCCTTTAGTTCGCTGTCTGTTAGCCATTCCTCACCAAAAGCCTGCTGATACCATGGCATCACTTTTTTACGCAGTGGCGTGTGTGTCGTCATGCTGCTACAACTACCTAGCGTACCTACATCATCGCTTAAGTCTAAAATTTAAAAAGAATACATTAAAACACATCGCAAATAAATGACTGAGTGTTGTAGATGACAGCCATTAACACAATAACAGGAAATAGATAGCTGATGTAAACGAGTAAAAAATCAACGTCATTGATGTGGTTAAAAACAAGAATATACATTTGAGTGGAATAAAAAAATATACAGCACATTTTTTTACATTTAATTATAATATAAATATAATGTATAATGCTCAGTGCACAGAATATACATACATTGTAAATGTCAATTGTCAAATATACCCAGATTAATGCAGATTTGGAAAAAAATACCCAGATACCCAGACAGAACCCAAAAAACCCAGATCTAGTAAAAAATACCCAGCAGTGGCAACACTGGTAATCATAGTCCTATCACGCCGCTGCCCTGGCAAAATTTAAAAATTAGAAACCTACCCACAACAAAAATATTTATAGAGTGTGTGATTCCTATATACACACATTGGGATTCTCGCCGGTGCTACGGAGTTCGTGCACTGTACTGAGATCCTCCTTGTGTAATCTAAGGGAGGAAATCGGAGCACTGATGGAGTTGTCCATGTGCAATGAAGATAGTCCTTAAAATCAAACCAATCCTAGTTGACCCCATCTGCACATTTGAATACCCGGCAATGCTAACACACGTATGGAAATTTCCACATTAAAAAGTACATATACGAATAAGCACCAAAAAATGCACAATAACTCATAAGTACACACATCCTCACACAAATTCAAGCACAAATATCAGATAATTTGTCAAACACATAGTGACAAATTTAACTTAATAACTGTTATAAAGATTTAATTTGACTTTCTGAATGAATGAAATTGGGTTAGAATCACCCAAAATACTTTTCATGTAAACAAATGTTCACATGAGGCTTGCTGTTTAACTAGGGCTGCTGAGCTTGTCATGCTTTTGTAGCCAATGCCAAGTTGAAGAATCCTTGGCATTATCTACAATGTAGATCTAGGTTTTTCCTGTGGTTTTTCTGCCACTCTAAAATTTATTGAGTTGGAGTCATAAGCTCCAGTTTGTTTACCGGGTATTCTGTCCTGGTATTCTGTCCGGGTATTCTGTCCGGGTATTCTGTCCGGGTATTCTGTCCGGGTATTCTGTCCGGGTATTCTGTCCTGGTATTCTGTCCTGGCTTGGAATACATTTAGAGGATCTTCACATTTGGTTTCATGCTAGAATTGGAAAAGTATGGCACACGGCGCACCCCCCCCCCCCCCCCAAAAAAATATTCGGGGGGGGGGGGGGGTTCCAAATATGCAGGGCTATAATACTATGCCCTGGTTTGTGGCTGTCCCAAGGAATTGTCATTTCCTGCACAGAGGCACTTCCCAGCCTGTCATCCATCCACTGTGGGATCCTCTTACCAGATAAAAGCTGGAGTTAAGTCAGGGGCTCGAGTGATTCCCCTGATCTTAGTTTCCAATGCTGGGTTCTCAAGAATTTTTCACCACGGGGGAATCATGATGTGGGTCACTCTGGTATAGCCACTTGATTCCTTAAGGATTGGCCACGCCAAGATTGCCCATTTCACTCCATATGGAGGTGCTTTAGGGACTAGGCTACTAGTATAACCCTGAAGTGTGCTCAAAAGCAAGGAGAATGCCTTTGTATCCTTCACTTGAGGATATAATCACATCATCTACTGGAAATAGCAGATAGGGTAGAACACACAAGACAATCAAAGATGAAATTACAAGTGTGAACATTCACCTTACAGACACATGCCAGATTTCTAAAACAAGGCAAAAAAAAAAGTTTTTTTTTTCTTTATTCTTGTCATACAATTAAGTTACTGCTGACAAAAGTTGACACATTAAAATAGCAAAATCATAAATCTGCTTCAAACAAATATATCATTCATTTAATTAGCTTAGGAATATTTAAACTACAATCCTACAAACCTTGCCTCCATTATACTCCTACATCTACTGTTGCAGTTGCTTCAATTATTGTACTACTGTTGCAATATTAAATTGAAAATGAGAATATTCATGTGTTACATATACACATCATTACAGTATGGCATAGAAACATGGACAATGAACAAGCAGTTAGAAGAAAGAATTAAGGCCCTTGAGATGTAGATATAATTGCCATCATAACACCAATTTTAAAAAAGGGTGACAATTGACAATGTTGAAACCATAGAGGCATATCCCTTCTCAGTGTCCCTGGTAAAATCTACTCTAGAATCCAAGACCAGAGACTCCGACGCCTAGCTGAGCCACAATTGGATGAGGTCCAGTGCGGATTCTGAGCGAACCGAAGTACTCAAGACCTAATCTTCACACTCAGACAGCTGAGTGAAAAGGCCCTTGAGTATAAGAGTGAGATCCATCTTTGTTTCATAGATCTGGAAAAGGCGTTTGACATCTCTGATTCATGCTATACAGAGCTTCTACAAGTCTTGCAAAAATGATGTGAGGACAGCAAACCATAAGTCAGAAGAGTTCAGGACTACCACTGGTGTAAGACAAGGTGATATACTGTCACCTTATCTTTTCATACTCCTCATGGATGATGTCATCAAGGCATGTAAGGAGAGAACAAGAAAGTATTCAGTGGGGTACTGGAAGATGAGACAGGTCTGTATTTCAGAGCTGGCATTTGCTGATGATGTTGCCCTGATTGCTAAATCAGAGGCACATCTCCAATCCAACCTGCAAGTCTGGAAGGAAGAGCTGGAGAAGAGAGGGATGGTCATAAGCAGCTCTAAAACAAAATCCATGGTGATATCACGAGAAGAAAGAAGACATCAGATTAAGCTGGGAGAACAGGTCCTGGAGCAGGTCGACCACTTTAAATACCTTGGAGCTTTTATAGACCGAAAGGGAGGCATCAAACAAGAGTTGGCCACTCAAAAAGCAGCACCTGGGATACTTTTTCAGGCCATAAATCGAGGATTCCTCTGCAAGAGAGGTTTGTAAGAAAACGAAGATGGCTGTATACTGCTCCACCTATGTCCCAGTCTTGACATATGGATGCGAGTCATGGGCATTGACTACAACCCACAAAAGCCAGATCCAAACCTCAGAAATGAGGTATCTGAGGAAGGTGGTTGAAGTAACAAGAAGAGACATGGTCCGCAACCAGACGATACGTCAAGGCCTAAAATCCCACCCCTGCAGACCCAAGTAGAACAGTCCCAACTAAGATGGTTTGGCCATGTCTGCAGAATGGGAGAAGATCGGCTACCACGACAAGCATGGGAAACAAAGAGCCAGGGATCCAGACCCCCAGGATGACCCAGAGTCCGTTGGGAGGACAACATTAGACAATCTTTGAAGGACCGAGGACTAGAATGGAACCAGGCCAGGAGGAAGACAGCCAATAGGATAGTCTGGCGCTCTCTCTCCCAAACCTCTACACCTCATGGTAGAAGGGGAACGACTAAGTAAGTATATATGTACATATATAGAAAAATGGGGCAAATCTCATGGAAAGAAAAAAAGAATACATCCTAGAAAAGCTACGAATGAAAAGAGAAGTAATAAATAAGATCAGATCAAATATTTTGATCCTGTAAAAGGACAAACATTTTGCTGAAACTCATAATGAAAGAAAAAGTTGAAGGCAAGCTAGCAAGAGGAAATCAGTGCTATAATTGGGAAGACTCCAGAGATGGACAGGAATGAGCCTATCACAGTGGACCATCACGGCAAGAGTTAGAGAACGTTGGAGATCCACTGTAGCTGAAGATAGCAGATGATCAGGTTCTGCTGCATTATTCCTGCTACTACTTCTATTGCTCAGCACATTTTGTAATATTGTATTAAATTTTAAACTTGATCAGTTGATTTGCATTGATTAGGCATATTATACATACACGTCACCCGGCATATGATTCCACACATCAGCAGATATATGAAGGGGAGGGGTGGCACTGCATTTCAAGTCAGAATAGAAACAAATATGGAAATTGAGATTAATCTATTTTCTGATGATTTATAACCAGCAATCCTCCTGAATCTAAACATCAACTGTCAGAACACATTCTAAGCAGCTATATTTTGATACTGCAAATTGTACTGGCCACTAATTTTTGTGTTACTTGTAATGTTACTAATTTTCTCACAACTTGTTTATTTATTCTCCAATCAACATTAGTTTTGGAACAAACCCAGATACTTTCTATTGCATGGTAAAACTTTCTCAGATCAGATTTGTAGTATCTTATCAAAATTTTGATTTATTGTAAATAATATAAAATTTAGCAACATTTTTTTTTTCAGACTAACTTTAAAGTTCTGTAGCTTGGGATCTACTAAGTTATCAAAAATCTAATCTGACGAAAGTTTTAAAATTAAATAATGTTCAAGTTCAAATCTGGTGGTCAAAACTAGGGCTGAGATTGACAAAGTAAAAAATTTTAATCAAATTTGATAAATCGATCATTTTCAAAAAATTATTTTTAAAATCATAAACATTTTAAAAAAAAATCACTAAGGACTTTATTTATTTTATTTGTTTTAAGTAACATCTTCTGAAAATCTAGTGTCTTCTTCTTCTTCGGTCAGTTTGTAGTCATGCTAAATCTGCAAGCCTGTCACCAGGATGAGGTCCAGCCCCATAGCTTTGACCTGAGTTCAGCACCCCCTGGCCAGGTCAGGCATCGTGAGTCATCATGGGTTTGGCAGTTTTGGAGAACATGTTCAGGGGTCGGGATTCCAGTTCCATTCATTCATATGAGATTTCCTGAGGCCATAGAGGTGGCCTAGTAATGTGCAGTGGTCAGTTCTCAGGCAGAAAATGATGGTGGACTGGGTCATATCTGTTGTAAATATCACCTTCCTTCTTCCACTGGTATTTGTACTTGTTGTTAAAGATGGTTTTTAGCTGCTTGATAGGGAAAATATAATAAAAATACTGAAAAGTTACAACCACACAATTTATTATTATTGACCATACTTGCCAAATTCTATACCATAAACCTTTAACAGCAAATGTTCTTTCATTTAAGTAAAAAACATAAACATTGCTGAAAATGGAATAATTGATTAAAATTTGTTTTATCAATTAATCAGTTAAAAAATTTTAACCAATTAGTCGATTAATTGGAGCTTAGGCTTTCAACAAACTTATGCTAAATATGCAACAAACTTATGTATGCACACTTGTGTGAAAATTTATTCAGTCCATGGCTCAGAAATGTATCATAGCGGGAGTAGGCAAAGTAAGGGGGCATGGGCATGATGAAAGTAGATAATTTCATCTCCAGTGAGATTGAACAGTCACTTCCTGTTGTTAAATGTCTATATCCTCACTTGTATCCACTGGATATCACTTGTATCCACTGGATATACATGAAACAACTGTTAGAAACAATGAGCAATAACTGCAATAAGTTTGGTTTGGTTTTTGTCAATTCCCAGAAACAATAAAACAAAATACAATCTAATATGGCCAATAAACTTAGTTACAAGAGTGTAAAAAAATTGCTGCTCCCAATGAAATCATATGCTGAATAAAATGGATCTCAGATTGATTTGTAATGTTAATTTGACATAGAATTTATGTAATAAACTAGCAATTAATTGTCTTTTTGTGAAGTTTGTTTCGTTTACATTAGTTGGATAGGAGTGAAGGAATAACAATTTAAAAACAGGAAATGACTTTTAAGTCACCCTGTATATTTGTCGCAAAAAGATTACACAGATACTGTTTGGTTTCCTAAGTATAAAAATACGTTGCTACGGCGCTGCCATGGATTGTAAGAAATACAGTTATGAAAGACACATTCTGTAAAAAAAGGTCAAGTTGTGCAAGAGATATTCCATTATAAATCCTGCAATTATGTGAAAGATGCTGTTGTAGGAATCCTGTACCTGCGTGTAGATATATGGACAATGAAAGAGCAACTGGAAGAATGGATTGAGGCCTTTGAGATGTGGATATATAGATGAATGGGGCATGTCTAATGCAAAGAGAAGAAAACAAATAAGGAGGTCCTAAAGAACCTAGGTATGAAAAGAGAATGAAATCAACATTTTACAGGTAAAATATTTTGGCCATGTAAATAGACATAACACCTTGCTCAAGACCATAAGGGAATGAAGAATTGAAGGCAAACGTGAAAGAGAAAGATGGTGTTTTAAGTGGAAAGATAAGATCAAGAGGTGGACAGGAAAAAGTTGATCAGAGTGCACCATCAAGACAAGAGACAGAAGGTGTTGGAGATGCATTGCAGTTGACCTTCGGTGTGAAGATGGCACCTGATGATGGTGAACGAAACATTGACCTGATTACATCATACTAAATGGAGGTTACTGTCATTTGTTATGCCTGAGTAGACAGAAGTCACTGAGTGACTTGTCATGAAAATTTTTTATGGGTAGCTTGTCGCGCTACTTATTTATATTTGCCATCATTTGTCATTCATCTTCAACCTTCGTTGTGGAGATGACAACTGATTATGCTTGAACTCTTTAATACAGATTTCTGGAATCTGCCAGGAAATATTTGGGTGTCAGTGTTCCTGAAAATAGCCTTTTGTTATAAACATAGAATTCTCATAAAGTAACAGTTTCTATTTAAGTGATTCATTTATTTTTCTTTAACTCCCTATGGAACATAGGTTTTCCAGTAGGTCACATCCAGCCTTCTTACATAGGTTTTCCAGTAGGTCACATCCAGCCTTCTTACATAGGTTTTCCAGTAGGTCATATCCAGCCTTCTTACATAGGTTTTCCAGTAGGTCACATCCAGCCTTCTTACATAGGTTTTCCAGTAGGTCACATCCAGCCTTCTTACATAGGTTTTCCAGTAGGTCACATCCAGCCTTCTTACATAGGTTTTCCAGTAGGTCACATCCAGCCTTCTTACATAGGTTTTCCAGTAGGTCACATCCAGCCTTCTTACATAGGTTTTCCAGTAGGTCACATCCTAGGTTTTCCAGTAGGTCACATCCAGCCTTCTTACATAGGTTTTCCAGTAGGTCACATCCAGCCTTCTTATCCCATGCTATCATTCAAGTCTTTCCATGTCATTTTTGTTCCTTTAAAGTCAGTCACCAATTTTCTTCTCTGTGTGTTTTTAAGTCTCCCTTATTTCTCTAATCCTGGTGATTCTAGAAGGACTTGCCTGTTTAAACAATACAGGTCCTTAACAATGGACAACACTCTGGAGTTAAAGAGGAACGGTCGAATTCATCATGAGAACTCGTCTGACGGTGTAATCATCAAAGATGCGATCGCAAGAAGAAGAGGAAGATCAGATTTCAATTTTCAGGTATTTGATAAAAGGTACAGACAAGTATCAACTGGTTTCCTCATTGTGTGCCCTAATGAATGCCAGTGTCTTTTCCTCACCTTTTTGGTTTACTAGTCGTGGTCTGATTGTTGTCATCAGTTTCACATTAGTGATTCTTTTATGTTGTCTTAATTCTTGTATACTGTGCAGGCATGTATTTATGAAAATCTGCAATAGCTGAACTGCTTACATGGTGGAGTCAAAAAGGCATGCACACCATCATTGCAGGCAGATGCTGGAACTGGGTTGGCCATGTCCTCAGAAGGGACCTTGACCAGATCTGCTGTGCTATGGACCCCAGTAGGACGGCGAAAGAGAGGCAGACCAAAGACAACCTGGCAGAGAACAGTGGAGGCTCAGATGCAAACCATTAACCAGAGTTGGGGCATGGCACGAAGGATGGCCACCGACTGAGCAAAGTGGGGACAGTTTGTTGCTGACCTACAAGATGCCAGTAGGTGTGATGGCCACTGACTGCTTTGCCAGTCTGGGGCTAAGGATCCGAGAAGAAGAAGAAGAAGCAATAGTTGGTTGCCATTTTTGTTGTTCTCCTAGAGCCGTGCAATAGGACTGTTTAAATATTTGAGTTGAAAATTGTGTGTGTAGAATTTTTTTTTTTTTAACGGTCGTATATTTCAAATTGCATTGAAAGCTCCTGCCTTTTGTATTCTTATTTTGATATCACTGTGCATTCCTCCAACTTTATCTGTGTTGCTGCCAAGATATGTTCGAATCTACATCTTGTGTCTCCAAGTGCAATCTTCGCATTATTTGTTGCAATTATTCTCATAATCTTTTGTGTGTTCTCAGTGTATTTTTAGACTGAGTTCTGGGATACCGTCTATTCAACAAGCTTAAGATAGGAACTACCGATGAGTATAACTGTGGCACCGATGACATGACTGCTAAACATCTGCTTCAAAGATGCTTAACATATGGCCGTCACCAGTACCATTCCTGGAAAGACTCAATGGAGATACAAACATCCCCAAGTTGACCACGTATTCAAGTTGACGTCTGAGAGTGTGCAAAGAAGAAGACCACATTCCTGTGATCTTTCATTAAATATTCTCACTTTTTCTTGCATCTGGTTATGGTTCTGGGTTAGAAAAGCCAGGTCATCTGCAAAATTGACATCATGGGTCGGCAACCCAGGAGTTTTTTAGATCTAAATCTGAGCCCTCTAAAGATCTACTATATATATAGATATATATATACACACACACACACACACATATATGTGAGTGTGATTTTAGAGGGGTGGGGGGATGGTGAACCTTACAAAGAAATGATTGTGTTCCTATCTCATGCAGTTCACGAATATATTTAAGTAGCCAGCTCGAGAGTTTTCTTTGGGAGTGCAGAAAAAGCACCTTTCATCCTGGGGACACCAGATTTTAAAATGCCAGTGGGAGAGGTCTGGTCTGAAATTTACCTAGTTTAAGAACGCTTTCTTTTTTTCTTCCCCGTCGCAGTTGCCTTAAGATCTACAAAATTATCGACTGGGACCTACCGGTAGATCGGAATCGACTGGTTGCCAACCCTGATCTAGATCATCAAGTTTTTTTATCACTAAATTTTGTGCCCATTTGTTGGCTTCATTATTTTTATAATTTAATCTATAGTCAGCATTGAAAGAGTGATGCTGCCAACAGGCACCACTGCTGCATTTCAGTTGTTAATAGAATTCTGTAAGTTGTACTTCAAGAAGAAGAATGCATTCCATGTCTTCATATTTGTTCTTCATTAAGTTAATGTTGAAGTGATTGTCAGCATTCATTTCTGAAATGCTGAATTATTTCCATGAAAAACAGTATAATCCTAGAAACCACACTGACTGTGGAATCATCAAGAATACATGATGTACTCTTAATAAAGGACTGGGAAACTAAGGAATCCTCCACAATTCAAGGCGTTGTAATGAGGAATTAAGGAATCCTACATGAGCATGTAATATAGTGTCATACAGACAGCTATGGAACTGCAGAATCCTCCACAGCTGATACATTTTGGAAAGATGACTGGGGAACTAGGGAATCCTGAATGAGTATGTAATATGGCCATCTCCTAGACTGTCACAGCAGAGATATTCGCCAAAATATATTTAGTTGGTTACGCTGTAGTGGCAACAGTGTAGAATAGAAAACCTGTTTGGCGAGTCGGGCCAGAACGGAAGAGGATGTAGATTTTTTGGCGCAATTCAGTCTAGGAGATGTCAGCGGTCCTGTACGGACGCTTGTTCCCTTTGTCAGCGGTTTTGCTGGGATTACATGAATGCCATTCTTGTTCATTGCTTGCCAATTGGTTCAGGTGTTCAGGATTATTGTTAGATTACTAGAAGGGTGATGTGATTTCTGGTGGTTCTTTCCTGGATATTATTTACGGTAGAATCTTGCAATTATGTATTGCCTTGTTTCAGTATTGGACGTCGCCTGTGAGCGATAGTCATTCTGTAGTCGCTGGTTAGATTATGTTGGTGACTGTTTTGCCATTATGTTGAGCTGGTGATTTGGCAAGTAGTTTGGCATTTTCATTACATTGTGTATTGCATTTCATGTGTATTGTTAGCCATGTGTGGCTCATATGTGTGCACCGTACTTATTAAAGGGTTATTACCTGATTTAGGTGTTATTGGATTATTCATGTCAGCTACTGTGTACTGTGGTCATACCTTTGAGACAGCGAGCGAAGTGTATAGTGTGAGTGTGCCTTAAATCCATAGCACAAGTAGCCCGGTGTGCTTTGTGTGGGTGCTGTGTACCATTAGATACATATAACCTATTCTGACATCTGGGGTAACTCGTCGTGTTTAGGCGTGGAGCCTGTATGATTTAATAGTTTAGTTCCCAGCTAGCTGGCAGTATTGTTTCATTTTATTTGATAGTACAGCCTTAGAGCCTGCATTGGTGTTGATCAGGCCATTATGGTGCACACAGTATTCTAGAAGGTGGTAGGCCACTGTGTTGGCGCCTTCATATTTTTTTCATCAACTCACAGGTGTGAGTTGTTTTCATCCGTCCAGTGAAAGGTTAGTGTGTGTGTCGGTCTGTTAGTGTCTTGTTTACGGTTGTGTGACCTGACCTCGTTTACGGGCTCTGACCTATTTTCAGCGTCCAGCAATGGCTTCATGTCAGTTGATTTTTGCAGTCTATTGTAGATGAAATATTGTACTGTTCAGTTCCAAGTTCTTTGTTATGGTATCTTGGCAGGTCTAAGTACGAGTGTCAAAGTATTAGACTAGTGGTACAGGGGGCGTCAGACGGGTCAGTTTGACACATCTCTGAGTCATTTTGGTGGTTGGCGACAGTGATCCAGGTGGAGCAGCGGAGCTTGGGGTGTTGGTACCATTTAATTAGGGGCCCAGACGGCATGTGGAGATGTCAGATGGGAAATAGCTTGGTCAACCTCGGTATAGGGTGGAAAGAGATGGTGGTTAGGTGTTTGTAGTTGATAGGAGGTTGATAGATTGGTTGGTACCTCAAGTCATTGTGTTGAGCTTCTGGTCCTGTCCTTGCTACTCAGCCGTGCCCAACCAAGGGTGAGGGTCCTTGCTACTCAGACGTGCCCAACCAGGGGTGAAGTCTTTTGTGTTTTGTGCCCTGCCGAGCTACCGGGCGGGTCCAGTAGATGTCACTGTGTAAGCTGTGGTGATCCGGGAAGTGTGGATATTGTGTGATTAACTTTTGCTATAACACATATATAGAACAGTGCCAAGGAACTTACTCATGTTTCTTTTCGACGTATAGACGGTTGAGAGTAGCTGTGCAGCTGATCTTTACAGAAGTAGACTTTGCAGTGTGTATTATGAACAGTGCTGTGTGAGCACCGTAGATAACAGTATATTCATCGAGGAAAGTATTTGACACTCAGACTTGCATAGCAAACTGTTTCCTGGACTGAGTTTCTTGTGGATTTTACGTTGTCCAGTGTGGAGTTTCGTTTGTTCTGTGATCATCATTCATCGTCAGTGCTGAGGAGTCTCCTTACTCAAGCGCCGTTGGAGCTTCAGATAAGTTATTGTTTGTCTGCTTTTGTATTATATATTATATTGATATTTTCTTGTTTTTTCTGTGAATTTAATTTTCTTGTCTGTCCTTCTATCTGTTATTAGTTATCGTTTAGCTTAATCTGCATTCTAATATAGTGCTGATTCTTTATTTACTTCTTGGTTTGTTATTGTTTTCGTTCCTTTTGTTTTGTCTTTTCCTTATTGTATGAGTAGGACTTAGTCTGTATGTAGGTATGTTAATTGTTAGTTAAAGCTGTTCTTGCTATGTTTTCTTTGTAGTCAGGAAATATTTGGATTGTATATTTTGAATACATTATAATATAATTTTACTGATACTTTACTTAGCTTTCTTTCACTGAAGTGAATATAGTGCTTGGTGGAAGAGATAGCTTCCAGCACCTCATTGTTGAGTGTGGTTTTCGTGTGGTCTTTGGGTGTTATAGTGTATTGGTGTGTTCAAGGGAGGAAGGGTGGCGAGTTTAATCCAGTTTTGGCCTCTCTTGTGGAAAAGATTGGATTAGACCGATTCTTTTAGGGTGTGGTGGTGTTTGTTTTATGGTGGAGTCTGGCAGAGGGGATTTCCTGCGACTGCCCTGCTTAACATTCCAAGCCCTATTGGTATTAGCTGTGTTTGTGGTGTGTGTATTTATAGTGTCGTGTACATTTAGTTATTGTTTAAGTGGTGTTTTCTCTTGTCTCATCTTACTATCCTGTAAATACGTTTACAGGTATCCTTTGTTTTCGTTCGTGCTCAGTCACGCATTGTAGATATTAATCTTCCTCTTCTCTTCGTGTTCTATCATCTATTTCCTCGTGACTGGAATTTTGTTTTCGTAATGTGATGTATGCGTTTCTTTCATCTGTGTTGTGCTCATTTTGCCATAGGTAGTACGTGCATAACAGAGACTATAGAGTTTAGTAATAAGTGAAGTGTTATTTGAATATAGCACCAGTGTGGGTGCCAGTAACAGATTTTGAGGTAATACCTGATTTTTGAACTAAGTTGATATACTGGTGTCAAGGTATCAGAAAGTTGTTATTATACAACTATCGACTATTGTAAGTTTGATTGAGGATATCATAGAGACTAAGTGGTCAGAGAGACCAAATTTTCATAAGTGGTGACACCATAGCCAAGGGGCTAAGTGAAACTTTATTGATATTATAAGGTAAAGGTGAATAATAATTATACAATAAAATACTAGGTGATATTTACTTTCATGCATATATATATGTGTAGATTTGAGGAGTGATATCAGTATATACTACTGTTATACTGTATATTGTGGTAAGCAGAAATTTATCTGCTGATTTAAGTGAAACATATACGGTTGAGTAATTGCATTGTAAATCTTTATAGAAAGAGATAATAGTGAGTATTCTAAGGGTACATCATGGACCTACAGGCTTTCATTCAGATTGGGAAAGAATGTGGGTACACTGGATCACAACTAAGTGAATATGCAAAGGCTGAATTTTTTTCAGTCGAGAATCAGAAAGCTCTTGCGAAGGAAAAGAAAGAGAAGGAAGAGAAGGAAAGAATTGAGAAACAGAATGCTCTAAGAGATGCTCGAGCTGAAGAGCTAGAGATAAAAAGAAAAGAATTTGAATTACAGGAAAAGAAGATGAAAGAAGATAAAGAGTTACAAGAAAAGATGATGAGAGAAGATAGAGAGTTACAGTTGGAGAAGGAGAGAATGAGAATAGCTAGGGAAGAGAAAATGATGGAGAAGGAAATACAACTGAAGAAGTTAGAAGTGGGTGCGAGTGGTCAGAACTCAACTTCTGGTGGGGCTCATCATCCTTTTAGGCTGCATCTACCAAATTTCAATGATAAAATTTATAGTTTAGATTTCTTCCTGGAAAGATTTGAGGCCGAATGTGTGGCCTATAAGGCTGATAGGGATCAGTGGCCATCTCTTTTATCGACACTGCTAGTGGGGCCCGCGATGGAGACTTTTTATAGCCTCCCTGTAGAGGAAAGGGCCGATTATGACAAAGTGAAGGAGAGATTGCTCCGGAAGTTCCTGCTGACAGCTACCGGGCGCGTTTTAAAAACGCGATGCCTAGTGCAGACCAAGACTTCGAGGATTTTATCTCGAAGATCAAACTTCTGCTTAATAGATGGATCGAAATGGAGGGGATAACAAAGGACTTTAATGGCTTGCTAGATTTGGTGCTACGGGACAAAGTTTTGTCCTCGTGTTCCAGTGAGTTGGTGGCGTTTTTCCAGGAACATCAACCAAAGGACATTGAGTCCATGGCCCAATTGGGGCACCATTATGTCCTGGCCCATCCGGGCAAACCTATTCAGAAGTCGGGTCTGTCAGACGCGTTAGTTGCCGGGGTCGGCAAAGTGCAGCGCCAACCATGGCAACGCTGAGTAGGTTGTGCCGACAGGTCCATGAGGTCAAGATTTGATAGGTCACCCCGCCCATATCAATCAGGTAGAGACAGTTACAGAAACTTTAGACCACAGCGACATTTTCAGCCCAGGTGGTATAGTAGACAATCCGGTAGCGATAGTGATGGGGAGAATTTCCAAGGACGGAAACAGGTTCGTTTCCAAGACTCGAAAGATAAGGGCAAATCATTTTATAAAGGTAAAGGGTCCAAACATAGAAGTGGATTGTCAGATGGTCGGGGTTCAGACTCCGATACGCGTTCTTCACCGAACCATAGTCCTAACAAGGACAGGAAAGATATTATTTGCCACGCATGTGGGGCCACAGGTCATATAGCTAGATGGTGTAAGGCTGAGCCAGAGAAAGCTAATGTGGCATGTGTGCTAGACACTATTAATAATGAAGACTGTGAGGGGTGCAGACAGTTGTTTGTACCAGATGGGAAACCAGTGTTGATTTGCGGGCACACTTTGCCCTGTCTGTCTTCCCTGGATGAAGGTGGAAAACTCGAGCTTTGTACAGGGTCGAGGCAGGTGTCCGTGCTTAGGGACATGGGGTGTACCACCAGAGGGGTACGTCGCTCCTGCATCGAGGAGTCATGCCTGACAGGTAAGAAAGTGAGGTGCATCACCTTTGGGGGTAATGTAGAATATTACCCCATAGCCATTGTGGACATAGACATCCCCTTCTTGGCAGGAAGGGTGCATGCGTGTGTCCTTAACAAACCAGTGGCAGACCTAATCATCGATAACGTGCAAGGGGTTCGAAATTGCACACCGGAAGAGATTTACGAATGGGAGAATAATAGGACTGTAGTAGCTAATGCGGTGCTAACTAGGGCGCAGGTAAGATTGCAGGAAGAGTGTGATAATCCCGATGCTTCTCGTGTCCCATCGACAGTAGATGAGGTTTTAAGCGTGCGAGACGTTTCAGTCAGTGATTTTGCAGAGGGGCAGAAAACAGACAGGACGCTATTGAGACTGTCGGAGTTAGCGAAAAGAAGAGAAGTGAAACAGACCAAAACATCACGGTACTGGTTTGAGTATAAGGACCAGATCTTGACTCGGTGCTTTGAGAGACAACAGCAACTTATACATCAGGTGGTGGTGCCAAGCCAGTGGAGAGCGAAGGTGCTGGAGTTGGTGCATGACTCTCCTTTTGCTGGTCACATGAGAGTGGCTAGGACTCGATACCGAGTTCTCTCCCAATTTTATTGGCCAGCATTGAATAAAGACATCAAGGCATATTGTAAGTCTTGTGTTGTTTGTCAACAGATGTCTCACAAGGGCCGGTCGCCAAAAGCCCCGGTTCAGACAGTAGATTTGGCACTGCGCCCATTTCAGAAGGTCGCGGTTGATATTATAGGCCTGTTGTCCGTGACGTCTGACAGAGGATTTCGTTTCATCCTAACCATGGTGGACTTGTGTACTAGGTGGCCAGAGGCAGTGCCTATGCGATCTATTACCTCACAGGCAGTAGCAGAAGCACTTCAGCTGTTATACAGCTGTTTCGGTTTCCCAGAGTGCATACTCTCTGATAGGGGAACTCAATTTATTTCGCACGAAATGTCAGAGGTAACTAGATTACTGGGGATTTCCCAGTCTTTCACCCCTCCCTACCATCCGCAGGCGAACGGGGTTTGCGAACGCCATAAACGGCGCATTAAAACATATGTTAGCTAAGGTGACTGCCGAATTCCCTCAGGATTGGGATAGATACCTTCCAGCTGTATTGTTTGCATACAGGGAAACCCCGCACCAGAGTACGGGCTTCTCGCCATTCGAGTTGCTGTATGGTGCAAATCCCAGGGGTCCAATGCACGTACTTAAGGACTGGCTGGTAGGAAAACACGTAGATGGATCGGTAGTGTCCGCGTATGATTATGTCGTACATCTACGCGAGAGGATAATTAGGTCCTGTGCGTTAGCGCGGGAGAATTTGACCCATGCGGGTATTCAGTACCGCCGGTATGCAAACCAAGGTACTAAGCTTATATCATTTCAGACAGGGGATGAAGTGTGGTTGCTTTTGCCCACTAAAGAAGATAGATTGAGCATCTCCTGGCAAGGGCCATTTCGGGTTCAGAAAAAGGTAACTGATGTCGACTACATTGTAGAGGTTAGAAAGAGGGAGAAAGTGTTCCACGTGAACATGCTCAAACTGTACGTGGAACGTCCTCCCGAGCTATCTTCGGTGGTTAAGGCCATGAGTACGCAAAGTTCGGAAGTAGCGGCAGCAGTGGTGATAGATAATGGTGAAGACAGCTGCGACGATGGAAACTTACAGCTGTCTCTCGTGCCGATAGCTCCTACCGAATCCTGGGCAGACGTGTCAGTTTGTTCAGATTTAACCAACAGACGGAGGGCTCAGGTTGATGCAATACTGAGGGATTTCAGTGACGTGCTGACGGATTTGCTGGGAAAAACAGATTTGATAGTTCATGAGATAACTTTAACTGATAACCAGCCGATCAGAGTTAAACCATACCCTTTACCACTTCATTATAAAGAGGCGATCGAGAAGGAGATTGACGAAATGGCTCGGTTAGATATCATCGCTCCCTCCGAATCCCCGTATTATTTCCCCATGGTAGTGGTTAAGAAGAGGAGCGGGGCCCTCCAAGTGTGTATTGATTTTCGTAAGCTCAATAGTGTAACGGTAGTTGACGCAGAGCCTATGCCTAACCAGGAAGAGCTTCTGACCAAACTTTCCCATGCTAGATTTTTTACAAAGTTAGATTTAGCAAGAGGATACTGGCAGGTGCCATTGGCTAAGGCTGCAAAACCTCTTACGGTGTTTGCTACTCCAAGAGGTCTATTCCAATTCAATTGTATGTGTTTCGGGTTAGTGAATGCACCCGCCACCTTTGTAAGAATGATGAGGAAGCTACTAGGGCACAGAGACGATGTTATTACATACATCGACGATATCTGCATTTTCCACAAAACTTGGGAGCAGCATGTGGATGGGCTGTTTGCCGTATTGAAGTGCCTGAAGGCACATGGACTCACTGCTCGCCCGAGCAAAGTGTCCATCGGGTATGCAGAGCTGAGCTTCCAGGGTGTTAAACTCTTTCTTTGTGTAGTTGTTAACTCATACTGGCTACTAGTTGTTGAATCATGCTTTATTTGCTAAATGATGTGAATGTCCACCAGTGGATAAATGTAGATGTTGGGACTGGTGTAGTAAAGTGTAACGATTGTCAACTCATCAAACCCAGCACAGTTTTGGTCATACAGGTCATCTTGTCCTGGAACATGATGAGGCCCCGGCAAGAATGTGAGTGTAAACAATGAGTGTGTATCTGAATGTCAGTACGCGAATGGTAGAATGATTCGATAGAGTTGACAGGTTGGTAGTACATCACTCATACTCACACTGTTCGAATTCAAGAAGTACTGGAACTACGGTGGTCTTTTTATAACATTTAATGGGACGCACACTTGGACAGTACGTGTATGGTTACAGGAACAAATGTCGACATAGACAGCATAATGTTGATCACAGGAATATCATCTTAAGTTAGCATTCATGCTTGGCAAATATCATAATGGAGCATTCGTAAATAAGCATTCAGCGTTCCATCATGTAAATCATCTGGCTTTACTGACTGGGCACGTCAGACCATAACCAATACATAGGAAGGCTCCTAGACCTAACCTCGTCTAGCGAATATTCCTTCACGTAAAGTTCAATATATATATATTTCATAATATAGGAATCCCAGACATGGGTTCTCACATGTAGCAGTGATCTCTTGGTTCATCGAGCGATAGTACAGGCATCCCTTTTTCTCACTCGATAAATACAAAGTATATGAATTTCAACATGGCTGTTCTCTCTCTCGTGAGCTTCACTCACTATAGAATATAGACCAAAATTAGTCATTCATTAAATGTCCTCATTTCTTCATAGGTTCTCTCATAGAGGTAATTGAATAATATCATACAATCCAGTGCTGATACATAGGAATGTCTTCTTCTTCCTTTGAATGGATATTCTTTTTAAAAGTACCACTGTGCATCTGCTTATCAACAACGATGGCGAAGCCCAAGTTCATAATAAATTGTGGTTTTACCTTTTTATGCGAAATATAACTTTGCCATTCCTTGGCAAAAGAGAATAAACACTGGGGTAAAGTACATACAACATGTCTAAATGATTATCACTTTTCCCCATCCATATATAGATCACTATTTCGGCAAAAAGCCTGCTACAACAAAACTCGGCATCCTCACAGGATGACAGCCATGGATCACACCCTTTGCTAGCGATACTTCCGCTGCATAGCCTTTGACCTTTTCTAGCGACAACCAAATTAGTTCGACTTAGAAATGCAAAGATATCCATATATAAGACAGACTCGTCCTACTCATACAAACACTACGTATAAATTCAGGCCATAGATATACTGAAGCAAGAACAATCTATTCCTACCCAGCCACAGAATAAATCGCAGTAGGCCTAGAGTCGTCTGCGGAGTCCGATCGAAGATGACAGAACTATTTTCAAGGGAAGCAACCCAAAAATGACTTCTCCTTAAGCACTTAAAAAGGAAATACTTTGCTTCCAAAATATTTGCGAACATAATAAGAATATAAATGTATTATATTGCAAGATAGTAAAAATTGCCCTTTACAGTCTTACCACACCTCCCGGGAAAAAAAAAAATAAAATTTTTTTTTTTTTAAATACATCTAGGAGCACCGTAGAATAGGCTCACAACGCAAGAATACTGCGCAGATGAAAATATCAGGAATAACTATAATTCCTAATATGACTGGTGAGAATATATATCTCAAAATCTGAGAGAAATTGTTTCCCTACGAATAAATGTTTCCAGGAAGGTGTGATGTACGTATAATACAATTCTGGTAATTATACAATGCATACCAAAAATTCACACTACAATCTTAAATTTATGATTTATGAAGAAACAATCATCAAAGAACAGCGGTGAATTAACATCAATAAACCGCTAAGTAGCGATACCATCATTCTATTATTAAATTACAAATGTGTATCTTAGTAAAGAAACAAAAAAAAATAACTGTTGTAAAGTTATACATATTAAAAAGATCCAATATTTAACAGTTAAGTGGCATCATGTGGGCATCTGGACAGAATGTCCGCCATCACATTTTCTGAACCACGGATAGCTCGTACCGAAAAATGAAAAGGTTGAAGAGCGATTGCGTATCGAGTTGATCTCGAGCTCTTCAAGTTCTTACTTTGGATAGCCGTAAGAGCTTTTTGGTCAGTTTCCACTACGAAATGCGCGCCCAGAAGGAATCTTTGGAGTTTGAGAATTGACCAAACCATTGCCAATAATTCACGGTCTAAAACCGAGTAATTCCTTTCTGCAGCATTAAGTTTTCTGGATATGTACATTACAGGATGCAGAGTTCCAGAGTACTCTTGCATTAGTGCCGCTCCAATCCCAGTGGATGAAGCGTCACTACGAAGAACAAATGTCTTATCTGTTGTAGGTAACACTAAAATAGGTGGTGATGAAAACATAGTTTTGATCTTCTCTAGTGAAGATTGGCATTCATGAGACCAGTGAACCATGTTAGGCGACCCTTTCTTTAATAGTGTAGAGAGAGGTGCCATGATAGAGGACAGATTCGGAATGAAACGTCCATAAAATTGTATGAGACCTAAAAGACTTCGCACTTGCTTTTTAGTCCTAGGGATAGAGATGTTAAGTATCTTAGTGATATTATGGTCTTCTGTCTTCAAGAAACCGTGACCTACTCGATGGCCTAAGAAAGCAATTTCGCTAAAGCCAATACAAGCTTTAGATGGTTTTGCTGTCAGGTTATACTCACGCAGAGTTGATAATAATTCAACTAATCCTGAATAGTGATCTTCCCAAGTATCGCTGAAAAGACAGATGTCGTCTAGATAAGCAATGACATCTGACCGATACGATAGGATTCGACGCATCATGCGTACAAATGTAGCTGGTGCGTTCATAAGGCCGAAAGGCATAAAATTCCATTGGAAAAGGCCTCTGGGAGTAGAGAAAGCGGTAAGAGGTTTGGCGCGTTCGGATAATGGAACTTGCCAATATCCTTTAGACAAATCAAGTTTAGTGAAAAAATGCGATTTAGAAAGACGAGTAAGTAACTCTTCTAGTAAAGGCATAGGTTCAGCATCGAACTTCGTAACTTGATTCAATTTGCGATAGTCAACGCAAAGACGTATGTTATTGTCTTTTTTTCGAACAATAACCATCGGCGAAGAATATGCAGAAGTGGATGGTTCGATTATTTGTAAATCTATCATTTCATCCAACTCCTTTTCAACCTGTGTTTGGAAATGTATAGGGATAGGATAAGGCCTAACCCTAATTGGAGTATGTTCAGTTAGAACAATGTCATGCTCAATGACATGAGTTTGTCCAGGGATGTCAGTGAGGACATCCTGAAATGTTTGTAACATAGACGAAACTTGTCGCCGTTCTCCTAGAGACAAATCAGGAGAAACAGTAACGTCTTTCCATGATTCACTAGAATGAAGTGGGATCATTGGAAGCGGGAGATTAACATCCGAAAAACTTGTTTCCTCATCCTGTATTACAGACAGTGATGAGTAATGACCATGTTTGACATGAGAATCGTCCGTTGCCTGGAAAATAGGCTGTAGATAGTCAGGACGTTCATGGAACTCCGTAAGCATATTGATGTGGAAGGTTTTATGCTTCCCGTTAATATCGACGATGTAGTCAACATCTGAAATTTTCGATATTATATCGTACGGACCTTTCCAACTAATAAGGAGTCTATTTTCACGACAAGGTAGCAAAACAAATGCTTTGTCACCAGGACAAAGTTGTCGTAAAGTTCTCTTCTTATTAGCAAATTGTCTTGCCTTCTGCTTAGCAAACTCAGAAGAGGACGTTGCCAATTTGCATGCTTCGATAATCTTTTGTCTCAGCGCGATGACATACTCGTAAGAAGATTTTGTGTCATCGTCAATATTGTCAGCTGTTATAAGATCATGCAGCAAAGACATTGGGCCGCGCGGTCGCGCGCCAAAGACAAGTTCAAAGGGCGAAAACCCTGTATGTTCATTGGGAACCTCTCTGTACGCGAAGAGGGCCGCGGGTAAAACCCTATCCCAATCCTGAGGATGATCCTCAGTTATCTTCCCTAATAAGTTCTTAAGTGTTCTATTTAGTCGCTCGACCATCCCATTGGACATAGGATGATAGATGCTACTCAAAGATCTCTCTATCTGTAGAGTAGACATTACTTGAGACATGGTATCCGATATCAGTTGGGTGCCATGATCTGATAATATTTCTCCGGGGAATCCCAGCCGAGAAAATATAAGCCAAAGAGCATCTGCAATGTCAGCGGTAGTAATGCTCTTTAGAGGGATAGCCTCTGGCCAACGTGTGCACATGTCTACACACGTTAAGATAAACTGATGTCCTCTAGCAGATTTGATCTTGAATGGACCAATGATGTCTATCGCCATTTCTGGAATGGACGAATAGGAATATCTGCAGCCTGAATAGGCGCAGCATGACGAGGACCTTTGGATTTGACTTCTTGACATACTTTACAGGATCGACAATAGATCCGTATGTCCTTGTTCACAAAAGGCCAAAAGAAAGCCGCAAGAACTCTTGACTTTGTACGGGAAAAACCCATGTGACCAGCACACTGAGAGTCGTGTGCATGTTGTAAGATCTTAACTCTCAAATTCTTGGGTACAAGAATCTGAGAATGACTTGACTTAGTGGAGTCTTGCACCATACGTACAAGTACGCCATTCTTCATTGTAATCCAAGATTTACAATTTGAATCTTTATTCGGATCACCTTTTGTTACAAGAGTGAAGAATTTCTTAAGAGTCGGATCTTCTTCTTGTTGTTTTATAAACGAGTCACGAGAAATTACCAAGGGATCATCTTGGTTATGCACTTCATTATCTTCAACAGATGAAGTTTCAGGCATATTGAGAGCTTGAGCTCTAGTGACTACTGCATTAGCAGATTGCATATTTTGATTTTCCCAAACGGAAATTTGCTCCGGAGTGCATTCTTGGACTCCGTGAATGCGACCGATGATAAGATCAGCGATCGGATCCGGCAAAAGACATGCGTGTACATCTCCTGTGAAGAAAGGAGTAGCAATCCTAATGATAGCGGTAGAGTATTTCTCTATGGTGCCGCCAAATGTTACGCATTTGACTACTTTGCCTGTAGAATGAGAAGGATCTATGAGTGACTGCCTAACCCCAATAGTTGTGCATCCAGAATCAAAAAGTACTGAGACTGGATTGTCATTTACTAAACCTTTGTGTAAGACAAGAGAACCTCTCCCATCATGCGCGATTGACGCAGGAAGAGCGGGAAGAGGATGGCCACAGCTTAAAGTAGACACTGTGGTTGGCTCAAATAATGTTTTGCATTGGGGGCACTGAGATGCTCTCCCAAAATCAAAAGCGGCACATGCCATATTATTAGAGCCATCATTATCTTTATTTTGTTTATAGGCTTCGTGGGACCCTTGCTGTGCAGAGTTCGCCTGGTAATGAGCTTTATGTTTTTTGAATTGTGCTCTACCTCTGTTATTATTGCCTCTGTACTTATCATTGTTTCCACTATTATAACCTCTACTCGGGTTTGAATCATAGCTCCTTTGGTTACTATCATCATATTCATTATAATGAGTATCTCGGTAATTATGATCCTGTTGTCTCCATGAAGGAAAACTTGGATAGTTTCTAGAATGACTTCCTTTGCGAAAGTTCCTGTAATTATGACCACCCCTGAATCGAGGGCTGTCAGCTCTTCTCCAGGTATTCGAAGAAGAACCCTGAAATGATTGGTTACCTTGGTTCTGATAACTGTAATAGTTACCTTTTTTATTAAACCTATTTTGAGGTCCTTGGAATTTGTGAGAGTGATTAGGGTTGTATGGTGTTGCAGAAGCAACTGGCATACCTTCTTTAACCTTACTATTGCTAATAGCTACGTCCGGATGTGCAGTGACGTATTGGGTACAATACTGTTCCATTTCTTTTAGAGACTTAGGTTTACGCTCATGTAAGAATTCGAGGAAAGGTTTATTTATACTTGACATAATCTTGTCTCTGAGTATCAAGTCCATAAGGGCTTCATAAGTCTTTTCTGTTTTTGGATAGCTCAATCCAACGATCAAATGTAAGACGTGTTCTTGCAATGAATTCTGAGAATTCTACACCTGCCTCAGGCACCATTGTCTTAAACAACTTCCGATAACCCTCTTCAGACAACTGATACTTCTTTAATAAGGCTGCCCTAATAACATCATAGTTATCTTTGTCAGCCTCTTCAACCAAACTTAAACTAGTCAGAGAATCACCTTTCAGATTTTCTGATAACTGGTTAGCATATTGTGATTTGTCCACATTATGTGCTCGACACGAGCGTTCAAATCTGTTTAGCCAGAATGTTATGTCATCACTGGAAGGGTTGAACGCTGGTACCTTGACCTTGTAAGTAAAGGGTTTACCATTACCACTAGATGCTTGATTAACATTACTTATGTTTGTTAACCTTAACTTTTCTAACTCAAATGCTAAAAGTTCTTTTTGGTGTTCATGTTCTCTTATTGCTTTTTTTTCTTGAGCTTCAGCTTGTAATTTTCTCTCTTCTGCAGCAGCCTGTAATTTTTTCTCTTCAGCAGCAGCTTCATCTTTTCTTTTCTCTTTTTCCATTTCCATCTGGAATCTTTTTTCATCAGTCTGTATCTGCAATTTCTTTTGTTCATCCTCTCTTTGTAATTTTCTTTCCTCAGCTTCTAATTTCTTTTCTTCAATCAATGCTTTTCTTTCTTCAGCAGCCAATGCTTTGTCATATTGAGCAACTGCCCATTCTTCTAACTGCTGACCAGTCTTATCAAGAGCCCTGCCTTGTGTGATAAAATAATCCAAGGTAGACATCTTGTCTAATAAGATCAGTAATTTGCAAAAGTAAATAAATTTACTTTCTTAGTCTTAATCAAAGACTTTGTATGATAACTTTGTAACCTGTGAAAAATAGTACTTAACTATCCCAATCACTGTGGGAAACAAGCCTTACAAAGGTCTTGTATAAATCCTTATATAATAACAGCTATAAGTTGCTGGTTCACTCTATAATATAAATGCAGTGCACCAGAAATAGTGTTTTATATCATCAACTGTGTACCTTTAGTAATAGCAATTAACTATCAGTTGATTCTTGTACATCAATTTATATGATCAACTATATTTTAAATAGTGTATGTCGATCAGGCACAAAAGAAAACAGTTATACAGAAAAACATGAAAACATTTGCGGAAATGAAATAAATAAAATTGGAAAAACAATAAAAGATAAACCGCAAGAGGATAACAAATACAAATAACGCCACAGTATATAAATATAAATTGAGAATAGAACTGAAAGATAGAATAGGGTAGACCAACAAATTACAAACAAATCAAAACAAACTAAAGAACAGAGGAATATTACAAAAACAACAAGGAGTACAGACTTCACAGCTAACACTAATAGCAACAGCTGTCGCAGCAAATTTCCAATGAAGAAAATTGCACCTATAGAAACGCACACATCAGACCCTCTATTACGTGGGATACTCTGCTGTGTGACACCGCCCAACCGAAACAACAACCCGCTGGATACAAACAAATATCACATATAAATAGTTAAACATAAATACATAAATGCATAAATAGTATGGCAATATGATGTAAATAGAGTGTTGCAGAAAGAATGTGTTGGAATGAAGGCTCAGTTACACTGCCTAATAGTACAGTACTGTGGTACTTTATTAAACAAATACTTCTGGTCTAATTATTTTAAATTCAACACAGAAATAGAAGCTCCATCGTTGATTTGAATGATAACAATCAATGTAGGACTTCTCAGTTCAATAACATTTTCTTTCGCAAACACTGTCAAATATTCTCCAGTCCTGATGTGTAATGTTCTATGTTTCAACCAAGCTTGCTGTGTAACACTGTCAGTTGTATGGCAAATGTCCAATGAACCAAATGTCAACAAACCCTGACCTAGTTACTGCATACTCTCGACAGGACAGGTCACGCTGACATCACTGTAGAGTTGTACTGTTGATGTATTTGTGTGTCGTAACAGACCCCAAGGAACGTCTGGTCTCAGTAGTTTACTTCTCAATATGGTCACTGTGCAGGTTGACCCAGGAAGCTGGCCACCAGTTGTTAAACTCTTTCTTTGTGTGTAGTTGTTAACTCATACTGGCTACTAGTTGTTGAATCATGCTTTATTTGCTAAATGATGTGAATGTCCACCAGTGGATAAATGTAGATGTTGGGACTGGTGTAGTAAAGTGTAACGATTGTCAACTCATCAAACCCAGCACAGTTTTGGTCATACAGGTCATCTTGTCCTGGAACATGATGAGGCCCCGGCAAGAATGTGAGTGTAAACAATGAGTGTGTATCTGAATGTCAGTACGCGAATGGTAGAATGATTCGATAGAGTTGACAGGTTGGTAGTACATCACTCATACTCACACTGTTCGAATTCAAGAAGTACTGGAACTACGGTGGTCTTTTTATAACATTTAATGGGACGCACACTTGGACAGTACATGTATGGTTACAGGAACAAATGTCGACATAGACAGCATAATGTTGATCACAGGAATATCATCTTAAGTTAGCATTCATGCTTGGCAAATATCATAATGGAGCATTCGTAAATAAGCATTCAGCGTTCCATCATGTAAATCATCTGGCTTTACTGACTGGGCACGTCAGACCATAACCAATACATAGGAAGGCTCCTAGACCTAACCTCGTCTAGCGAATATTCCTTCACGTAAAGTTCAATATATATATATTTCATAATATAGGAATCCCAGACATGGGTTCTCACATGTAGCAGTGATCTCTTGGTTCATCGAGCGATAGTACAGGCATCCCTTTTTCTCACTCGATAAATACAAAGTATATGAATTTCAACATGGCTGTTCTCTCTCTCGTGAGCTTCACTCACTATAGAATATAGACCAAAATTAGTCATTCATTAAATGTCCTCATTTCTTCATAGGTTCTCTCATAGAGGTAATTGAATAATATCATACAATCCAGTGCTGATACATAGGAATGTCTTCTTCCTTTGAATGGATATTCTTTTTAAAAGTACCACTGTGCATCTGCTTATCAACAACGATGGCGAAGCCCAAGTTCATAATAAATTGTGGTTTTACCTTTTTATGCGAAATATAACTTTGCCATTCCTTGGCAAAAGAGAATAAACACTGGGGTAAAGTACATACAACATGTCTAAATGATTATCACTTTTCCCCATCCATATATAGATCACTATTTCGGCAAAAAGCCTGCTACAACAAAACTCGGCATCCTCACAGGATGACAGCCATGGATCACACCCTTTGCTAGCGATACTTCCGCTGCATAGCCTTTGACCTTTTCTAGCGACAACCAAATTAGTTCGACTTAGAAATGCAAAGATATCCATATATAAGACAGACTCGTCCTACTCATACAAACACTACGTATAAATTCAGGCCATAGATATACTGAAGCAAGAACAATCTATTCCTACCCAGCCACAGAATAAATCGCAGTAGGCCTAGAGTCGTCTGCGGAGTCCGATCGAAGATGACAGAACTATTTTCAAGGGAAGCAACCCAAAAATGACTTCTCCTTAAGCACTTAAAAAGGAAATACTTTGCTTCCAAAATATTTGCGAACATAATAAGAATATAAATGTATTATATTGCAAGATAGTAAAAATTGCCCTTTACACAGGGCCATGTGGTTGGCCATAACATCATGAAACCTGAAGATGGTACAGTTACAAAAATATTACAGCTGCAAACGCAGAAGACTAAGAGGCAGGTAAAGAGTTTATTAGGTTTGATCAATTTCTATAATAAATTCATCCCAGATTTTTCATTGTTGGCTGAGCCGCTTACGGCACTTCTATGGGACAGGTACATCTGAAGAGAGTACTTATTACAATTTATGTAAGAAATGGGTTATGTTTATTAGAATTGGTATTTCATGATGATGTATTGTGGTATACTATATATTTATTATGCTGCCATAAAGGCAATATCTATGAAGTTGTACTCAATGTGTAGATATATCATATTATCTTATACCTACAGCTATATTATGAGAGATGATTGTTGATACAATGACTTGTTGTTTGATTGGTGACAATTAGTTATATAGATTTGGTGTAACATGCATTGTGTTTAGACTACTCCAGGATTAGTCAGTCGTTGTTATTTTTCACGACTGCCAGTACCTGGTGTGGATTTGGATATGTTCCTTGTATCTAGTCTAGTGAGTGAGAAGGCATGGATGACAATAGTATTGGACAACTCTGACATTCTTTAGCTACATGAGGAGGTGCTATCTCGGCATTTTGTTCACCCTTACTCCAGAGGGAGGTTGGGCGTGTCTACTCCGGTGGAAGAAAACTTCGTTTTTCTTTCTTGGGGGGGGGGGGGGGGGGTGTGTGGGGATGTCACAGCAGAGATATTCACCGAAATATATTTAGTTGGTTACGCTGTAGAGTGGCAATGTAGAGTGGCAACAGCGTAGAATAGAAAACCTGTTTGGCGAGTCAGGCCAGAACGGAAGAGGATGTAGATTTTTTGGCGCGATTCAGTCTAGGAGATGTCAGCGGTCCTGTACGGACGCTTGTTCCCTTTGTCAGCGGTTTTGCTGGGATTACATGAATGCCATTCTTGTTCATTGCTTGCCAATTGGTTCAGGTGTTCAGGATTATTGTTAGATTACTAGAAGGGTGATGTGATTTCTGGTGGTTCTTTTCTGGATATTATTTACGGTAGAATCTTGCAGTTATGTATTGCCTTGTTTCAGTATTGGACGTCGCCTGTGAGCGATAGTCATTCTGTAGTCACTGGTTAGATTATGTCGGTGACTGTTTTGCCATTATGTTGAGCTGGTGATTTGGCAAGTAGTTTGGCATTTTCATTACATTGTGTATTGCATTTCATGTGTATTGTTAGCTGTGTGTGGCTCATATGTGTGCTCTGTACTTATTAAAGGGTTATCTATTGAATCCTCCAAGAAATCATTATCTTGTGTCATATATTTCAGTGTTTCTGAAACTAAATGGCTGCATAGACCTCCCTAGGAAGTACCTTAAATTAGTAGTTTCACTTAAACTGATTTTACTGTCCACACTGACTAATAATATTGAGGACCACTTCTACCATGTTAATGGTAATAATATGACAAATACAGCAAAGAAGAAATGACTAACATTCATAAATGGGTGCTTGAGTAGAATAGAAGGATTGAAATAGTAAGACAAGATCATCAATATGGAACTGATGATAAGAACCAGACAAGTGCTAGTGGAACAAGAAATAGGAAGATGAAGCAGTTCTTGTTCTGTAGAGGCAGACACGGAGATGAGAACTGGTGACAGAAAGGAAAGGGATAAAGACATGGAATGACCTTGAGCAGACGGTACAGGACGTGATCAATAACTGTGAATGTGGGCAGCTAAAGGTAATCATTGAAGGTTAATACTCCCACTGCTCTGATCCCTTAGGTAAAACTTGAGCCCGACCTACTAGTTGAGCAGTTGAGAAAGACTTAAAATATTTTGCATTTTCACATACAATACATAAACTCTGGAATCCTACATGAGTATATACTGTACTAATGTATAGATACTGTGCGATTAAAAAATCCTGTATAAGCATATATTATAATGATGTACTGAATCACGAATGAGCACAGAATGTAGTATTCCACACAGGACTTGGTAGAAAGCCGTTCTCGTCAAGTTCTCTTCAAGTTCTCGTCAAGTTCTTAACCTTCTTTATTCTTATGCTTTGGGTCCAATTCTCTTCTTGTGTATTTGAGTCTTCCTGTATTTCTTTTTCCCTGCAGATTCCAAACAAAAAGACTTGTCTTGTGATGCTATTTGTCACTTGGAGTGGAGCAGATGTCATGAACTGTATTGTGGTATGTGTGTTAGTAACATGTACTCCACAAGGAGTTATGTCGCAAACAAGCGTTGTTTTGAAAACACAAGAATGGGGCCGAGATGAGTTTTGTTGTTGTCTGCAGGAAATAATCTGTTTACGAATGGACGATGGTGAGTACTCGTGAAAGGTAAAAGGTTAAACAACTGAGTGATAGTCAAAAGGTAATTCAAAAGAACAGCAAGGAGTAGAGAAAATGTTTGTGACTGTGGAAGAAAGTAGTGTCTTCCACAGGAGTGTATGGGATGACAGCAGAGGTTTCTGTCCAAGCCAGCATGAGTGGATTGTATGGGTTCACACCCGGGGTTTTTCCTCATTGATGTGCACTGCATTCTGGAGTGCCAGTTGCTTTGGGTAGTGTTCTATCTACAGAGGTTTTGTTAGAACATAGTTGTTCTAGGGCTTTTCTATAAGGCATGGATGTGACAGAGAGGTTAGTTCTGCTGGTAGTTTCAGACAAAGATTGTTGTCATGTCTATTTAATCTAGACACTACTGTATGTCTGTTTAACCATGATATTTTAATGTGTTTATGTAATAATGACATTTTTATGTGTATGTTAAACCATTTGGATATATCTGTAATCATGACATTTTTATGTGCCTAATTAACCCTTACATTTTAATGTGTCTGTAATCATGACATTTATATGTGTTTACATAATCATGGCATTTTTATGTGTCTGTTTAATCATGGCATTTTGATATGTCTGTGTAATCATGACATTTTTATGTGTCTATTTAATCATGACATTCTGTGTGTGTCTAACTAATCTTGGCACTGGTGTGTATATATTTAACCCAAATACACTGTTGTATACCTACTTTTAATGACAGTGCCATCTTGTTATCACCATCAACAGAACTGCTATGCTATGGACCCCACAAGCAAGGTGAAAGAGAGGTCAGCCAAAAAACACTTGGCTTAGAACTGTGGAGGCTAACATGAAAATCATGAGCCAGAGTGAAGTGAACAGTTTGTTGCAGCCTTATAAGATGCCACCAGGCCCTATGGCCATTGACTGCATTGTCCTGTTTATAAACAAAACTAAATTATGTACTGACCATTCAAATCCAAAGGAAATTCAAAATATAAATTTCATCATCAAATAATGAAAAATGGAGGGGAAAAAACTATAATCCTTGAGTGAGAATACGACCATCCATCTGATTAACTACTTTAAATTGTCAATAATACACTGAATCTGAGCCAGATTTTTGTATTGCCATCATAAAGATGGACAATTTGTTGTAATGATTTCAATCAAATTAATAATATGGTTGAACGTTTCATAAATGTATGAGCATGTACATGACTACAAATATTCAGACATCTTGAGTAATTTATGCCAAGGTCAGTACAAGTTTCTTACATGCCAAGAAATTCTTATTTTTAAATTTCTTAGGATATATTTATATATATATATATATATATATACATAATGAATATGAGAAATACATGAGAAATGTAATAATGAATGAATGAAAGCAAAATAGTACTGGATAATCGGATGATACACCAATACATTTATGATACACATAAAATGGACTGCCATTGATTAAACTTTAAAAAAAAAAGGCGTGATTAATTCCTTCACCAATAATTTATATTTTCTTCACTTCCTTCTGCAATCACAAGTATTTGTGCAAGAAAAAAAGACAGACAGAAAGAACACACGCACTATAAACTTTGGTAAGGCCTTATTTATAATATATACAATAATATATACACTATGCTGACTTTTTTTTCTTTAAACCTTTATTTATTTACAGCAGCTGAAAAAACTTTATTATGTCAATGAAAGAAACTTTCAATCAAAACAATTAAATCTATGAATAAAGCCATTCAGTCTTTTTTTCATTAATACGAAAATCACTGGGAAAAATCACCGGCTAATTAACTTGCAACAAAAAGAAAATCATTCAAACAAAAATGGTTTATTTCTTCTGACTAAATTTTAATTCTGGGAAGAAAAATATCAATAGAATTCATTACATTTCATTTTTGCTTCTTACGGAGCATAAGGCCATCACTACAGCTAGTCCTCTTGTAGCAGGGGTCGGCAATCAGGCGATCCCAATCTACTAGGGGATGGTTTGGTAGATCTTTAGGCGACTGCAAGGAAAAAAAAGGAAAGACTTTTTAAACCAGGGAAATTTCAGACTAGACCTCTCCTGCTGGCATTTAAAATTGTGGTGACCCTGGGATCACAGGTATTTTTTCCCGCATTCCCAATGAAAACCCTCGAGCTGGCTACTAAAATATATTCATGAACTGCATGAGACAGGAACGTAATCTTTTCTTTGTAAGGTTCATCACTGCCCCCCCTCCCACACACACACACATATATATATATATATATATATATATATATATATATATATATATATATATATATATATATATATATATATATATATATAGGGTAGGTCTTTACAGGGCTCAGTGTTTCTAAAGTAGTACCCAACAGCTCCTGTGTTGCTGACCCCTGCCTTACAGGAAGCCTGCACAAAACATTTACATGCTCTTTCAGCTTATGTTTTCAGCATATCTTTCAGTAGCTTCTGTAGCGATTTGTTTTACATGATAAAGTTGCCAGCCTTACGCACAACTTCACATCGGTAGACTGAGGATCAGTCGTCCTATTCTTTATTTCTGTCATCAGAGATCACTGGGAACTACACAAGGCTATTCAACGCAATGATGGCTGCCGACCAATCAAAATGGGGACAGTGTGTTGCTGCCCTACAAGACGCTGCTAGGCTGTTAAGGAATATTTATGTATATTACATGTTGGCCTCCTTTAAATTTGTTACCAGTTTAAATTTACACGCCAACATCTTTATCTGAAGTCAACATGATGTATTTCACACACTAAGATATTGTCATTGAACGCGATTATGTGTAGACGTCACTAATAATAGGATGACATAGTAAGGCGCTGCACTATGCATGCAACGGTCCTTCTTGGCCTTTCGTCGTTTGAATCTGTCTAAGCAAGACGTGGATTATTACTGCTCCCAAAGTTATTGAAGTTTACAGATCTCCTGCGTGGCTTATAATTGAAACGAAGGTCGCCACTTTAATTCTACTGATGCAGTATTTGAGCATCCTAATTTGATGAGTTGTTAATGAAGAAGAAGTTCTTGGAGAATAATTATATATATTTCCATCGCCAGCTGTCGGTTATCACTACTCCAATGAGTCCGCTTGCCGGCATTGTGAGTATACAGGCTTGACATGCGACGATGCATTATTGACTGCAGGAGACTGAATTAATGTATGTACAACTACATGATTACCTGAATGTATTGTGATGATTTGTCATTAAAGGTACTCGTCCGTGGACCCAGCCACGAAGATCGTTATTAACTTTATCCAAGTTTGACATAAATGTTGTTGGACACTCACAGCATATCATATATATAAATCAGCACGATTCTCAACCAACTCTCTCAAACCCCAACGTAACAGAGAGAACAGAAGAAGCATTAATTCTTTTTCCTGTTACATGTTTTTCTCCTCTTCAATATGTCTTATTTCATCCTTAGCTTCTTGTTCCTTTAACTCAGCCTTCCTTTCAGCTTCTTCTTGTTTGGCTTTCGCCAGTTCAGCCATGGCAAATTCTCTAAGTGCCTCCCCTTTGTTGGCAAATTCCTTCCCAATCTTCATAAACGTTTCTAAAGTCGCCATGTTAACTAACTAATGTACTCACTTAGTCACCCAGATAACTGGTAAGTTGCTTTACAAATTATATGTAAGCACAAAAATTATTTTGTTATAATATTTTATATCACTATGCCCTACTCAGGCAAATAACTAGTGGCTAATGGCCTACTCATCTCATCTCAACCCATAACCCGTCATGGGTCGTAGGGGTGCCATGGTGGAAGCATCAGCAGACAGGGTCCTCCACTGCTCTCTATTCTCAGCAATGCGTACAAGTGTGGAAAAACCGTGTCCTGCCCATTCTTTGATGTTATCAGCCCACGATTTTCTTTGCCTTCCTTTTCTCCGTTTACCTTCGACTGTTCCCTGGAGGATCGTTTTCGAAAGGGAGTCATGACGAGTTACATGCCCAAACCAGGCAAGCTTTCGACGTTTCACTATTGACAAAAGTGGTTCTTGGTGGCCTGCATAGGTGTTTATCTTCTCTCTAACATAGACATTTGTTTTGTGCTCTTTATAGCAAATGCGCAAAATCCTTCTATAACATTTATGCTCGAAAGCCTGAATCCTTCGCTCCGTATCTGCAGTGAGTGTCCAGCCCTCACACCCATACAAGAGAATAGATAATACAAGTGATTTGTATAATTTGATCTTCACAGGAAAACTGATGTTACTTTTCCAGATCACATTCAACCTTGTCATGGCAGCTGAGGCCATCTCAAGTCTTGTCTTGATTTCTTTACTTGATCTTCCATCACTACATATAGTGGACCCGAGATATTTAAAGGTGTTAACTTCTTCTAACGTTTGCCCATTTAACGTAATGTTGGTCGGAACATGTTTCTTATGGCTATTCACCAAAATCTTGCTTTTTTCTATATTAATTTCCATCCCATACGTTCTTGTTACTTTCTCCAGTCTAGAGGTAAGGTCTTGAAGTTCTGATTCTGTTCCAGCTATCAGATCAATATCATCAGCAAAACGTAGATTACACAGAGGTCGGCCTCCAATCGATATGGTTGATTTATAATCGTAGAGAGCCTCCTGCATAATATGTTCTAGATATATATTAAAGAGCACTGGTGACAGGATACATCCCTGGCGAACTCCTACAGTTGTTGATATCTATGATGTTGGTATCAAAATTGAATTTTCTCATTATTTGCCATAAGCCTTCATGCCAGACTCGATCGAAGGCTTTTGTGAAATCGATGAAGTTATGGTATAAATCATGTTGATGCTGGAGATGTTTTTCGATCAGTAATCTAATATTGAAGATTTGTTCTGAGGTACTTCTTTTTGGTCTAAAGCCAGCCTGTTCCTCTGACAAGATTTCTTCTGATTTCTGTTTTATTCTGTTCAAAAGTATCCTTAACATCACCTTACTTGGATGACTAATAAGGCTAATGGTTCTGTAGTTCTTGCACATTTTTAGATTTCCTTTCTTTGGAAGCGGTATTACAAATGATGCGTCCATTCTTTTGGCCATTTTTTTGTACTCCATTTCTTCTGGCAAATTGTTGTCATGATTTTTACTATATCTGGTCCTCCATATTTCAAGAGCTCTGCTGGTATATTATCCACACCCGGTGACTTCCCTCCTTTCATCGAACATATAGCCTCTTCCACTTCTTCCCGTAGTATTGCTGCATTTCCGAGTTCCCTGTTTTCGCACTTAATGTTGTTTAATAAGCCTAAGTCAGTGTCAAGTTTACAGTTATATAATTCTTTACAATATTCTGTCCACCTTCTCATTACAGCTGTTTTTTCATTGAGCAGAGCCCCATTGCTATCTTCTATGACAGTTACCCTGGGCTGTTGGGGTTTTGATAGTCTTCTTAATGTGTCAAAAGCTGCCTTGCTGTTACCTTTTATTAGCCCCCCATTAATGGACTCACATTGATCAGCTACCCATTTTTCTTTGGCCTGTTTCATTTTCTTTCTAATATTTTTATTCACCATACTGTATTGCCATGCTGCTTCAGGAACCTCTTTCTTAACCTTTTTCATTTCCCGCCGTGTATCACATAACTTCAGAATGTCATCTGTAACCCATGGTTTGTTTATTTTCTTTCTTTTACCAAGTATTTCTGTTGCTGATTCAATGAGCACGTCTTTCATGTTCTCTGTGATTGAGTTGATATCATCCTCCAAAAAGTTGAGAGCTGCGAATTTTCCTCCAACAGTTGCCTCAAAGATTCCCGCGATTTCTGGATCTTTCAGTTTGTCTAAATTGAATCTTAACTGAGAACATCTGTTTTGATTATAGTTCTTTTTGAGTTTAAGCTTGAGCGTCATCAATACCATGTCGTGATCACTACCAATGTCGGCGCCAGGAAAAGTCCTAGTCTTGGCTTTATTAATGCTGGACTTGAATCTTTTGGATACAAGAATAAAATCAATTTGGCCATGTATCTCTTTATCTGAAGTCAACATGATGTATTTCACACACTAAGATATTGTCATTGAACGCGATTATGTGTAGACGTCACTAATAATAGGATGACATAGTAAGGCGCTGCACTATGCATGCATCGGTCCTTCTTGGCCTTTCGTCGTTTGAATCCGTCTAAGCAAGACGTGGATTATTACTGCTCCCAAAGTTATTGAAGTTTACAGATCACCTGCGTGGCTTATAATTGAAACGAAGGTCGCCACTTTAATTCTACTGATGCAGTATTTGAGCATCCTAAAAAATGCTGTTTGTAATTTGATCTTGTGGTGTGATATTGTTTGTATAATTCTTTTGTTTACTAATTCTGTTCTATTTTCTTTACTAACCTTCCTTTCATAACATGATATTAACATTAATTACATAAATATTTATAAAAAATATGGCCTACTAGTGCAGTGCAATTAAATTATTGCAGTCATATAATATTTTTTATAAATATTTATGTAATTAATGTTAATATCATGTTATGAAAGGAAGGTTAGTAAAGAAAATAGAACAGAATTAGTAAACAAAAGAATTATACAAACAATATCACACCACAAGATCAAATTACAAACAGCATTTTTTAGGATGCTCAAATACTGCATCAGTAGAATTAAAGTGGCGACCTTCGTTTCAATTATAAGCCACGCAGGTGATCTGTAAACTTCAATAACTTTGGGAGCAGTAATAATCCACGTCTTGCTTAGACGGATTCAAACGACGAAAGGCCAAGAAGGACCGATGCATGCATAGTGCAGCGCCTTACTATGTCATCCTATTATTAGTGACGTCTACACATAATCGCGTTCAATGACAATATCTTAGTGTGTGAAATACATCATGTTGACTTCAGATAAAGATGTTAGTGCGTAAATTTAAACTGGTAACAAATCTAAATGAGGCCAACATGTAATATACATAAATATTCCTTAACATAGGCATGATGGCCACTGACTGCTTTGTCAGCCAGGGGCTAAGGCAGTGATTTTCAACCTTTTCCAGCTCATGGCACACTGAACACAGTCCTAAAATTGTTAAGGCACACCTTTATTTTTTATATTTTTTTTAGGAGATATTTTATCATTAAAAAAAAGGAGTATTTAGACTGTGTTTAAAAGTTCAAATCATAATGTTGTTTTTTAAAAATAATATTGATCTGGATTTCAAAAATTTATGGTTCATCTTTTGTTACCTTCCCCCCACACTCTTATGGCACACTTGCATACCCTTCGTGGCACACTGGTTGAAAATCACTGGACTAAGGATCCAAGAAGATTCAGCAAAAAATGTGAACATTTTTTTCCAGCATTTTAGTGCAAATCTGGTAATCTACATATATCATCACATTCAAAAATGAGCATTTTGCACATACAAAAAAAAAATGATGGTTATAAGAATACTGATATACCAATGCCAAACGTCAATTTGGACGTGGAAGCTCAAATGAAAACAAGAATACAAACATACATCTTCTCAGATGCTTAATTTGATTAGTGGAGTCATGTGACAGGAAATGCATTTTTATGTCATTCTAAAGATGCATAAAATTCTTTAAGAAATTATCAATTTTATTTCCTTTATTGATGATTCTAAGAAATTATCAATTTTATTTCCTTTATTGATGATTCTAAGAAATTATCAATTTTATTTCCTTTATTGATGATTCTAAGAAAAGTTCATTCCTATTTTTTATATCCTCACTTGTATCCACTGGAAATACAAAGTTAAAACTAGGAGGGATAGCTGCCATTTGACAAAACAAGTTTTACTTTTTAACTTCTTTAATGGGGATCGGAGTGGCTCAGAGGTATGGCGTCTTATTCAAGAGAAACCAGGTTCAAATCCCAGTTGAGGGATTATTATTTATAGAAATATTTTTTTTTCAGAACCAGTGGTCCTAATTATGTCATACTCCTCCCTGGTCTCATGGGTAGTGAGATCGGATGCCTAGCCTTCTCAGATAAGGGCGAAAATATAGGAGGTCCCGTGTGCAAGTTAAAAATCCCACGGCAGTTGGAAATCGTAAAGCGTATGTTTATCAGGCCGCTGCCCCGGCAAAATTAAAAAATTAGGAAACCTACCCACCACAAAAATATTTATAGAATGTGTGATTCCTATAAACACACATTGGGATTCTTGCCGGTGCGATGAAGTTCGTGCACTGTGCTGAGATAAAAATATCAGATTTATATTATAATTAATAATTATAATCAGTAATCTCCATTACTGATATTTCTGTAATAAACTATACATCCTGTAATAATGCGCTGCTCTTAAATATATTTTTGTCAATACATGTAACATGCTTCCTGCATTTTTACTGAAACTCTGACCAGATTTTTTCTTGTTTTTGCAAACGAAAATTATGATGGCTACATCTCCGTTATTTGCCAGGTGAAAAAGTAAATATGTTCTTTGCAAAATCATCCTTTTTCTCCATTCTTCTCTAACTCTGTATCCATGACATTTATAGTGTAACCCTTTGACAGCAGCTGCAAAGTTATTACTCACTGTGGCAAATTTACTAAAACAAAATCATAAATGCAGTGCCATGAGGCAACTTGTCAGCTGACAGAAGTTAATGCAAATACAATGACCTGCATCGTTATGTTACAATCGTGAATACCAAACCATGACAATGTGGGTTTTCATGAAGTAACCAAAGAGTTAAAATAAGCTCTGCTATTTTTGTAGGTAAATATTTCATTTTAATTATATATTTGTGAGTGTGTGTGTGTGAATATATATATATACATATTTAAGGGCTGGGATCTTTAACGATTATTTATCGGTTTAAACTTTTTTTACTTGATTAACTGATAAAGCAAATTTTAATCTGTTAATCCATTTTTAGCAATGTTTATGTTCTGTGCTTAAATGTGAGAGCATGTGCTAAGTTAGAGGTTTGTGATATGGAATTTGATACGTATGGTCAATAAAAATAAATTGCTTTGTTGTAACTTTTCAGTATTTTCAGATGATGTTGCCATATAACAAGTAAAATAAATAAAGTCCTTAGGGATTTTAAAAAAAAATGGTATTTATGATTTTTTTATAATGTATCCTATTGTTTGAAATTGATTGATTAATCTTCGATTACAGACATTGTTTGATTAATCTATTAAAATTATTTAAATCAATCCCAGCCTGCGTGTGTGTGTGTACACACACACACAGAACGTGTGTGTGTGTACACACACACACAGAAGTCACTTCCTATTTATAAATTTGTATATCCTGACTTGATTCTATTGAATATACAAGAAACAAATGAGCCGCGGTAGCATAGTGGTTAGTGCACTGGCTTCCTAGCTCAGTGGTCTATCGGTTTGATCCCCAGATGAGGTGGGATTTTTTTTAGGCCGCAAACGGCTCCTGGGTCGACCCAGCCCCAACTGGTTACCAGAGCAACTTCTGGGAAGGTTAAGGCGGCCAGCGTGATGCTGACCACATCACTCCTAGTGTGTTGATGGTCAAGAAAATATGGGCCTAACACCATATTCCCAATATGTCTCAATGGGGGTGTAACGGGATCCTTGTTTTTTAAATGTCGAAACAAAGAGCAGTAACTGCCATTTGCTAAAAAAGTTAAATTTGTTACTCCCAGAAACAAAATCCAATCTAAACTGGCTGATGAACTGATGTAACAACAGATGGCAAAAATTTGCTGCTTGCTACGAAATCATGTGTAGAATAAACAGTATCCTATGATGGGTTGTAATGTTAATGTGATATAGAATTTTTTTGTAATAATGTGGTAGTTAATTGTCTTTATTTTGACGTTTGTTTCACATAAATAAGTTGGATAGGAAGTGAAGATATAACATTTAAAACAAAAAAAAAGGAGTGTCTTTTCAATCACCACACACACACACACACACACACATATATATATATATACGAGGTACGGTCAAAAAGTAATGCCTCGTAATTTTTAATTTCATTCAATAGGCAAGAAAACAGATAAAATTCACATTGAAATGTAGCCCCAAGCCTGAACTTCAAAAATTTATTTCTCAATGTAGTCTCCGTTATTTGTTACAGTTTTTGTCCATCCTCTCACAAGGGCATGTATCCCCGCATGGTAAAAATTTGTGTCCTTTTTCCTAAACCACTGGCATACGGCGCGTTTAAGGGTCTCGGTGTCCTCAAAGTGATGTCCGCGAAGATCTTCTTTCAGTGGTCCAAACAGATGGAAGTCAGAAGGGGCAAGATCAGGACTGTAAGGGGGATGTGGTAATAATGTCCAGCCTTCTTCTTCTTCTTCTTCTTGCGATCGCATCTTTGATGATTACACCGTCAGACGAGTTCTCATGATGAATTCGACTGTTGTTTGAAGTTCCTCTTTAACTCCATATAGCTTTGAGTTTAGTGTTGAGTCATTCGGCCAGTATATCTTTCTTAACTGGTCATACAGAGGACAGTCCTGTAAAACATGCTCAGCAGTTTGTTCGTTTAATCCACATGTGCACAATGGTGAAGCAGACAATCGTAGCTTGTGCATGTGTTTATTCAGTTTGTTATGCCCTGTCCTGAGTCGAAAAATAGTTATCTGTCCCTGCCAGTCAAGAGTGTGATAGTCGTCTTTGGGTTGGTTCTGTTCTCTTCTGATAGTCTGGATAGCTCTCTTTTTCTCAAAGTATGTGACTTCATTATCTTCTTGTTCACATTCTCCTCCCTTTTTTGCAAGTTTATCTGCCTTTTCATTTCCGGGTACACCACAATGAGATGGTACCCACTGAAGTATGGTTCTCTTTTTGGCAGCTACCTTGTTTAGTTCATTTCTCAGATGCGGGAGTTTACCACCCTTGAGAGCTTGCAGGACAGACAGTGCATCTGTGAGGATGACTACCTGGTGGCAGTCAGAGTTGGTGTTATAAATCATATTTGCAGCTTGCTCTAGAGCTTGAACCTCAGCTGTATAGTTGGAACAGAATTTACCAGTGGGAATGTGCCTAGTCTCATAGTGGTTGTCAGGATATGAGATAAAGATACCGGCACCTCCATTCCTAACAGCATTAGTTGCTGATCCATCTGTATAGGCATGTATCCATGATTGATCGGGATAGCTTTCTTGGATCATACTCAATGTAGCAGTTCGTTTTTGCAGATCATTATACTCACATCCACTTGTGAGACCACTGACTGATGTATTAATTTGGAGGGCACTGCTGGCCTGCTCCCATGGTACAGGGTATAGGGTGGGCTTCAGTGGTGTTGTCTTCATGGATAGGTCCTCTTGATGCTGTCTTATAAGTCTTTTCCCCCGATGCACAAAGCTGCTACGCTTTAGACGTCCCAATGCCAGATCATCTAGTCTTGCCTTCATTGGGTGCATTGGCATACTGTTGTACTTTTCCATCTGGATCATGGTTTTTGTGTCTCTTCTATGGGACAATGTCTGTAATCCAGCAACCTTTTGCATCTCTGTTATTGGTGTAGTTTTCATGGCTCCTGTAATGAGCCTGAGAGCTTGATTTTGCACCCTGTCCAAAGACTGCAGATGTGAGTTAGCAGCTGATGACCATGCTGCTGAGCTAAACTCTAAGTGTGGTCTTATTACTCCATTATAAATCTTCTTTAGATTTCGTTCATTTGCTCCCCAGTTGGTACCTGCTAATTTTCTGAGTATGCCTAGTCGTCTTCGGGCCTTTCCTTCTGCGTTTTCAATATGCTTATTCCATGTAAGCCTTTGGTCAAATGTCACCCCAAGATAGGTGGGGTAGCTTTCTTCCTTGATCACGGTTGTCCCTAGGTGTATGTTAGCTGATTTGTCCTTGGGGGCGAGGGAGAACAGTGTTGTGGAGGTTTTGTCTGTGTTTATTGTGATAAGCCATTTCTCTGCCCATGACACTAGCATGTCTGCTGCCCGCTGCATTCTATAATTTGCTGTGGTGACATTTTCATCAGCGCACCAGAGTACTAGGTCATCTGCATATAAGGCAGCTTTAACTCCTGCAGGGAGATCTTTCACCAGGTCATTGATGTAAACAAGGAAGAGTGTTGGGGAAATTACTCCTCCTTGAGGTACCCCCTGATGGAGCAACACTTTTCTGCTCTGCAGACCGTCAAGAGTGACTCTAGTTCTCCTGTTATGCAAGTATGACTGGATCCATTTCATCATGTTGCCTTGGATTCCACTTCTCCTAAGTTTTTGCAATGAGGCCATCTTTCCACACCTTGTCAAAGGCCTGCTTGAAGTCGACCCAGATCGTTAGGACCTTTTTCTTCTCCTGGAAGGCATCTTCTATTGCTTGAGACAAGTAAGTAACTTGGTCTTCTATACTGTAGCATTCTCTAAATCCAGCTTGTTCCGGCACCAGGATCTGCTCAGACTCTAAATACCATTTCAATCTGTGGTTGACTATTCGCTCCATAGTCTTCCCAACACAGCTTGTGAGACTGATTGGCCGGTAACTTGCAGCCTCGGTCTTACATTTCCCTTTCTTTAGTATGGGTATTGTGATGGCTTCTCTCCATACTTGGGGTACCGTTCCTTTCAACCAGCTGTGGTTGAATATCTCAAGCAGTTTTGTCTTTGCTGCTGAGCTCAGATTTACTAGCATTTCGTTGCTGATTTTGTCTGGGCCGGGTGACTTTTGAAACTTAAGCTTGGAAATAGCCTTCTGTAGTTCTCCTAGTGTGATGGGTTCCCTCATTGGGGCAGGAGTATCTGTCTGTCCCATGGTTGCCAGTATTTCTTTTCTTATCTCTCTCTGATGATCTATGTTAATGGGTAAGTTGCTTTCTGAACTAGCAAACAAGTCTGCAGCTTGTTTTCCTCTGAAAAGTTTGCCACCTTCATCCAATGTGATAGTCTGCCTAGGTGAGGAACGCTCTTCATTTAGAGACTTGACTAATCTCCAAAGTTTCCTGCCGTCTTTCTCAAGGTTCAGCGATGCCGTTTTAGTTCTCCAGCTTTTCCGTTTTTCTTCTAGCTTTGTTCTCTGAAACTCTGCTACAGCCTTTTTCCATTTGTTGTGAGTTTCAAGTGAAGGCTGAGACTCTGCGTCCTTTCTAGCCCTGTCCATGGCTTCCTGACATTCTTGGAGTGTGCTGGACCAGTATGGTATGTAGTTACGCCGGCATCCTTTGGGAATGGTTTCTTTTGCAGCTTGTAGTATGCATCTGTTGAAGTCTTTTACCACTTCATTAATGTCTCTGTTCTGTACCTTGAGGGTAGACAGCAGCGTGTTCACCTGATGCCTGAATAAACCCCAGTTGGCTTTTTTGTAGTTCCATCTTGTAATGGCTGGGCCTGTACTGAGAGTTGCACTCTGGACAGTAAGAAAGATTGGGCGATGGTCGCTTCCCCCTAGTTGGTCTCCTACTTCTCTACTAATAGATCCAGCTATATCTGGTGTGGAGAAGGCAAGATCTGGTGTTGAAGTTGTGTGCCATCCTCTGGAGTAGAAGGTAGGAGTATCTGTGGCATTATTGACTAGGATTAGGGAGTGATCATCTTGCCAAGTTTCAACCTCTTCACCTCTGTGATCCAGATGGTTATAGCCCCAGCTCTGGGAGTGGCTATTAAAGTCTCCAACTGCTATAAAGTTGGTGGCTGGTACCTGTATAGAGCTGAGACTCAGGGGTTTGTTGTTCGGACAGTAATAGTTCAGGAGTTCTATTTCCATCTTGTCTACCTTTATCTGCAACAGCTGATATTCTGCTCCATCCATGAAGGTTTTCCTTTCGTGTGCAGGAATGTTATTCCTTACAAGAGTAAGTACTCCTCCTTTTCGTCTATCTTTTCTGTCGGATCTGAAGCATTGATATCCCCTTATTTTAAAGGTTTGATCTGCTTTCAAGTGAGTCTCTTGGATACAGCAAACACTGACTTGCTTCTCATACAAGATGTTTTCCAGCTCTGTCTTTTTGCTGTATCCAGCCTGCTTGCTGTTCACTCCCTCTGCATTCCAGTGCATCATGACAAGTGGCACTCTGGGTTTCTCTTTTTCTGTTTTGTTTTGGTCAGTAGTTCTCCTCCGCCGTCTGCTGACTCCACAAGACGGTCTAGAGGGTCCTCCAGTAGCTGAGGGTGGGCTCTGTCGAGGCTCAGAGCCCGGCACTGCACCTGCCTGGTGGAGCTCCACAGGGCGAGCACCAGTACGAGATTTATTTGACGGTGTACTCTCCATAGAAAAAAAAAGCGAGTTGCGTGATACTGTGGTTTCCGGTGCGCCTTCTGGCCCAGTATCTATGACTTTAGCACCTGTTCAACGGAAGAGTGGGCTCATCCCTAATCTGTTTATGTTCCCAGTAGTAGACTATTCGCAAGCAGCCTGGGGGTGTCACTGCTCTGCGCGGACCTTGTTTACCGAGGCGGCGTCCGAGCTCGTATGGTGAAAATATGGTTGCATTATCTTCAAAATAGCCCTGTCTTTCCTGCCATCCTGCAACTTTGAGTTAGGGAGTTCTGAGCTCCAGTCTGTTTCCCAGGCATTTTATCCTGGCCTGGCACGCATACAGAGGACCCCACTTCTGGTTCTAAGTTAGCAGTTGGGGACAGGTGGGGTAGCACACTGTGCATTCCCCGTCATCCAGGGGGCTCTCCAACTATGCAGAGCTTGCACAATGCTGTGCTCTGGTTCTGGGCTCACCCAAGGAATCCTCACGTCCTGCACAGAGCCACTTCCAGATACCCACCACCTGCCAACCCCCCATTGTAGAAATCTCCTGCATGCGGCCATCCAGTCAAGAGCCAGTATTAAGTCTGGTGCCCAAGTGATTCCCCCCAAGCTCAGTGTGCAATTCTGGGTTCTCATCATGCTGCAACACAGGGGGGATTGTGATGCTCAGCCATCTCTCTCAACTCTGCACCGATAAATGACATCGGGGACTTAACTGTGTCTCAGTACTGGGAGGCCCCGTTTCCGGGTACACCACACACAGCCAGTTGAGGCAACGGTCGCCGTGGGCGTAATGTCCAGCCAAATTCTGCAATCGCATCAATGGTGCGTTTAGCGGTTTGTGGCGTGGCATTATCGTGCAACAGTAGTGCCCCAGTTCTCTGATCTTTTAATGGGTAAAGTCGCCGAAGACGACCTCTAAGCTTCTTCAAAGTTTTAATGTAACGGTCTGCATTCACCGTGTTTCCCTGTTCCAAGAAGTCGAGAAAAATCACACCCTTCTCATCCCAAAACACGGAGGCCATAACTTTCCCTACAGATGGTGAACTTTTGAACTTCTTTCTTGTCGGCGATGTTGTGTGATGCCATTCCATTGACTGCCTCTTGGATTCTGGTTCAAAAAAATGAACCCAAGTCTCATCACCTGTCACAATATTCAATAAAAACTCTTCTCCAATAGTTTCGTAACGGTGCAGGAGGTTGATGACTATGGTTTTCCTTGTTTCTTTATGTCTGTTTGTCAACATTCTATGACATAATGTTGTTTTAACCAAACGTCTTTGGCAGCCATTTTTAAACTGTTACAGTGGTGCCACCTGTTAGTGAAACAGGTTGGTAGTGCTATACAATGCAGAAGAGTGTTTGAGGAATCCTGCTAAATTTACAAATTGCACACCGATGCAGTATTTACGTACATAAAAAATAGGAGGCATTACTTTTTGACCTTCCCTCGTATATATATATATATATATATATATATACACACACACACATACAGTGTGATTGCAGTTTACAAGATTAACATTTGCTGAAACTCAAAATAATGCAAGCTAGGGAAAAAAAAAAATATTGTTACAACTATTAAAATTCATAATTTTATGAGATTTTTTTTTTATGTCGCCTATGTTTTATGTTTGTTTTCTTGAACTTTTATGAAAACTTTTATGAATTTTTATCGCACCACCCTAACTGCAAGGTACAGGTACGGGTACCATTTATCTTAAATCCTCTGGGACGGCTGCGTTTCGGAAACCACATTTTTTCACCCACAATGCATGAAGTCGCCAAAAATGTGTTCCAAAGAAACTTTTGATTTACAGAATATTTCAGTTTTCAGAAAAAAAGGATATAGCCGTGTACTAAATTTCTACAGAGGGAATGATCTCAATCAATGCAAATCTCAAATTAGGCTGCCAGCTTCGGATCATAATCATTGCATAAATTCCAATCGCACCAATCGTGTATGTGTATACACACAGTATGGGACCATTTAACCTGCATGATTGGGACCTGAGAGTTGCCAGACAGGTCTAAAATGTTTATATATATATATATATATATATATATATATATATATATATATATATATATATATATATATACACACATATGCAGAGGCTTCCCTAAAGTACTTGGCACCCGGGGCGGATGTTTCCTGTGACACCCCCATTCCCCAATAAAGAAACACACTGGTAAGTAACATTTTAACAGTAAGTACTATGTTAATAGTGTCTGAAGGTAACCCCTTCCTAGCTGTCACCTGGGGTGGACCACCCCCCTCACACCCCCATAAGTACGCCACTGTGTGTATATATATATATATATATATATATATATATATATATATATATATATATATATATATATATATATATATATATATATATATATATATATATATAGATAGACACACACACACAAGATATAGAATCTTTCTCCATCGACTGGTTTAAAAACAGTCTCAGATCAGTGGCACCACCGTAAACAAAGCGAAAGTCAGGGGAATTATTTGGCTACCATTTTAAATATTACACTTTGCCATTTTCTGGTTTTTGGAACGTTTTGGATAACATAGCCAGAAAAATGGTCCCATACTGTTTGTATGTGTGTGTGTGTGTATATATATATAAATAAATATAAATATATATATATATATATTTATATTTATTTATATATATAATATATATATATATATATATATATATATATATATATATATATATATATATATATATACATAATCTATATATAATCACGCTAATCTCAAAATGTACATAAAAATAAATCTAGCTGTAAACATATCATGCTAATCTCAAAACGTGTATATATTTATTAACCATGATGTAAAAAGTCACAGTTTGGGGATACACCCACGAGCTGCACTGATAAATGAATGACTTAAATAAAAGGACCCAATTTATTATATTAATCTATTCCAAGGGCACCATTGTAACTTGGAAGTAACATAACCGTGTGTCCATTAATGCACTGCTTTCTGGTATTTAAAACAAATAAAAGTAGTCCGATAGCAAATACTACAGTAGGGTAGTTAAGTGTTAGAGACTTCACCATACTAGGTCCAGCTTCATGAGGTAGGGTGACCAGCTGTGTTCCTCACTGCTTTTGCCTTCTCTAACTCACGTGCAGAGTCTAGAGTAGGCTGGAGCATGACGCTGCCAGGTTTCGAACCTGGAACTTTGCCACAAGAGGCAAAGCACTCTATCCCGCAATCCGTTCCATAACCTTTAAAGGTGCCATTTTTGCTGCAAAAATAAGCTATTTCATGCCTCTAAAACAAGGCTGTAATCCACAGACGCCTTGGTGTCCATGAATGGATTTTAGATGGCCCTTCTACATAAACTAAAATTTTAAGTTTCTTATTATGCTTTTACATATTTTTTTTCTCCAAAAAGGGGTCCATAGCCTTCATCAGACAATCAAAGGAATCTATAGCCTTTATTGGACAATCAAAGAGGTCCATGTGGCCTTCATTAGACAAGCAAAGAGGTCCATTTCCTTCAGTGGACAATCAAAGAGGTCCATGGCCTTCATTAGACAAGCAAAGGGGTCCATGGCCTTCATTAGACAAGCAAAGGGGTCCATGTGGCCTTCATTAGACAAGCAAAGGGGTCCATGGTCTTCATTAGACAAGCAAAAGGGTCCATGTGGCCTTCATTAGACAAGCAAAGTGGTCCATGGCCTTCATTGGACGATAAGGGGGTCCATGGACAATTAAGGGGTCCATAGCCTTCATCAGACAATCAAAGGAATTTATAGCCTTTATTGGACAATCAAAGAGGTCCATGTGGCCTTCATTAGACAAGCAAAGGGGTCCATGGCCTTCATTGGACAATCTAAGAGGTCCATGGCCTTCATCAGACAATCTAAGAGGTCCATGGCCTTCATTAGACAAGCAAAGGGGTCCATGGCCTTCATCGGACAATCTAAGAGGTCCATGGCCTTCATCAGACAATCTAAGAGGTCCATGGCACAAAAAAGGTTAAGAAACCCTGTCCTAAAAGAACAAAAATTGTACAATGGGAATATTAGTTTCATATAGAATACTGACAAAAATGTATTAAAACACATTTTTAAAATTTCTGAAAATTTATATCAGTATTTACTTTAGACAGAAAAAAGTACTTCTAAAATTGATGAAAAGAGTTTATTTTGCTTTCACTATTATAGAAACTGCTAACTGTGGAACATCACCTTCACACATCGTTGAAGTAATCGCTACACCATTGCTTTTATCATTTCTTGTTTTATTTAAATTGTTATTTTCTACTTACTATGAACGTTGTGGACCAAGTTATATTTTAAACACTTTTAGTACATTTGGAGCCACGGTAGAGTAGTGGTTAGTGCACTGGCTTCCTAGCTCGGTGGTCCATGGTTCAATCCCCAGTTGAGGTGAGATTTTTTAGACTGCAAACGGCTCTGAGGTCGACCCAGCCTCATGAATGTGGTACCAGATTTACTCTGGGAAGGTTAAGGCGGCCGGCGTGATGCTGACCACATTACCCCCAGTGTGCCGATGGTCAAGAAAATATATGCCTCAATGGGCGTGTAAAGAAATCCCCTTAATACATTTAGTAAATTCATTACTTTCACCCGTGTTTTACCGGGGCCCGAAAGTGGAGCAAAGAATAGTAACAGTGTTCCCTGCCAAGCATGTCGTAGAAAGCGACTAAGGGGGGTTGGGCATGGGGCCGGTTACCCCATCCCGTAAAAAATTTAAACCACAAAAAACTTCAACAAACATGGACAAGTCAACTAAAGAAAATAAAACACAGCCATCCAAGACAGGGGAAAGTCCTCTCGCAGGGAGGCGTATGATGCAACACAGAGAAAGCTGAAAGGAGTCTGTGTTGCTGACTAACCTTCTTTCTTCTAGGAGAACTTCCAGATTTGGCACCTGGAATGTTCGGACATTAAACGAACAAGGGAAAGTGGCACAAGTAGCAGCAGAGATGAGGGAATATAAAATCGAGGTTCTGGGACTATGTGAAACAAAGTGGAAGGGGGTAGACAGGAAGAAACTTATCACAGGTGAATTGGTGCTGTCCTCAGGACATGAAGACGAATGTTCACACCACAGTGAAGGGGTAGCTCTTATGTTATCTAAAGAAGCACAGAAAGCACTCATTGAATGAGAAGCTGTTGGATCCAGAATAATAACAGCTTCTTTTAAAACAGCTAAAAAGAAAATAAATGTAAATGTCATCCAATGTTATGCACCAACTATTGACAAAGAAGAGTCGGTGAAAGAAGCATTTTATACTAGACTACAGGAAATTATGGAAAAAGTAAAAAGAAGAGACATCACAATTTTGATGGGTGATATGAATGCAAAGATAGGTACAGTTAACACCGGCTTTGAAGATGTCATGGGAAAACTGGGGCTAGGAATAATGAATGAAAATGGGGAACTATTCTCAAACTTCTGTGCTTCAAATCAAATGGCTATAGGAGCAAGCATGTTTCCACATAAGAGAATACACAAGGCAACATGAATATCACCAGACCATAGAACAGAAAATCAGATTGATCATATATGCATAAACAAGAAGTTTAGATCATCATTGCAGGATGTAAAGGTATATAGAGGAGCAGATGTGGCATCAGATCACCACCTTCTGATAGCCAAAGTAAAAATGAAACTCAAGAGATATGCAACAATGCAAAATTATAGACAATTTAATGTAGGACATCTAAGAAATCAAGAAACAAGAGACAAATTTGCGGTCACAATATCCAACAAATTCCAAGTGCTCCAACAGCTGGAAGATGCAGAGAATACAGAAGACTATTGGCAGCAAATCAAAACGGTATGGAATGAGACATGTGAAGAAATACTGGGGAAAAGGGAATGACAACAAAAAGCATGGATAACAACAGAAACCATCAATAAGATAAAAGACGGGAAAAACAAGAAAGCAGATTTAAACACAAGCAAAACCAGAAGTTCCAAAGCCAAGGCTCAAGAAGTGTACACAGAAGCAAACAAAGAAGTAAAAAGAAGTATCAAAAGAGACAAGAGGAAGTATATTGAGGAGTTGGCAAGAGAGGCAGAAGATGCTGCAGCCAAAGGGAATATGAGCATACATGCCACATGCTATGGTTTACCCATAATCTGTACAAGGTGTTTTTGTTTTCAGATGTGTACATAATTTCTGTACAGGTTTTCTAACCCATTCCCCTTATTACTGTGTCTCAGAGTTCTTTTATAAGGTGCTATTGAACACAGGATTTCCCAGTCCGTTAGTGATAATTAAGCACAGAAATAGACTAAATGATGACACCATCACATTATTTTTACAGTGTAAAATAAACTCAGACATTTATTGTTTGGGTTTTAAAATAAGTGAAGACCTGCTTTAAAAGGCAAAGTCCCCATGCCTCATTTATAATGCAGCCCACTGTAATTGAAAATATATTTACACGAATTAACTCTTTTGATACGTTTTTTTCAGTCTTTGTACAGGTTTCGCGGGTCTTTGTACAGGGTTTTGGATTTTTTGTACAGGTGTTTCATCTCCGAGGTGTGGCATGTATGTATGAGAGAACTGTATAGCAGCACAAAGAAGCTAACGGGGAAATACAAGCAAACAAGTTGCTTCATAAAAGACAAGAATGGAAAACTGCTCAGCAATATACAAGAGCAAATGAGAGGTGGACATAATATTTTGAGGACCTTCTCAATAGACCAGTTCCACATAACTCCCCGGACATCCAGCCAGCAGAAGAAGAGCTACAAATTAACGGTGATAGACCAAAGAAGGAAGAAATAAAGAAAACCATAAAGCTTCTAAGAGATGGAAAAGCGTCTGGACCTGATGGCATTCCAGCAGAGGCCATCAAAGCAGATATCGACACGGCTACAGAGATGTTATATAAATTACTTGGTAAAGTCTGGGAAAAGGAAGAGATACCAGCAGAATGGAAGGAAGGATATCTGGTTAAGTTGCCTAAGAAGGGAAATTTACAAGAGTGCACAAATTATACAGGAATAATGTTACTTTCAGTGTCAGGAAAAGTATTAAATAGGATTATCTTTGAAAGATTAAAAGAATCCATAGACAAGAAACTGAGAGATGAACAAGCAGGTTTTCGACAAAACAGATCCTGTACAGACCAGATAGCCACTTTGAGAATAATAGTTGAACAAAGTCTGGAATGGAATTCACCACTATACATTGGATTTGTGGACTATGAAAAGGCATTTGACAGTGTAGACAGAGAATCACTGGAAATTGATGAGGCATTATGGAGTTCCCCTGAAGATCAGTAATTTAATAAAGAAAACACATGAAGACATGACATGCAGAGTTCTTCATGAAGGACAGCTTACAGAACCGTTTGGGATAAGAACAGGAGTGCGACAGGGATGCCTCTTGTCTCCATTTCTTTTCATACTAGCAATAGACTGGGTTACGAGAACATCAACAACACACAACAGAAATGGAATCCAGTGGACTCTGACTAAGCAGTTGGATGATCCTGGATTTTGCTGATGACTTGGCTCCTCTGTTCCATAACCGTAATCAGATGCAGGACAAATTGAAAACACTCGATGAGAGGTCACAGCAATTGGGTCTGAAAATACACAGGGAAAAGACAAAGATAATGAGAATAAATGCAGGTAATGATAACAGGGTTGAACTTGAAGAAGCACCAATACAAGATGTAGAATCGTACACATATCTTGGCAGCAATATAGACAAAGTTGGAAGCACATGGAGAAGAGAGCTGGAAACAGAGGTGAAAATGATAAGGAGAACATGGAAAGAACTTGAGATGATGGCACGTGACAAGAGGACTTGGCATGTGTTTGTTGAAGGCCTATGCTCCTTTGGGAGTGGAGGGTTATGAATGAATGAAAGTTCTTTACTTTCCCTGTTTAGTTCTATGGAGCATGGAACCAGCGCTGCAGCTGGTATGGTAAATACTATTAAATGAGAAAAATGGCACTGAACTAAGGAAGAAAACAATGAAGCTCGATTCTCCAAACCCCTTGTGATATAAGGGAAAAGGCTACTGTTAGTTGTAACAATAGCAACACCACGTGATGCGTCAACTTTATTGCTGACTGGCTGATCTTTTTTATTTCTGGTGGTGATATTCTGGTGGGGGTTACATAGTATAGTGAACGCAGAGAGCCCAGCGAGTGTTGACCTCATTATGAGGTGAAACTATCTTAAATTAAGAAAAATTGGCTAATCTTTTCAGTTCTGGTTGTGATTGTGCCGTGGGGGTTATATAGTATAGTGAACCTAATTTTTCTTAAACACAGCCAAGAGTATGTTGAATTATCATAAGGTGAACCGATCTCAACAAAGGGGTCCACTATTTTGTTTTAAGGTGTTGGCTACGTTTCTGCATTGCGCTCCTTTCAACCATTATCCATATGCATGGAAGTGTTGGTTATATCAGGACACCCACTTTAAGTGTTATATATTTCCTGATTGTGCGTAGTTTTTGTACTGTGTACACTATACAGCTTGTTTCAATGGAATCTTTCCAACACAAATTGGAACAAGCATCCATCCCTGCTAAAACAAGCAACTGTTCATCTCATTTTCAGCATCTGATCTTGAAGATCAAATGTTCTTGTGTTAAAACTTTTACAAGAAAGAAGAAGGATCAACATCCACTCATTTCCTACAAGAAAGGAAAAAAACGACACACACATATCCTTACATACTTAGTCATTCCTCTTCTACAGTGAGGTGTAGAGGTTTGGAAGAGAGCACCATACTATCTTATCATATCCTTACATAACATATACAATCCAATAACCTCTTCCCTTAATATATTTAGTGCTAAGTAGTTTTTGATGATGTCATTAATTTTAGCACATATAGAAGAGAATTGTGCAGTATTGTATTCATTTCATTATGTTTTAAAATTGCAGTTTTTTTTTTTTTTCATTGCTTCTTTTTTCACGAAGCCACTAGAATGTGTCAATTCTAAAACTTGGTTTACTATAAAGTCCACCTTCCTCATTCCAGTGTTACAAGACTCATGACAAGTCATAATTTCCAGAAGCACCATTTGTCAAGCGCTATTCTCATTCACTTGCCACATTTTGTAAGTGGCTTTTAAACTCACTATATAACAAAATAATGTGAGTTGTGTACTAATGGTTTCCCAGTTCAAGTTTAATGTTGATTCCTATTTTTGCAAGCTATTTTAGTTAAGTGCCATTCTGCACTGTCAAAAAATATACAACAAAGCTCGTTGGCGATGAGCATGGGATATCAGAAATTCAATCAGAAATATCCAAGGACACATTTATCTCATATGAAATATTAATGAGCAATAAACTGTATAATTTTAAGTATGCATGAAACATTACAAAGAAAAAAGTTGCACTATTTTTAGTGCGCATAAAGTATTCCATTCCTGCTCATCATCATTGCCAGGCTTTTGCCCGGGTCACTAGTTCTAGACCATTCCTTGGCCTTGTATCATGCTGTCTATTCTTGGGCAATGAGTCTTTTTTTTAATATCCAATTTATTTCTATTACTATTTCAGTAGCAAACTAAACATCTTGTAATAATACACTGCTGTTTGTAATTTTTCTTTTGTAGTACAGGGTACATGCCTGTAGCATTTTTACTGAAACCCTGTCCAGTAAAGCCTTTTAGCATGTTAAATTACACTGTCCAGTCTAGGTGTGCTGTATTTTTTTTTAACTTTTCCAGTGTAATTTTTAACCGTTACACTTCAGGTTTGTTACACTGTTAACTTGTCAAGTTCTAGAATAAAATTTTTTTAACCATGTCACGTTAACTTTTCTTGTATTTTTTAACTGTGTCGTCTATACCTGCAGCATTTTACTGAAAAAGTCCAGTTTTAGCATGCAGTTTTTTAATTTGTCCCTATTTTGCCTCTAACAATTTTACTAAACTCTCTGCCCATTGTATATACATATTTTTAACTTCTGTGCAGTCCACGTGTGCAAATTGTTTAACTAAAATTATATCCAGCAGATCTTACTCCATTCTCTGGAATGTATTATAAAAAAGACATTGTTTATGTTTTACATTTTAAAAACATGGCTGTTAATTATTCAGCTTGAGCAATCAAACAATCTGGCCACTAACTGGCTTTTTCTCAAAACTTAACCTGTAAATTAACAATATGGCCATCATGACCCCTTCATTACAAAAGTTGGCTGGACATGTTTCTTTCAAAACACAGTTTGAGAGTAAAACATGATTACTGGACTTTGGCACATTTTTTTTCTGCAGACAGATCTCCAATATTCCTGAGTTTGTTTTGCAAACAGATTATATTTAACCTGTATAACTTTCCCTGTGTTAGGAGCAGATGCAGGGTGCAGACATTTTGTTCTAGAGGGATGCCACTCCAAATGTATTTGATATCACTGTAAGATTTCTGAAGTTACCATCAGTAATCATTAAAGTTATGGATCATCACCAATGAATAAAAAGATGAATTTAATCGACAAATCTTGTGCACGCTTTCTTCCACTTGCACTGAGTGCACCACTGATCTCGATTTTCCATGCCATAAACTTTGCGGCACTTTCTGACCTCACTTCTGGCACGTCGATGCTGAGTCACCTTAAAAGCTGTGGTTGCAATACTGGACTTTGGGGACTGTGCTTGGTGTTGGTACAAACGTTCCTGTGGGGTCAGCTTATTTGGTCTTTGTGGTGGAGACACCTGTGGCATATACAAATTAATAATTAACATTTTTTTCCCACCAGAATAGCAAGAGACATTATGTAGTGAAACAGTTTTGATAATAATAGACAGAAGTAATGGTCATCTCAGAGAAAATGTCTTCTCCATAAAGCTCTTTCAAAGTAAAGGGAACAGTTTTAAGATAAGTCAATAGATTTAAATACTTCTGCTCATTAATAACATTGGATGGAAGACGCATCTCAGAAGTGAAGAGTAGAATAGCCAAGGAAAATGCAGCATTCTATAAAATGAAAGGTATTTTGTACAACTCTTTGTCAAACGACACAAGAAACAGAGTTTTACTTACTTACTTAGTCGTTCCCCTTCTACCGTGAAGTGTAGAGGTTTGGAAGAGAGAGCGCCAGACCACTCCATCAGCCGTCCCCCTCCCGGCCTGGCTCCATTCTAGTCCTCGGTCCCTCAAAGATTGTCCAACGTTGTCCTCCCAGCGAACTCCGGGCCGCCCCGGAGGTCTGGACCCCCGGCCCCCTGCCTCCCATGCCCGTCGCGGCAGCCGATCCTCTCCCACTCTGCAGACACGGCCAAACCATCCCAGTTGGGACTGTTCTATTTGGGTCTGCAGCGGATGGGATTTCAGGCCCCGACGTATCGTCTGGTTGCGGACCACGTCTCTTCTTGTCACTTCAACCACTTTCCTCAGATACCCCACCTCCGAGGCCTGGATCTGGCCTTTGAACTCCGCCCATGCCGGTCCCAAGCCCGGATGAAAAAGGAGGAGGGCGGCCTGCATGGAGGCCGTAAGGAGGCAGCCCCTCCACCATGCAAAGGCACAACAGGCCAATCACCTGTTTGTCTTAAACTATGATTACGAGAAATACAAGAGAGAGAGCCGGACTGATTCTAAAGGCGACGAACTGGAACGGACTACGGACAACGAAACAGAGTTTTAATAGAACCAATCCTTACAAACGGAAGTGAATCAAGTTATGAAAAACTGGTGATAAAATAAATAAGATCACGGCCACAGAGATATAAAAAAAAAGGATCCCGTTACACGTCCATTGAGGCATATTGGGAATATAGTGTTAGGCCCATATTTTCTCAACCATCGGCACACTAGGGGTGATGTGGTCAACATCATGACGGCCACCTTAACCTTCCCGGAGATGCTCTGGTACCCAATTCTTGAGGCTGGGTCGACCCCGGAGCCATTTGCGGTCTACAAAAATCCCACCTCAACTGGGGATCAAACCATGGACCACCGAGCTAGGAAGCCAGTGCACTAACTTTGCTAGCGTGGCTCCTCACAGGGATGTAGTTTCACCAACAAATGTCAAAAATACCATGGAGTAATGAGGATGTCCTAAAGAAGGCCAAAGCACAATGGAATTTTATATCTCACTTTAGATGGAAGCTACCCACTTTCTTTAAGCTTGTTATGAGAAGAAAAAAACTGAAATATATTGTGAAGACAGGAAAGATTGAAGGAAAAAGAAATACAGGATGACAAACAGAGTTGACACTGGACAGCTGGACATCAAGGCATGGAAAGAAGTCAACAACAGAACTGATCAATAGTACTGTAGACAGTAAGTTGTGGAGAGACATGATCACCTATACCACCAGGCATGGTGCTTGAAGAAGAAGAATTAAACAGTCAGTTACAAGTTTCAATAAGTTCTCTGTTTCTACAGTAGATGTGTTCCAGAAACTCTCACATAAACAAAAACCAATTAAATACTACATTTTCCCATTCATGTAAAGGAGGGAGACAACTTCAGCTAACTCTAAAAATCTACAAATGACACTCAATATTTCACGTTTTCTGGGCTTCTAAAACACAACACAGATAATCCAATCCCTGTGGAGCATAAACCTTCAACAACCTTTATATCTGTCGTAATTTTATATATAGATAGGCCTAAGATATTAATTGGTCCTGTCCGAGCAGAGGTGATATAGTGAGAGGAAGGTGTGAGAAATAGTCCTGTTTACGAGGAGAACTGGTGTAAGAGAAAATACGGTCTTGGATTGAGTAATTGCTCTAAATCCAGCCTATCTAGTACGACACACTTTAATGGAGACGCACTTTCTCACTTGATACTGATTCAAATTACACTACCCTCACGTACGCACACACAAACAATTTTGTGACATAAATACGTACATATGTAGAAAACAGATAAACTATGGGTCACATATAAATAGTCACCAACACCAATAGCTTAAGGTTTATTAAATTTATTATATCGTTAGAAAATAGATCACAACATCAATGCATAGTTATCATTACATCAGTGAATTATAATTACATAAGAGAAAGAAAATATACTCTCATAAACCCTCCCTCTGATATATGGAAAAATTAGGGAAGATCCCAACAGAGGTAATTTACCCAAAAGATCAGAACAATGATTGCTAATGGGAGTGGGGAGTAGTCAGGATGCATAAAGAATATGTCCTTAATTTAAACTCTCCCGTGGGCCTTCAGACTTAGTGAGAGATAGATAAAAGAGAAGATGTTATATTAGTAGTAACTTAAGAAATAAATTATTTTGTTCCGTTTCACTCTCTACATACATACAGTGAGCTCACTACAATTATGCTTACCCCTCTGCCGACGCTGCATACATTCCATGGAATTAATCAAACACAATGTACTTAAGACTATTATATGTCCTGTTGTTTGTCCAGTTCAGCCCCAGAAAACTCCGTCTAGGCAACTGCTATTTTTCTCGGAGATTCGCTGAATTATATATTGTTCCTGGGTATTCCTCTTCGTACTGCAGGTATTTGGTTTGAGATAAGTTTTTTTCTAGGTGGTTTCACTGTCCTGGAAATTTATAAGTTAATATATGTTTTCCCCCCGGAGTGGTCTAGCCTACAGTGGCTATGATGCTCTCTGTCGTAGTGAATGTGAAAATACAGCGGAATGTTACTCCCAGGCTGTTCTCGGAAGGAAATAGCCGAGTATGCCCCGTGAATTCTCTCTGTAGAATTTGGTGGTAGGAAAACTTTACTGTCATATGGGTTTGTTTAAAGAAATTAGTGCTGTAAGTTCTGCATCATCAGGCCAGGAAAATTTATATGTATAAGATGAAAAAAAAATCTTCTCGCATTGTCCCATTCCAGTTTAACATTTAACACAAATTTTACGTAGCAGTGTTCTGGTTATTTAACCGCTCTCATGGATGGAGAAGGCTGACCGCGAAGGGTCTTCAACATCAGATTTTTTGCCGACAATGTGTGTATGTTAGGAACATATAATTGGGATGCCGTAAGACATCTGACCATGCATCTCTCTAAGAACTGTTGTATCGCAAAGGTATGATCACCTATATAAAAGAGAATATATATAACAGGTAATCCTACTTTAATTATATTCTTAACACCCGCGTTTAGGTAAGACCTGTAAAATCACTCCGGTATTTAATTATTTATATTACAAAAGAACTTCACGAGTGTCTAGCTAATATATCGCTTTTAACACTAGCTATGAACAGTTAATTACTTAAGATTTACACAAGATGAAATAGAAATAAATTGTTATTAAACAATTTCGACGCCTAGCGTCTTATACTTATTATATGCATCTATTACTCGGGAAATAACAGGTAGTTACATTTTCGATTTACATCTGCAGAACTTTGCTATAGGTTTATTTAATAGGTTTAAATTAACACAAAAATCCAGTGAAATATAATGAACTTAACACGTTAAAACTCTTAAATGCTAACAATATTTTACTGCAAATCAAGAAACTAAGAATATTTCTCCACGTTATTCGTATAGGGAATCCAATAAAATAAGACTCCAAATGCACGCTAGACTATTCCAGAACTCTAGATAGCAACTGACAACTAGTAATTTTAGGATGTTTCATTATATATTAAATTTGTGGAAATCGTTAGCTCCATGTCAGATTTCTTGTCTCTCCTGATTCTCAGGAACTTTTAGCGTTTGGGTCGCGAATCAAAGCTCTTTTTCACAACTTTTTACCCGCCAGACTCCTCCGTTCCTCTTCGTCCTGCAGAGATTTCGAACCCGCATAGACTGTTCACATTCACGTGTTAACCAGAGGTGTTAAAAACTCTGTTCACTCTTAGTGACTACAAAAGACGTTGATAACTGACCGCCTGCCGCCTCTGGCACGCCTCCTTGAATGGATGACAGTAAGAGATCCAAAGATAGCTTTATTTTAATAGCTCGAGAGAGAAGACAGTAGGTGTGGCTAAACTAAAATAAGACAAAGGGCGAATGTCGTGGCTGCTAGCATAATAACTTATTGCATACTAATTAACACACGTGGGAATTCCACGTGGGACCCACGTTGGCGATTTGATTCCAACCAAATTGAGGGCCCCCGGTGAGATTCAAGGGTAGCTTCTATTTTCATCTGTCACAATATCCTATTTCATCTGGTCAAAGCTTGTCCATGTCTCCATTTCCCTTGTCCTTGTGTTTTTTGTCTCCTTCCATTTGTCGTGCCCTGGGATTCTAGAACAAGTACTGTCTTGTAGTGCTATCCACTGGTTTCCTCAATGTGTGTCCTATCCAACGCTAACATCATTTTCTCCCTCATTTTTCAATGATATCTGTCAGGTTCTTTACCAACAGTGCTCATGCATTATTTGCTTCTGTAGCAATTTGTTTTACATAATGAAGTTGTTGGCCAGCCATGACATGCTTGAGGGAAGGGTGGTCCTGTTTTTTCTTAGTCTCATCAGACACCCCCTTCGACCCACACAAGGTGACAAATTATGGCTCAAATAATCTTGCCCAATTTCTTGCATAGCAGACGTCACCCTACAGCTCCCCAAGGAACACAGGTCTTCAACAAACTTATGCCAGGTCTTCTTGTCCTGTGCCATCAGCTGAAGATCTTTCCATGTCTTCCTCATTCCTTTCATGTCTCTCTCCAATTCTCTTCTCCATCCTAGAAGAAGAAAAGGTGAGTCAGCAACACTGACTCCTTTCGGCTTTCTCTGTGTTGCGTCAAAAGCCTCTTTACCAAAGAAACTTCTTCTGCCTTGACTGGCTGAACTGAATTATTTTCTTTAGCGGACTTGTTATTGTTGTCTGATGAAGTTGTTTTTGTTTAAAATGTCTATATGACGGTCCCACGCCCAACCCTCTTTAGCCACTATTTATGACATGCATGGTAGGTTACCGTGTTCCTAATCTTTGCTCCCTTTCAGACCCAGGTAACACACAGGTGACAGCAGAGTGGCTAAAAGTATTTTTATTTTTCCACTTGTACCTACCAAGCCACCTGGAGACGAGGAGTTGATATGCCATGACAACGACCTCTGAATCTGACCCTCATCAATGGCAATTGGCAGGCTTGTTGTCTGGCCCTGATTCAAAATGGTTCTAGTTACAGGCACTGAGCTGGCCTGACTTTGCCTTAAGATCTGAAAAATATTGTTACGATAAACAAAGATGAGTATAAAATATTACGATATACAAAAATGAGAATAAATTAATGTTACAATAAACAAATGAGTACAACAAATTATAAATGCAAACAACAAAAGATAATCCCTACAAATCAAGCATCAAACCTTAGCCTACCTTTCGCTGGTAGTCATGATCAAACATGCCATTTCCGTTGCCAAGACTACAACTGACAATACCACTGCTGCCATTAAGACCACCGATGTCACAAGCTTTGCCAGAGAGGCTCGTCATGTGACTGTCTTCGCTTACATGCCTGCTTCTGTGATCTTCATTTGGAGATGATGTCTGCATTGCAGCAAAAGATTTGGTCATCGTATTGATGGACTGAGATCCAATATCCGCTTCCATGTAATGAAAGTCCTCCTCATTGTCTGTCAGTTCAAGGTCACTGTCTCGGCTGCAAGAGGAAAGTTTGGTTAGAGAGGTCATCAGTGCTGGTTAATTGTGACTAAGACAATAACATATCACAAATAAATATTGTAAACTAATATATCAATATTTTAAACATCTGATATAGATATTCATATTTATAAGTACAGGTCCTTACCCTTGAATCCAAAGTGCTCGGAGACAGCCATGTTTTGGAAATCTGGTTTTTTTCAGTTTCCAGATGTCACTCAAAATCAATCAATCAATACCCTTTAGCTCCCCAAGGAGCATAGGCCTTCAACAAACACATGCCAAGTCTTCCTGTCAAGTACCATCCGCTCAAGTTCTTTCCATGTTTTGCTCATCATTTTCACCTCTGTATCCAGTTCTCCTCTCCATGTGTTTTTTGGTCTACCTCTGCCTTTCTTTCCCTGAGGATTCCAGAACAAGGACTGCCTTGTAATGCTATCAACAGGTCTCTTCAATGTGTGTCCTATCCATCGTCAGCGTCTTCTTCTCAACTCTTGTTCCACTGGCACTTGTCTGGTTCCTGTCATCAGTTCCACATTTGTGACTTTGTCATACCATTTCAGTCCTTCTATTCTACACAAGCATCCATTTATAAAAGTCTGTAGCTTTTTGGTTAATTTTGTTGCTCTCCATGTCTCAGAGCCATACAATAGGAATGACTTGACATTTGAGTGGAAGATTCTTATTTTTGTGTTAGCAACTAAGGAGGGTTGGTCATGGGGCTCGTTACCCCATCCCGTAAAAAACATTTACCAAAAAACTTCAAAATCACCAAAAGTTGGCCAAAAAAACTGTTGGTCTTCAGAATCTTTCGGTTTTTGGGTGTTCAGACTCAAGGATAAGGCCTTATCTGTAGTAGTCCCCAGGGATCTCTGATGAGACCAAAACAAAAAAATAGAACTACTGCTCCCTCTGGCATGTCGTAAGAAGCCACTAACATGAGGTTGTGCATGAGGCTGGCCAACCTCATCATGTACAAGAAGTTGTTACACAAAGCACCACTGCAAGAATACATGAATGATTTTATGTGGGTTTTCTGCAATGGAGGCCAGTTGCAATGGTGGCTCCATGCTCCACAAGGAACGAAAGAGAAAAGAAGAAGCTGTAAATATTTAAAACAATAGCATATTGTATTGAAACAATAGTATATCAGATCAGTTAGCGCACTGGCTTCCTAGCTCGGTGGTCCATGGTTCAATCTCCAGTTGAGGTGGGATTTTTTAGACCGCAAACAGCTCCGGGGTCGACCCAGCCTCATGAATTGGGTACCAGAGCAACTCTGGGAAGGTTAAGGCGGCCAGTGTGATGCTGACCACATCACCCCTAGTCTGCCGATGGTCAAGACAATATGGGCCTAACACCAAATTCCCAATATGCCTCAATGGGCATGTAACGGGATCCTTTACCTTTTTTATATCAGATATAAATGTTTTAAAACAAAAAGATAACTGACAATTACGCTATAACAGTAACATACCTACTTTCATACATGGGTGCTTGTATAGAGCAGACGGACTGAAATGGTATGGCTTACTTACTTACTTAGTCGTTCCCCTTCTACCGTCAGGTGTAGAGGTTTGGAAGAGAGAGCGCCAGACTATCCTATCGGCTGTCTTCCTCCTGGCCTGGTTCCATTCTAGTCCTCGGTCCTTCAAAGATTGTCTAATGTTGTCCTCCCAGCAGACTCTGGGTCATCCTGGGGGTCTGGATCCCTGGGTCTTTGTTTCCCATGCTTGTTATGGTAGCCTATCTTCTCCCATTCTGCAGACATGGCCAAACCATCTTAGTTGGGACTGTTCTACATGGGTCTGCAGGGGGTGGGATTTTAGGCCCTGACGTATCGTCTGGTTGCGGTCCATGTCTCTTCTTGTTACTTCAACCACCTTCCTCAGATACCTCATTTCTGAGGTTTGGATCTGGCTTTTGTGGGTTGTAGTCTTTGCCCATGACTCACATCCATATGTCAAGGCTGAGACATAGGTGGAGCGGAATACAGCCATCTTCGTTTTCTTACCAACCTCTCTCTTGCTGAGGAATCCTCGATTTATGGCCTGAAAAAGTCTCCCAGCTGCTGTTTTTCAAGTGGCCAACTCTTCTTTGATGCCTCCCTTTCGGTCAGTAATAGCTCTGAGGTATTTAAAGTGGTCGACCTGCTCCAGGACCTGTTCTCCCAGCTTAATCTGATGTCTTCTTTCTTCTCGTGATATCACCATGGATTTTGTTTTAGAGCTGCATATGACCATCCCTCTCTTCTCCAGCTCTTCCTTCCAGACTTCCAGGTTGGATTGGAGATGTGCCTCTGATTTAGCAATCAGCGCAACATCATCAGCAAATTCCAGCTCTGAAATACAGACCTGTCTCATCTTCCAGTACCCCACTGAATACTTTCTTGTTATCTCCTTACATGCCTTGATGACATCGTCCATGAGGAGTATGAAAAGATAAGGTGACAGGATATCACCTTGTCTTACACCAGTGGTGGTCCTGAACTCTTCTGACTTATGGTTTGCTGTCCTCACATAATTTCTGCAAGACTTGTAGAAATGGTATGACACCATCACTAATATGGAACAAACGACTGGAACCAGGCAAATCCCAGTGAAGCAAGAGATGATAAGACAATGCTGGAAATGGATAGGACACACATTGAGGAAACCTTGATCTGAAATCCCCCATGGCAAGACAGGTAGAGGGAGACCAAAAAATGTATGGAGAAGAGAGAAATGATTGGGAGGCTGAAGATATGGAAAGATCTTGCCCAGATGGCACAGTACAGGAGGAAGGCAACCAAACTGGGCTACAGAATTCAGAACAATAATTTATATACAGCAAAACTGATATTTTCATAACTGTCTCATGTTGGCTGAATGGATAAAACCAGTAGTGGATTTGGAAGTTGCAATCAAGGTGGATTGGGTTCGGTTCCTACCAAACAAAAACAATAGGTGGCTGACTCATGACACCCAGTGGGCCTCTCCCACCCCTCTCCTTAGAATGTAAAGGAGATAAAAGAGCCAAATAACTTTCCTGACGAGGGACACTTCTGATGATCAGATTGCCTCCTGTTACATTGCTCTGTAAAGAGATTCCTGTTATTACATTCATGGCTTAGTTAAGGGAAGTGTCTGAAACTGGTTTAGTTAGAAAAAGCTAACAATCCAATATATTTTTTAAATAATTATAAGTTAAACTAGTAAATTATCATGCAATTCTTTACTATCCTGTATAATTTTTAATCATAAAACTTTAAGGTTCTCTTTAGACTTTCATATTATAGAGTGACATCCCCTTGTAATGGGGTCAGATTGGCTAACAGGTATGGCGTTCGCCTCTAATTCTAAAGGTAACAGTTTCAATTCCCAACACAGGGAACATTTTTAATGGAATTTAATTTTCAGAACCAATGGTTCCTAATGATGCCATACTCTCCCCGATCTCATGGGTAGTGAGATCGGATGCTTAGCCTTCTTGGATACGGGCGAAAAACTAGGAGGTCCCATATGCAAGTTGCGCATGTTAAAAATCCCTCAGAAGTTGGAAATCGCAAAGAGTAGGCTATAAGATCGCTGATCTGGCCAAATTTTAAAATTATGAAACCTACCCACCACAAAAATATTTATAGAATGAGTGATTCCTGTATACACACATTGGGATCCTCGCCAGTGTTAAGGAGTTTGTGAACTGTGCTGATATCCTCCTTGTATGATCTAAAGGAGGAAATCAGAGAACTGATGTCGTTGTCCATGTACAATGAAGATGGTCCTTGAAATCCAAACTAACCAAATTACCCCTTGTTATGTCGATGCTTGCTGTGATACATGACCTGAGCAAGACAAACATTACAGGGGGATATAATATAAAAGTCTAAAGAGAACCTTTACCCAATAAAAACTGTCTTAACCAAATAAAAATAATTCTTACTCAAAGTGAGCCCTTCTTATATGCCTCTCTATGGCATTCCTCGTTGTAGTTGTTTCACTGCAACCTCGCCAGGTACACTTGAATACTGTATCCTCATTCTCCTAAATGGCCAATCCAAAAACATAAGTAAAAGTTGTCAGAAAATCAATATTATATATTGGTTTATTTCAAGAAAGAAAGACACATAATAAACCTTGTTCTCAGGTCACCCTGCAAAGGATCCATGTTTATGGTTATCCCAAATAAACTTCTTGTTCCATTCTCTAAAATGGTCACAATAGTCTAATGTGACACATCATCAATTGTTACTAAGGCCTAATATGACATAACCTAAATTGCTACTATGGTCTAATGCAGGGGTTGCCAACCTGCGGCTCGTGAGGCTCATGCGGCTCTTTGAGCCATCTCGTGCGGCTCTTGGCCCTCGGCTACTTAACACTTAGTGTCCATGCACTAAAACCACCTTTTGACATACACTTTTTGTGGACTAAACTTTTGGTGTGGGGGGAGGGAGTCCTTTAAAGATTTTGTCATATTTTTATTATTTTAAAGACAAGAGAAATGTTTTATATATCCAAATGTGCAGGGCTTTGTGACAGAACTTTAAAAACAATATATATCTCAAAGAAAAAGACACAATTTATATTAAAATATTACGGCTGAAATAATTATTGTGTAAATCCAACAGCAAAAGTCTCATTAAATTTCCTTAGTTTTCATTTGTATATTTTATTTTATTATTATGTTACATCTTATCTGAATATTTGTTAATGAAAAAATTGTATTACTTATTGTGTATTAAAATGGCATTTGAAAAATTATGTATATTATTTCATATATATATATATATATATATATATATTCACTATGTGTGAAGATCTGGAACAGTGCAATCTGGCCCAAAGCATGGAAAAGACCTTTGTATATCCCTCTCCCAAAGAAAGGCAATCTAAAACTGTGTACCAACTATCGTACTATTGCTTTAATAAGTCATGCCAGCAAAAAAAAAAAAACAAAGATAATGTCCATAGACAAAACAAGATGCCAACCAAAAATTACCATCAATGATGAGGAAATTGAAAATGTTACAAATTTTTAATATCTTGGCTCCATAATTAACAACAATGGAGCCTGCTCAAAAGAGGTCAGAAGGAGACTGGCCATAGCAATGCAGAGGTTAAATAAAATGAAGAACCTATGGCATAACACCAGCAAATTAATAAAAGTAAAACTTCTGAGAACGTGCATCTTTCCGGTAGCAACGTATGGATGTGAATCATGAACCATTATACAAACATTAAAGAAAAAAATCGAATCTTTCGAAGCAAAGTGTTACAGAAAAATTCTCAGAATATCTTGGACCAAGAAGAAAAAAATATATACATCCTACACTACCTGAACATCGAGGAAAACTGGATCATAAACAATATCATGTCCCGGAAACTGAAATATTTTGGCCACATTAAACGTCATAATAGCTTGGAGAGAGCGGTGATGGAAGGTATAGTACCTGGAAGGCGAGGCAGGGGCCGACCAAGACGACGGTGGACACAGGACATTGAAGACACCTTGAACATGACATTGGAGGAGGCAGGAGGGCTGGCTAGAGATCGAGAGTCTTTCAGGCGGGCTGAGATGAGAGCGACGTTCTGCAAAGGACATGCTACATGATGATGATGATATATATATATATATATATATATATATATATATAATTGAATGAGAGATACCATGTAATTTTTTTTCCATGCAGCTCTTCAGTTCTTTAAAATGGAAACAAAATTAAATATTTGGCTCTTTGTCATGGAAAGGTTGCCGACCTCTGGTCTAATGTGACAAGCCAAAATTATTACTATGGTCTAATGTGACAAGCCAAAATTATTACTATAGTATAATGTGACAAGTCAAAATTATTACTACAGTCTAATGTGACAAGCCAAAATTATTACAATAATTTAAAGTGACTTTAACCTGTGACTAGTAAAATTATTAACTACGTTCAATGTATTACTGCTGTTATGTTCAATGTCCATGTTTTTATGGTTTGTTATTTTCTGCAGTTTCTTACTTTATTATATGGTTATGCTTGTGCTACATTTTGACTGTTGTAGTTGATTGTGGTTGACTGTTATGCTCAGTGGTTGAATTATGTTCTGTTCTTCGCTGGTATATTTTACTGCAGGTTTTTAAAGATGTCTTAGCCTTTATAACCCAGCCCCTGCAGACCCAAGTGAAACAGTCCCAGTTACGATTGTCTGGCCATGTATGCAGGATGGGAGAAAATAGGCCATCGCGAAACATATTGGAAACCAAGAGCCATGGATCCAGACTACCAGAACGACACCAGAGTTCGCTGGAAGGGTTACTTTAGACAATCTCTGAAGGATCAAGGACTAGACTGGAACCACGCCAGGAGGAAGACAGCTGATAGGATAGTATGGTGCTCTTTCTCTCTCTGGCAAACCTCTATAGCCCAAGGTAGAAGAGAAATGACTAAGTAAGTGTATATATTTGCATTCATTATATTCTCTGGGTGGTATAATAATAATGACTATCTATAGCACAGAGGCGAATGATATGAGGTTATAAGAGAGGCTAACCAAAGACAACTTGGTGGGGAACTGTGGAGGCCTAGATGAATAGCATGAACCAGAGTTGAAGCGCTGCTTGAAGGATGACCACTAACCGATAACTGTAAGGTGAGAGAGTTTGTTTTCTGCCCCCACAAGACAACATTAGGTGTGATGGCCACTGATTGCTTTGTCAGTCAGTGATAAAGGACCCAAGAAGATATGAGGTTGTACATGAGGCTGGCAACCTCATCATGTCAAACAAAATGCTACAGAAATAACTTCTGCAGAAGTTCATGAATGCTGTGGTGAATTACTCCCCTCTAGGGGACCGGCTGTAATGGTGGCTCTGTGCCCCACCAGGAACAAGGAAAATAATGATGATGATGAGATAGCATGCATCACCATCATCATTTCTTTCCGTTCCCCATGCAACATAGTGATGAAACAGTTGCTCTCCATCAATTTCTATTCTGGGCTGTCTTTTTCAGCTGTGCCCAAGTCATTCAAATTTCCTTAACATCCTCTTCCACTGTTCTTCTCCAAGTTCTCCTTGGCCTCCCCACTCTTCTTTTTCCTTGTGGGTTCCAGTCAAGGGCACCTCTGGCTATGCTTGATAGTTCTGAGTGTATGTCCTATCCATCCCCACCTTCTTACCTTAATTTCCATTTGTATTGGCTGTTGCCCGCATCTTTTCCTTAGTTTTACATTTATTATTACATCTGGCCATCTTATACGGAGAATCCATAGGATACATCTATTTACAAATATCTGTAGTTTGGAGGTGATACTCTTTGAGACATGCCATGTCTCTGAGCCATACAGCAAGACTGACTTTACATTAGCATACACATAACACGTTTTTTTTTTTATATTTCAAAGACCATTCAAACGCTTCCAGCAGGCATCTCGTACATGAATTTTTGCAAATAATTTAACTGTACACCTATCTTCTTTATCAATAAAACTATTTCCTTCTTTTTCTATGTTTTCAATGTGAATTAAGAACATTTTTTTTTTTTGGCAGTGGGTTTATATTACAAAGTCTGACCTGGTCTAACGTCTTGCCTCAATCAAAAATGCAACTGGCCTCTGTGCAGGAAGCTCCGAAATACTTGTTATGCTATTACAGTGATGGTTCGTGTATTTAATTTACATTTTAAGGTTGCTAGTTCCACGCGCAACCCTCTTGAGAACTTAGCAACTGTTTACGAAATGCTTGGGCAGTCCTGGTGGTACTTTTCTGCCAATCAAAATCGGGCCCCTGGGTAGGCCAACATACGCGTGACCTTGTCTGTGCAAAGATCTAATTTTGTTCTGGTCCTATTAAGTCCACACCCACCCCAATATTTATTATTTAAAAACATGCATTTTCTTCTGCAACCCATAGAAAAAAGAATACATCCTGAATTAGTTCTACAGATCCACTGCACTGTTATTATTTAGGTTACGTTGCTGTGGGAACAGCATTTCTTCTGGCAAGGGTTGGCTATTATTATACAGGGTGTTCCACAAATAAGTGGCCCATGATGTCATGGAAGTAGTGTGAATGACCAAGTAGTCCTAGTGTTGAAGAAATGTGACGTCACACACAGTATACAAGACGATGGTATGTTGAAACTCTTGTTCAACTTGTGATGGATATGGCGATCCTGAAAAGGGTGTATGGAGGGGAAAAGCACTGGCAGTCTACTTGTAGGTCTCACAATAGATGCTGGAAGTGGTCCCCGTGCACGTTTATACATGTTTGTGCCCGAGTAATCATGTTGAGGTACACATTTCGCAACACGGTCACGTCAATTGTTTGGATAGCAGTCTGTATATTGTCCTTCAGTTCTTCTAATGTATGGGGGTTTGTTTTATACACAACTCCCTTCAAATACTCCCACAGGAAAAAATCGCATGTAGATAAATCAGGGGATCGAGGAGGCCATAATCCTTTGCTGACAGTCTTTTCCTCGGTGAAAACATTATGAATATGGGCCAGTGATACATGAGATGTGTGACAAGTTGCTCCATCCTGTTGGAAGAAGGAATATTCCCGCTGATAACATCTTAATTGTGCGTAGAACTCATCAAATATTCATAAATACACTTCAGTGTTCACATTCGTGTCAAAAAATATGGGACTGACAATCCCATTACCAGACACAGCGCACCATACCCCGATTTTTGGGTCGTGTAATGGTTTCTCATACAGCTTATGGGGGTTTTCTGTGCACCAATGCCTGGTGTTATGGGAATTAATATGACCAGACAAATGAAACCACGCTTCATCACTCATGAAGTACTGAAATGGATCCAACTCACCATCTACGATCTTGTTGAGAAGCCAGTGACAATAATTCACACGTTTCTCCTTGTCAGATGTTTTTTTGAATGATCCCGTAGGGATATAATTCTCAACAATAACTATCCTTTCTTGCAGTGAAAACAGCATTGTGATAGACAGTTTATTTAAACACACACGATGGTTTTCAAATACTCACGGTCCAATAACGGAAAATAATTTAGGTCAATCTAGTACAACTAGAAAAATGCTGAAAAATCTGGCTACTTTCACTTTGTGAATGGGGCCACTTATTCGTGGAATATAGCTGATAGGATAGTTCAGAACTTTCTCTGGCAAACCTTTACACCCCAGGGTAGTAGAGGAATGGCTAATTTTAAAAAAAATTTTAAACTATAGGATTGCCTTGAGAACTTGGTTGAAGATTTTTATTTTGTATCTGACTTCTTGTGATTTCCATAAGTCTGCATCAAAGTATATGCTCCCCCAGCACAACCTCACATTAGTCACTTTTTTACGACAAGCACAAGGGAGCAGCAGTCACATTCTTGATCTGTCTCATTAGAGACCCACGTGGACCACATGGGGGCCACATGTATCTTAAACAGGTAAAAGTAGTCCCACAGTAGATACTGCTGTAGGGGAGTGAAGTGTCTGGGACTTTACTAGGTCCGGTATTGAGAGGTGGGGTAATCTGTTCTCTTCCTCATTATCTTTTCCTTCCGTAACTCAAGAGCAAAGCCAGGCACCCATTTACAGCTGGGTAGACTGAAGTGTGTCAATACCGTGAATCATACCCAGCACCTTTGCAATGAGAGACCAGCGCTCTTACCACTCTGCCAATCGGATGGCAACATAAAATAATAAACATACACGAGTATGTTGCAGTAACAGAAGCGTTAAGACTATCACTTCCGTCACTTTTCTGCTGTCTAGAGTTTCCTACTTCTTCATCTCTCACGAGTGCCTGCGAAATAGCCAACTATGTTTATTATTCACTGTTCTCAGGCCTCTGGTTCTCACCTTGTTTGTTTCTATGTTCTTACAACACAAATAATCTTTGCATTAATATTACATCTTACATCACAAATAATCTTTGCATTAATATTACATCTTACATCACAAATAATCTTTGCATTAATATTACATCTTACATCACAAATAATCTTTGCATTAATATTACATCTTACATCACAAATAATCTTTGCATTAATATTACATCTTACAACACAAATAATCTTTGCATTAATATTACATCTTACATCACAAATAATCTTTGCATTAATATTACATCTTACATCACAAATAATGTTTAACATAAACATCAGTGAACATAAATAACCTTTTATTTGCAAAAAACTTAAATCTCAGCACAAATATACTTGACTCGTGCATCATCTTCTTTGTGCCTTTTCACTTCTTAAGAAGTGTGGATCCAGTATTATTCCACCAGATCCCTTTGTAGGCATCACCATTTTCCTTTTCACTTCTTTACACTACAGAGCCAAAGATGCAGCTGATTCCCTCACATAATCTTTCAGTTGTGGTTTCTGCAGCAATTTGTTGTACATGATGAGGATGCTAGCACCATACACAATCTCTTAGTTGTTGCCTACAACGACATGCTTTTTGGGAGCAGTAGCCCGATTCTTTCTTTGTCTCAACAGAGATCCCCCACCCCCCGGAACTACATGGGGCCCTTTGTAGGCAACCTGCACCAAAAGCATTTCATATAGTTGGGGGGGGGGGGGGTAAAGTATCCCGTTACATGCCCATTGAGGCATATTGGGAATATGGTGTTAGGCCCATATTTTCTTGACCATTAACCTTTAGCACGCTCCAGTCGCATTATTGCGACAGAAGTACGCTATGCTCTGCCAGCTGGAGGCGCATTATTGCAACTTCGGATATCTTCGTTTTCTAGCAGTAGGACTTGTGTACACGTGATTTCAGCCCCGGATGTTAAGTTGTAATGTTATTTGCAAGAGAGTTAGCTTCCGTTTCCGATCTTAAAAAAGTGATGGGTGTATTGGCGTTTATTTTTTGTAAATTTTTAAAATCAAAATGAATCGGCGTCGAGCACGCGGCCATTTTCCTCTTATTTTATTGGATTCTGACGCCATGCGGTGGGGATGATATTTTTGTCTTTATAAGCGCTGATATTGGTTCTCAGAATATGTTTGATGGCTGAGATGGAAACGAAAGTAGAATGGCATTGCTAGTATGTATAATGTTAGGGGTTAGGACTAGGAATATCGGAAAGATTTAGAATTTCGGCCGAATGTCACAGCTGACGAGAGCGTTTGTTGCTTTGCTACTGATGATGGGTGTAACGAAAAGATCGTCATTTGATTTGTATTGGTCTATTGGTCAAATGACTTTCATTGAGATGCAAGGGATATGGACCCTTCGTTTGCTGGTTATTTTTTTAAATTTGTTTTTTAATTTTAAAATTAAAAAAAAATATTTTTTTATTATTTTAAATTTTTTTTTCGTTTTTTTCATCTTTCCTTTCCTCTCTTCCTATCACATCTAACATGTACACAAACAAATTTTATATCATCAGATTCATCATTCATTCATTTCTATACAGTCTAAAAATTAGAGCAATTGACCAAAAAACAAAAAAAAATATAGAATTTACAAGTCACCCACTATAAAAATGGGGGGTTGTGAAAAAGAATGCAGTGGTTGGGCAAGTTTTCTGAATTTTTATGCAGCGTGCTAAAGGTTAACACACTAGGGGTGATATGGTCAGCATCATGCCAGCCACCTTAACCTTCCCAGAGTTGCTCTGATACCCCATTCATGAGGCTGGGTCAACCCCAGAGCCATTTGTGGTCTAAAAAATCCCACCTCAACTGGAGATCGAATCATGGACCACCAAGCTAGAAAGCCAGTGCACTAACCACTGCTCCTAAAAACATTTCATATGCTCATGCATTATTTGCTTCTGTAGCAATTTGTTTTACATAATGAGGTTGTTGGCCAGCCATGACATGCTTGAGGGAAGGGTGGTCCTGTTCTTTCATAGTCTCATCAGACACCCCCTGCGACCCACACAAGGTGAAAAATTAGGGCTCAAATAATCTTGCCCAATTTCTTGCATAGCAGACGTCACCCTACAGCTCCCCAAGGAACACAGGTCTTCAACAAACTTATGCCAGGTCTTCTTGTCCTGTGCCATCAGCTGAAGATCTTTCCATGTCTTCCTCATTCCTTTCATGTCTCTCTCCAATTCTCTTCTCCATCCTAGAAGAAGAAAAGGTGAGTCAGCAACACTGACTCCTTTCAGCTTTCTCTGTGTTGCGTCAAAAGCCTCTTTACCAAAGAAACTTCTTCTGCCTTGACTGGCTGAACTGAATTATTTTCTTTAGCTGACTTGTTATTGTTGTCTGATGAAGTTGTTTTTGTTTAAAATGTCTATATGACGGTCCCACGCCCAACCCTCTTTAGCCACTATTTATGACATGCATGGTAGGTTACCGTGTTCCTAATCTTTGCTCCCTTTCAGACCCAGGTAACACACAGGTGACAGCAGAGTGGCTAAAAGTATTTTTATTTTTCCACTTGTACCTACCAAGCCACCTGGAGACGAGGAGTTGATATGCCATGACAACGACCTCTGAATCTGACCCTCATCAATGGCAATTGGCAGGCTTGTTGTCTGGCCCTGATTCAAAATGGTTCCAGTTACAGGCACTGAGCTGGCCTGAATTTGCCTTAAGATCTGAAAAATATTGTTACGATAAACAAAGATGAGTATAAAATATTGTTACGATATACAAAAATGAGAATAAATTAATGTTACAATAAACAAATGAGTATAAAATATTGTTACAATAAACAAAGATAAGTAAACAGAGACGAATATAAAATATTATGATAAACAGACGAGTTTAAAGTACTGGTATGATAAACAAAGATGGGTATACAATATTGTTACAATAAACAAAGATGAGTAAACAGAGATGAGTATAAAATATTATGATAAACAGATGAGTATAAAGCACTGGTAGGATAAACAAAGATCAGTATAAAATATCGTCACAATAAACAAAGATGAGTATAAAATATCATCACGATAAACAAAGATGAGTATAAAATATTACAATAAACAAAGATAAGTATAAAATATTGTTACGATAAACAAAGATGAGTATACAATATTGTTATGATAAACAAAGATGAGTATAAAATATTGTTACGATAAACAAAGATGAGTAAAAAATATTGTTACAATAAACAAAGATGAGTATAAAATATTGTTATGATAAACAAAGATGAGCATAAAATATTGTTACAATAAAAAAAGATGTGTATAAAATATTGTTACAATAAACAAAGATGTGTATAAAATATTGTTACAATAAACAAAGATAGATTCCTATAGAAGATGCAGAACGCTGCACACTGATGCTGGCTTCCTGCAATGGGGCCTCAGCTGTAGGGGTTGGCTCCAGTTGGAGAAAAATGAAAAAGAAAGATTGAATTGATATTCTTCATCAAGACACTGCCATTACAATCTGCATGAAGGTCGAGAAATGCAACTGATGACCCGATGATCCAACCTGCTGTAGAATATATGTTTGATTTCAGTGCACAACCAGATGAACCTGCAATTTGAGCAGCCAGTCAAGGAGCACAGGCCTTCAACAAACTTATGCCAAGTCTTCCTGTCAAGTCTTCCTGTCAAGCCTTCCTGTCAAGCCTTCCTGTCAAGCCTTCCTGTCAAGCCTTCCTGTCAAGCATTCCTGTCAAGCATTCCTGTCAAGCCTTCCTGTCAAGCCTTCCTGTCAAGCCTTCCTGTCAAGCCTTCCTGTCAAGTCTTCCTGTCAAGCCTTCCTGTCAAGCCTTCCTGTCAAGCGTTCCTGTCAAGCACTATTGGCACAGGATCTTTCCATGTTTTCCTCATCATTTGTTATTTCTGCATCTAGCTCTCTTCTCCATGTATTTGTTGGTGTACCTCTAGCTCCCTTACCCTGGGGATTCTTCTTCTTCTTCTTCTTCCTGAAAAGGACGTTGGTTGCGTTGTGTCTGTTTACACCGGAGCTGCGATATCTGCGCCTTTTCTGCCGACACATCTGACTTCAGCACGGCATTTTTTAGGACCGGGTTTGCCTTCCCTCTTCGATCCCTACTCTCTCAGCCAGACTGCAGGGATGCAGCCTGTTTCCAGGACCACCACGTGGATGTGGAGTAGGGTCTTGGTCAGCTCTGGTTCGCTGACCCTGACGCAAGCAGTCAAGCTATTGGTCGCTGACTGCATTCTCTATTGCTGCGTCTTTGGGTCCCACCCTGGGGATTCCAGAACAAGGATTGTCTGGTAATGCTTTTAACAGGTGTCCTCAATGTGTGTCCTTTCCGATTTCAGCATTATCTTCTCATAACACACAGCTCAACATGCTACAATTCGAAGCACTATGTTTATAACTTTACTAAGCAGCCCACATTACTGATATTTCTTCTTCTTTCTCTTCGTACACTCTCAGACATCTACTTGAATATTTTCAAAGAAAGCAGTGATCAGCTTCAGGCTGTTTGCATCTCCATAGTTTTTTTCCAAAAATGGTATTGGTGACAGCTATATGTGCTTTCTGTTTCTCAAATGTTGGGCATCTATGAAGCAGATGTTCAGCAGTCATTTTATCGGTGCCACGGTTACACTCATCGGTAGTTCTTATCTTTAGCTTGTTGAATAGATGGTCTCTGTTGTGGCCCATGCGGAGTCTGAAGATTACTTGTTCTCTTCTGCTGAGCTGGTTATATGCATTATTTTTTTTGGGTGTCCTGGATGCTATGCATCCCATTAGTTCCTGTATCTGCTTCTAATAAAATTCTTTGTCACTTCGAAAGTTATGTTTGTATCAGGCTGCAGTAAATTTCCACCTTCCTTTGCTTATATGTCAGTCTCTCCATTGCTGGGGATGTTACTCTGAGATGGAATCCATTTTATCACAACTTTTTTGAATTGCTTACATAGTTTGTGGAGTATTGCTCTTAGGTCATCCAGGTCTGCATTATTCTGGCTCTTCAGCATTGCAATTACCGATATTTCAACAAATATCCCATTTGCAAATGTTTTAACAAGGAGATCCATTCGCTGATAATTGTCCATGAAGTCCGACTTTCTGATAATTTCAATTTCAGCAAAACTTAGTAATGACTTCTAAACAGGTAAGCTAAACGTTTCCCACCGTAAAAATTCATCTTAAGACCGGCTACCACGACAAACAAGGGAAACCAAGAGCCAAGGTTCCAGACCTCCAGGATGACCCAAAGTTTGCTGAGAGGACAACATCAGACAATCTCTGAAGCACTAGACTGGAACCAGGCCAAAAAGTTAACAGCTGATAGGATATCACTGCGTTTTTCTGGCTAACCTCTACACCAAAAGTAGAAGAGGAATGACTAAGTAAGTAAGTTCAATAACCAGCAAAACTCAGTAATGACTAAGTAAGTAAGTTCAATAACCAGCAAAACTTAGTAATGACTAAGTAAGTAAGTTCAATAACCAGCAAAACTCAGTAATGACTAAGTAAGTAAGTTCAATAACCAGCAAAACTCAGTAATGACTAGGTAAGTAAGTTCAATAACCAGCAAAACTCAGTAATGACTAAGTAAGTTCAATAACCAGCAAAACTCAGTAATGACTAAGTAAGTAAATTCAATAACCAGCAAAACTCAGTAATGACTTCAGAAAACCTAAGCTAATAGTTTCCTGCTCCAAAAGTTCATCTTATCATGAACCATACATCATCATTATTTTCCTCTTTACTAATTATGGAGCATAAAGCCTCCACTGTAGCTAGTCCCCTTGCAGGAAGCCTGCCATAAGCTCTTAAAGCAGTGATTTCAGTAGCAATATGTTTTACATGATGAAGTTGGCAACCTCATACAAAATCTCACATTAGTCACATTGCATTACAAGCCTGAGAAAACAGTTGTCCAATACTTTCTTTGTCTTATCAGAGACAACCGGGAACTAAACAGGGCAGATGGTGTATGCATACAACAAAATATATGCATACAACAAATTATATGCTTACATGCCTGCTTCTGTGATCTTCATTTGGAGATGACGTCTGCATTGCAGCAAAAGATTTGGTCATCGTATTGATGGACTGAGATCTAATATCCGCTTCCATGTAATGAAAGTCCTCCTCATTGTCTGTCAGTTCAAGGTCACTGTCTCGGCTGCAAGAGGAAAGTTTGGTTAGAGAGGTCATCAGTGCTGGTTAATTGTGACTAAGATAATAACATATCACAAATAAATATTGTAAACTAATATAATATATCAATATTTTAAACATCTGATATAGATATTCATATTTATAAGTACAGGTCCTTACCCTTGAATCCAAAGTGCTCGGAGACAGCCATGTTTTGGAAATCTGGTTTTTTTCAGTTTCCAGATGTCACCCAAAATCAATCAATCAATACCCTTTAGCTACCCAAGGAGCATAGGCCTTCAACAAACACATGCCAAGTCCTCCTGTCAAGTACCATCCGCTCAAGTTCTTTCCATGTTTTGCTCATCATTTTCACCTCTGTATCCAGTTCTCTTCTCCATGTGTTTTTTGGTCTACCTCTGCCTTTCTTTCCCTGAGGATTCCAGAACAAGGACTGCCTTGTAATGCTATCAACAGGTCTCTTCAGTGTGTGTCCTATCCATCGCCAGCATCTTCTTCTCAACTCTTGTTCCACTGGCACTTGTCTGGTTCCTGTCATCAGTTCCACATTTGTGACTTTGTCATACCATTTCAGTCCTTCTGTTCTACACAAGCACCCATTTATAAAAGTCTGTAGCTTTTTGGTTAATTTTGTTGCTCTCCATGTCTCAGAGCCATACAATAGGAATGACTTGACATTTGAGTGGAAGATTCTTACTTTCGTGTTAGCAACTAAGGAGGGTTGGGCATGTGGCTCATTACCCCATCCCGTAAAAAACATTTACCAAAAAACTTCAAAATCACCAAAAGTTGGCCAAAAAAACTGTTGGTCTTCAGAATCTTTCTGAGCCCATATCAGTAAGGAATCAGCAACTGGAACAGACAGATGCCTTCACATACCTAGGATGCATAGTAACACCAGACGGCGGAGCAAGCAAAGACATCAACAACAGAATGAACAAAGCAAGAACAGGCTTTCTTTAGCCTAAACAACATCTGGAAGTCCTCTCAGTACAGCACAAGCACAAAATTAGGATTATATCAGAGCTGTGTGCTTTCTGTGCTTCTCTATGGCGCAGAGAGCTGGAGAGTTACAGAGAAGGAAATGTCGAAATTGTCCTCTTTTCACACAACATGCCTAAGAAAAATTCACCGAATCTTTTGGCCGAATACCATCACCAACCAAGATCTGCTTACTCGGAGCAAGCAAGAGGACATGCACACCATCACAGCTGGCAGACGCTGGAGCTGGGTTGGCCATGTCCTCAGAAGAGACCCCGATGCCATCACAAGAACAGCTATGCTATGGACCCCTGAAGGAAAACAAAAGAGAGGCCGACCAAAAACAACTTTGCGGAGGACTGTGGAGGCTGAGATGCAAAGAATGAACCAGAGTTGGGGCACTGTACGAAGGATGGCCGCCAACCGAGCAAAGTGGAATCAATTTGTTGTTGCCCTACAAGACGCCACCAGGCATAATGGCCACTGACTGCTTTGACGGTCGGCAGCTAAGGATCGAAGAAGAAGAAGAAGTCTTCAGAATCTTTCGGTTTTTGGGTGTTCGGACTCAAGGATAAAGCCTTATCTGTAGTAGTCCCCAGGGATCTCTGATGAGACCAAAACAAAAAAATAGAACTACTGCTCCCTCTGGCATGTCGTAAGAAGCCACTAACATGAGGTTGTGCATGAGGCTGGCCAACCTCATCATGTACAAGAAGTTGTTACACAAAGCACCACTGCAAGAATACATGAATGATTTTATGTGGGTTTTCTGCAATGGAGGCCAGTTGCAACGGTGGCTCCATGCTCCACAAGGAACGAAAGAAAAAAGAAGCTGTAAATATTTAAAACAATAGCATATTGTATTGAAACAATAGTATATCAGACCAGTTAGCGCACTGGCTTCCTAGCTCGGTGGTCCATGGTTCAATCCCCAGTTGAGGTAGGATTTTTTAGACCGCAAACGGCTCCGGGGTCGACCCGGCCTCATGAATTGGGTACCAGAGCAACTCTGGGAAGGTTAAGGCAGCCGGTGTGATGCTGACCACATCACCCCTAGTCTGCCGATGGTCAAGACAATATGGGCCTAACACCATATTCCCAATATGCCTCAATGGGCATGTAACGGGATCCTTTACCTTTTTTATATCAGATATAAATGTTTTAAAACAAAAAGATAACTGACAATTATGCTATAACAGTAACATACCTACTTTCATACATGGGTGCTTGTATAGAGCAGACGGACTGAAATGGTATGGCTTACTTAGTCGTTCCCCTTCTACCCGTCAGGTGTAGAGGTTTGGAAGAGAGAGCGCCAGACTATCTTATCGGCTGTCTTCCTCCTGGCCTGGTTCCATTCTAGTCCTCGGTCCTTCAGAGATTGTCTAATGTTGTCCTCCCAACGGACTCTGGGTCGTCCTGGGGGTCTGGATCCCTGGGTCTTTGTTTCCCATGCTTGTTGTGGTAGCCTATCTTCTCCCATTCTGCAGACATGGCCAAACCATCTTAGTTGGGACTGTTCTTCTTGGGTCTGCAGGGGGTGGGATTTTAGGCCTTGACGTATCATCTGGTTGCGGACCATGTCTCTTCTTGTTACTTCAACCACCTTCCCCAGATACCTCATTTCTGAGGTTTGGATCTGGCTTTTGTGGGTTGTAGTCTTTGCCCATGACTCGCATCCATATGTCAAGGCTGAGACATAGGTGGAGCGGAATACAGCCATCTTCGTTTTCTTACCAACCTCTCTCTAGCTGAGGAATCCTCGATTTATGGCCTGAAAAAGTCTCCCAGCTGCTGTTTTTCGAGTGGCCAACTCTTCTTTGATGCCTCCCTTTCGGTTTATAATAGCTCCGAGGTATTTAAAGTGGTCGACCTGCTCCAGGACCTGTTCTCCCAGCTTAATCTGATGTCTTCTTTCTTCTCGTGATATCACCATGGATTTTGTTTTAGAGCTGCATATGACCCTCCCTCTCTTCTCCAGCTCTTCCTTCCAGACTTCCAGGTTGGATTGGAGATGTGCCTCTGATTTAGCAATCAGGGCAACATCATCAGCAAATGCCAGCTCTGAAATACAGACCTGTCTCATCTTCCAGTACCCTACTGAATACTTTCTTGTTCTCTCCTTACATGCCTTGATGACATCGTCCATGAGGAGTATGAAAAGATAAGGTGACAGGATATCACCTTGTCTTACACCAGTGGTGGTCCTGAACTCTTCTGGCTTATGGTTTGCTGTCCTCACATAATTTCTGCAAGACTTGTAGAAATGGTATGACAACATCACTAATATGGAACAAACGACAAGAACCAGGCAAGTCCCAGTGAAGCAAGAGATGATAAGACGACGCTTGGATAGAAATGGGAAACCTATGACAACATCACTTAATAGTGGAAGAGGTTTTGGAAAACGACAAGAACCAGCTGTCAAGTCCCGTGAAGCAAGAGTCCTCCCAGCGGACTCTGGGGTGATAAGACGACGTCGTGGAATGGACATGGCCAAACCATCTTAGTTGGGACATTTGGGTCTGCAGCGGATTTTTAGGAAATCCTGTTGCGGATAGACTTCAACCAACTTACAGGCACCACATCTTTGATCTGAAACGACTCCCCCATGGGAAGGTGGAGCAGCCATCTTCGTACCACCCTCCTTTCTTGAGGGACACCAAAAAACGTTACAAGGCAGTCTTTGATCTGAAATATGGAGAAGACAATGGAGAAGAGAACTGGAGAAAGAAATCATAGGGAGGCTGAAGATATGGAAAGATCTTGCCCAGATGGCACAGTACAGAAGGAAGGCAACCAAACTGAGCTACAGAATTCAGAACAATAATTTATATACAGCAAAACTGATATTTTCATAACTGTCTCATATTGGCTGAATGGATAAAACCAGAAGTGGATTTGGAAGTTGCAATCAAGGTGGATTGGGTTCGGTTCCTACCAAACAAAAACAATAGGAGGCTGACTCATGACATCAGTGGATCTCCCCCACCCCCTCCTTAGTATGTCTTCTTCTTCTTTGATCCTTAGCCGCAGACCATCAAAGCAGTCAGTGGCCATCACGCCTAGTGGCGTCTTGTAGGGCAACAACAAATTGATTCCACTTTGCTCGATCGGTGGCCATCCTTCGTACAGTGCCCCAACTCTGGTTCGTTCTTTGCATCTCAGCCTCCACAGTCCTCCGCCAGGTTGTTTTTGGTCGGCCTCTCTTTCGTTTTCCTTCAGGGGTCCATAGCATAGCTGTTCTTGTGATGGCATCGGGGTCTCTTCTGAGGACATGGCCAACCCAGCTCCAGCGTCTTACAGCTATGATGGTGTGCATATCCTCTTGCTTGCTACGAGTAAGCAGATCTTGGTTAGTGATGGTATTTGGCCAAAAGATTCGGTGAATTTTTCTTAGGCATGTTGTGTGAAAAGAGGACAATTTCGACATTTCCTTCTCTGTAACTCTCCAGCATTCCGCACCACAGAGAAGCACAGAAAGCACACAGCTCTGATATAATCTTAATTTTGTGCTTGTGCTGTATTGGGAGGACTTCCAGATGTTGTTTAGGCTAAAGAAGGCTGTTCTTGCCTTATTCATTCTGATGTTGATGTCTTTGCCTGCCCCGCCATCTGGTGTTACTATGCTTCCTAGGTATGTGAAGGTATCTGTCTGTACCAATTGCTGATTCCTTACTGATATGGGCTTAGGGTTGCTCACATTGAGCGTCATGACTTCAGACTTCTTTAAATTGATATTTAAGCCCACCTGCTGGCTAAACTTATTAAGTCTATCCGTTTTTTCCTGGATGTGTTGATGTGAATGTGCTAGTAGTGCAATGTCATCTGCATATTCCAGATCTTCCAATGTAGAAAATGTTGTCCATCTTATTCCTCTTGGACTGCCCTCTGTTGTCTGGCGCATCACCCAGTCTATGACTGTTAAAAATAGAGTGGTTGATAAGGGGCATCCCTGTCGTACTCCTGTCTTCACTTCAAAGGTTAGGTTGCTCTGCCCAACACTGCACGTAAAGTTGGCATAGAGGCTTTTTATGACTGACACTATGCAGCTTGGAATTCCATAAGCCCTCAGTATTTTCCATAAACTGTCCCTATGTATGCTGTCGAAAGACTTTTCAAAATCAACAAAATTAATGTAAAGCTGTCTTTGCCATTCTGAGCACTGCTCTATAATGTTCCTGAGAGTGAATATATGATCTACACATCTCCTGTTCTTTCTAAATCCTGCTTGTTCTTTCCTCAGTTTGTGGTCTACTGCCTTTGAAATTCTCTGTATAATTATCCTGCCTAGTATTTTGCTGGGAACTGAGAGAAGAGTGATTCCTCTCCAATTATTGCAGTCTGCAAGATCTCCCTTCTTGGGCAATTTGACAATTATTCCTTTGTTCCACTCTGATGGTGTTGTCCCCGTTTTCCAGACTTGTGCAAATAGTGGTTCTAATAGTTCTGCTGCTAGCTCAGGGTCTGTCTTAAATAGCTCTGCATTTAAGTTATCATGGCCCGGAGCTTTGCCGTTCTTTAACCCTTTGATTGCTGTGATGATTTCTTCTTTGCGTGGAATGTCTGTATTCACATCTAGATCGTTTTCAGCTTCAGGAACATTCAATTGTGTCTCTGGTGGTTCCTTGTTCAGAGTTTCTCTGAAGTGCTCTGCCCATCTTGTTTCCTGTCCCTCTGCTGTCGTGATGAGATTACCTTGCTTATCTCTTACTAATGTAATATTGTTTGCACCTCGTTTTCCGCTGATGAATTTAGTTATTTTGTATACTGTGCTTTGTTCATTTCTCAGTGCTGCCTCCTCTGCCTGTCTTGCAAGATCGTCTAGGAAATTCCTTTTGTTGGCTCGGGTTGGCGTTTAACTTCCTTGTCCAGCTGACTGTACTGTTCGCTATATAGTTGCTTTAACCTGGGGGACTTCGCTTCTGTTTTCTTTCTTTTCATTTCCTTTCTCATCGTTATGGTGTTTAATGTTTCTGGTGTTATCCAGTCTTGCTTCTTCCTTTCCTGGAATCCCAAGCATGATTTGCTGCTTTCTTTGTATATTGTTGAAATGGTGTTGAAATTCTGGTCTATATCATCAGTCAATGTCTTTTCCTGACTTTTGGCAAATTGATATCGTTTCTTTATGTCGGCCGCAAAAGCTTTTCTGGTAAGGGAGTCCTTCAATTTGCTGATGTCAAACCTTTTCTGTGTAGTTACAGTTGGTGCAGCCCTTCTTAGTTTCACTTTCAGTTTTGCTACTACTAAATGGTGATCACTTCCCACATCTGCACCTCTTCTTACCTTCCTTAGAATGTAAAGGAGATAAAAGAGCCAAATAAATTTCCTGACGAGGGACATTGATGATCAGACTGCCTCCTGTTACACTGCTCTGTAAGTAGTTTCCTGTTATTACATTCATGGCTTAGTTAAGGGAAGTGTCTGAAACTGGTTTAGTTAGAAAAAGGCAACAATCCAATATATTTTAAATTAATTATGTTAAACTAGAAAATTATCAAGCAATTCTTTACTATCCTGTATAATTTTAAATCCTAAAACGTAAAGTTTCTTTGTAGACTTTTATATTATAGAGTGACATCCCCTTGTAATGGGGTCGGATTGGCCAAGAGGTATGGCGTTCGCCTCTAATTTTAAAGGTAACAGTTTCAATTCCCAACACAGGGAATATTTTTAATGGAATTTAATTTTCAGAACCAATGGTTCCTAATGATGCCATACTCTCCCCGATCTCATGGGTAGTGAGATCGGATGCCTAGCCTTCTTGGATAGGGGCAAAAAACTAGGAGGCCCCACATGCAAGTTGCGCACGTTAAAAATTCCTCAGAAGTTGGAAATCGCAAAGAGTAGTCTATAAGGTCGCTGATCTGGCAAAATTTTCAAAGTATGAAACCTACCACAAAAATATTTATAGAATGTGTGATTTCTGTATACACACATTGGAATCCTCACTGGTGTTAAGGAGTTTGTGAACTGTGCTGATATCCTCCTTGTATGATCTAAAGGAGGAAATCAGAGAACTGATGTCGATGTCCATGTACAATGAAGATGGTCCTTGAAATCCAAACTAACCAAATTACCTCTTGTTATGTCGATGCTTGCTGCGATACATGACCTGAGCAAGACAAACATTACAGGGGGATGTCACTCTATAATATAAAAGTCTAAAGAGAACCTTTACCCAATAAAAACTGTCTTAACCAAATAAAAATAATTCTTACTTAAAGTGAGCCCTTCTTATATGCCTCTCTATGGCATTCCTCGTTGTAGTTGTTTCACTGCAACCTCGCCAGGTACACTTGAATACTGTATCCTCATTCTCCTAAATGGCCAATCCAAAAACATAAGTAAAAGTTGTCAGAAAATCAATATTATATATTGGTTTATTTCAAGAAAGAAAGACACATAATAAACCTTGTTCTCAGGTCACCCTGCAAAGGATCCATGTTTATGGTTATCCCAAATAAACTTATTGTTCCATTCTCTAAAATGGTCACAATAGTCTAACGTGACACATCATCAATTGTTATGTGATAGGGTGGGCGAGATGATGATGATGATTATATTGTGATAGTTGATCACTCTCTTTTCACACTCGCACCGACCCGAACAACAATAAAACTCTTGATTCTAGAGGCAGGGGTTGTATTTATTTTTACAACCCATTCAGTGATTCAGCAAACATTAAACAAGTAAACTAGCGAACATAACAAAACAAAACAAACAAACACCCAACAGTGCCTGATTGCTAATGTGTCATGTCTTTGTGTTCTTCTGTGTGGGTACACAGGGCGCCTCGTTTCGTTCTCTCTTGTCTGGACTGATACTTAACTAGGGCCCTGCTGGTTCGCTATTTCTTTTTATAGGCACTAGGCTAATCACTCAACTTACTGCGCGCTGGGCGTATTAATCTTGGCTACTTAAATATCACACGCGATTATCGCTTTAGGAATAGCGAAAACACAAATAAAACCTACAGCTATTTAATATAACACACGAATATCAAATATGACTCACAACTATACACCACAATTTAATTTCTAGGCATTATTAGGGCCTAATTACATATCTTCTACTTCAGATTTTTCACAACCCAGGCTCGCGCCGTCACGTGAGCTGACAGTCACGTGGGCCGACCGAAAATATATGGGCGACAAACATGCCTTGAACTGAAGTGGGGGTGGGGCCTCAGGGGTGTCTTCCCGGCCCCATCACATATCTCCCTCCTGATTTTGTTGTCGTCCCGACAACATCACTACCTCATCACTACCTCTGGTGCTTCAGTCGAAATCTCTCGGATCGTTGGTGCTGCGCTTGATTATTTCTCAGCGGTGATGTTTTGGGCTCAGATTCTGTATTCGGTACAACCCGGCTGGAGACACTCTTGGTCGTCATGTCTCCAGTTGTACGTTGTCAGGCTGTCAGCCGCTGTGGTCTTGAAGACTCGCTCACCGGTGCCGCGTCGCTGTCTGCCCGTGACATCTGCCTGTCAGTGCTTGCAGCTGTCGAGTTTGAAGAGAGATCGCTCTTGACGTGCTTTCCACTCATCTTGTGTGGACGGTGGCTTACGTTCCCCACAATCTGCCTTTGATGAGTCTCCTCTGCTGAACCTTGATTTGCACTCCCTCCTATCTGCTTAGGACGGGTTTCCTCCCCTGCACGACGACCAATTTTCTCGGCGCCCTTAGTGTGACTGTTGTCGTGGCCATCTCTTGGCTTGCGCCCTAAAGGCAACCTGGTTGTGACAGTACGCTTCGGGAAAGAGCTCCTTGAGGGACAGGTAGATATCAAGTGTTCAGTGGACTTGCATCGAAAACATCTCTTCGGAAGCGGGCCTTGAGGGCACTTGGCTGCCATGTGGTCTGACAAGTCTCCACAATTGTAGCATCTTATCTTTCTGGGCTTCCTCTGTGCCATGGGTCGCCCCCTGCTGCCCTTACACTCTTGACCGCCAATGCCGCATACATAAATTGCTTCCATGCCCTGGACCGATGGTTTGCTGTCAAACTCTACTCGTTCATTCCTCGCCAGACTCCGGAATCCCTTTCTGTAGATCTTGGTCTGATGTACGAATACATCAATACCTCCATCATCTGGCGTGATGAACCCCCATCCCCTGTGGACACTATACCACTTGCACATCCCTTTTCGCCTTGTCGGTGCCACTGCGTTTATCGGTGCTGTCAGCTCACAGCTTTCCTTGACGACAGCCTGACTCTCACATACAAGAAGGGCTAGTTGCGGTTCCTGCGGACACACCTCCTCGTCTTGCGTTGGCTGTTCCCGCGGACACACCTCCTCATCTTGCGTTGGCTGTTCCCGCGGCTGGCATGGTGCTCTCTTTCTCTGCACCTCCTCTTGTGCTGGCGAACTGGACTCTGACATCTGTGCTATCTGGGACTTTAGGAAGGATAATTCTGCTCTGAGTGCCTCCTCCTCCTTCTGAACTTCTGCACTTGCTATCTGGACCAGTGTCTCAGGCTTTTTACTTTCACCATAAACAGCATATTCCCAAAGGAAACTCCTGGTCATCTCACTGACTGGTGGTTGCTCGCAGTAGGCTTCTTTGACAATTTCCAGTAACTTCTCAGGGCTGGCCTTGGCTCCACCATGTATCCGTAATTCTCTAGATACCCATGGTGTAACGTTGTTCCATATCATGTCTAACTTGTCTTCTGCACAAAAAGGCGCCACCTTCCACGCGGCTTCCACATCTTCCACAAACTCTTGCCAAGTGGGACTCCCCTCTCCACTAAACAACCTTATCTCTGGCTCCTTCACATACAATATCTTCACAGGCGCATTAGCCATCTTGCTGCAGGAATGCACTGCTGGGTGTTTACAATATTTGTTCGTTTGCTGTTTGCTCAGTGTCACTGTCTGCCTTATCCTGCCGACGACGCCAATTGTGATAGGGTGGGCGAGATGATGATGATGATTATATTGTGATAGTTGATCACTCTCTTTTCACACTCGCACCGACCCGAACAACAATAAAACTCTTGATTCTAGAGGCAGGGGTTGTATTTATTTTTACAACCCATTCAGTGATTCAGCAAACATTAAACAAGTAAACTAGCGAACATAACAAAACAAAACAAACAAACACCCAACAGTGCCTGATTGCTAATGTGTCATGTCTTTGTGTTCTTCTGTGTGGGTACACAGGGCGCCTCGTTTCGTTCTCTCTTGTCTGGACTGATACTTAACTAGGGCCCTGCTGGTTCGCTATTTCTTTTTATAGGCACTAGGCTAATCACTCAACTTACTGCGCGCTGGGCGTATTAATCTTGGCTACTTAAATATCACACGCGATTATCGCTTTAGGAATAGCGAAAACACAAATAAAACCTACAGCTATTTAATATAACACACGAATATCAAATATGACTCACAACTATACACCACAATTTAATTTCTAGGCATTATTAGGGCCTAATTACATATCTTCTACTTCAGATTTTTCACAACCCAGGCTCGCGCCGTCACGTGAGCTGACAGTCACGTGGGCCGACCGAAAATATATGGGCGACAAACATGCCTTGAACTGAAGTGGGGGTGGGGCCTCAGGGGTGTCTTCCCGGCCCCATCACAGTTACTAAGGCCTAATATGACATAACCAAAATTGTTACTATGGTCTAATGCAGGGGTCAGCAACCTGCGGCTCGCGAGCCGCATGCGACTCTATGAACCATCTCATGCGGCTCTTGGCCCTCGGTTACTTAACACTTAGTGTCCATGCACTAAAACCACCTTTTGACATACACTTTTTGTGGACTAAACTTTTGGTGTGGGGGGAGTCCTTTAAAGATTTTGTCATATTTTTATTATTTTACAGACAAGAGACATGTTTTATATATCCAAATGTGCAGAATTGTAAGGGCTTTATGACTGAACTTTAAAAACAATACATACGGTATCTCAAAGAAAAAGAAACAATTTATATTAAAGTATTACGGCTGAAATATTTATTGTGTAAATCCAACAGCAAAAGTCTCATTAAATTTCCTTAGTTTTCATTTGTATATTTTATTTTATTATTATGTTACATCTTATATGAATATTTGTTAATGAAAAAATTGTATTACTTATTGTGTATTAAAATGGCATTTGAAAAATTATGTTTATTATTTCAATTATATATATATAATTGAATGAGAGATACCATGTGATTTTTTTTCCATGCAGCTCTTCAGTTTTTTTAAATTGGAGGCAAAATTAAATATTGGACAGGTTGTCAACCCCTGGTCTAATGTGACCAGCCAAAATTATTACTTTGGTCTAAAGTGACAAGCCAAAATTATTACTATAGTATAATGTGACAAGTCAAAATTATTACTATAGTCTAATGTGACAAGCCAAAATTATTACAATAATTTAAAGTGACTTTAACCTGTGACTTGTAAAATTATTAACTACGTTCAATGTATTACTGCTGTTATGTTCAATGTCCATATTTTTATGGTTTGTTATTTTCTGCAGTTTCTTACTTACTTACTTACTTAGTCGTTCCCCTTCTACCGTGAGGTGTAGAGGTTTGGAAGAGAGAGCGCCAGACCATTCTATCAGCTGTCTTCTTCCTGGCCTGGTTCCATTCTAGTCCTCGGTCCTTCAAAGATTGTCTAATGTTGTCCTCCCAGCGGACTCTGGGTCGTCCTGGAGGTCTGGATCCTTGGCTCTTTGTTTCCCATGCTTGTCGTGGTAGCCGATCTTCTCCCATTCTGCAGACATGGCCAAACCATCTTAGTTGGGACTGTTCTATTTGGGTCTGCAGCGGATGGGATTTTAGGCCTTGACGGATCGTCTGGTTGCGGACCATGTCTCTTCTTGTTACTTCAACCACTTTCCTCAGATACCTCAGAGCAAAAAAAGCACGAGTAATAGGAAATTACCGCATGCAGTGTAATTTCCAGAGTTATTTTCCTGTTTGTTTGTGTTTTTTCCAAACAAGCCTCTAGTCGTGTCACAAGCCGCTTAGTAGGCCCTAGGGTCTCAAGTAGAGTCTCAAGTCATTTAACAGTAGCTTTTAAGCCAAGAAGCCTACGAAGTCGAAAATCTTTGTTGATCTGCAACTGTTTTTAGTCGCAATCTCTTTTATTCCAACAGTCACATCAATCGCTATAAATAAAAATGAACAATAATAGTATTTAATTTTTAGTAGGCCCATTTTATTTACTGGTTGCTGCCATTTCCTCAGACTCGGTTGGCACACACATTTCACCTTTTTAAACAAAACCATATCAATTTTTTCCGTATAACTACGTTATGAATGAGGACGGCTAAGTTGGTTTGACAAAAATCCCGAGTGTAGTTGTGTCGCTTTAAAAAAAAAAACAACAAAACTTGAGTCTGGAGTCGAGTCGTTGTGGTGACTAATCGGATTTGATTTCAAGTCTTTCGACTCGAGTCAAGAATTCTGCTAATATATAAGTGTAAGGTGAACCTAGTACACTTTCGCACACCGCTGAAGCGTTTAGCCTATTTTCAAAAATGTCCGTTGACTGTGACAGTCTACTGCGTTCTTAAGCGTGTTTTATGCATAACCTCTAGAACCAGATGCATACCAGTGGAACAAAAAGTGAGAACAAGACGTCAGCAATGAATATGACACACACTTAACATTTAAAAAAAAAAAAAAGAAACAAGACAGCTCTTGCTATGGAATCACCAGGGCAAGTGAACAGCAGGAGTCCTAAAGACACACGGAGAAGGGAATATGGAAAGACCATAAACAGATGGCAAATGATAGGAAGGATTGGCGTTAATATGTTGAAGGCCTATGATCCACGCGGAGTAGTGCATGAATGAACATTATCTTTGTCATTTCTGACAACTTATAATCTCGCTTCTGCTTCTTTATATATATATATATATTCCTTCCCCTACTTTCGTTTTAATAAATATTACAAGCAGGTCAGCCTAAAGCTCTGGCCATTTAACATTGTGCGGCTCCTCACTGTTTTGGAGCGTAAACAAGTGAAGGAAAGTGCATCACCGGCTGTTGTGAGTATAACCGGCTCTTTGGCAGTACGGCGGCACCAGGCGAAATCTTCCGCCACATTTTTTTTTCTTTAAAAACTGCGAAAAATATAGTGTGATCCAACTCAATAGTATGACATTGACCCTCATAAGGGAACAATAAAGTATGGCGCGGGGGGGGGGGGGGGGGGGGGGGGGGGGGGGGGGGGGGGGGGGGGGGGGGGGGGGGGGAAACGACCCCACCAAAAGAAGACCTCGCACCGCCTTGAAAAATTTTTTACGACCGCTTCTCGTTGTGAGGCCCACTTATGAGGTGAGGCCCGGGCCAAATGGCCTTGCTGGTTCTCCCTCTCGTAAGGCCAGATTACAAATACTGAGGCAAGCAATCGTAGAAAAGAGTGTTGAAACTCGCACGACATACAACAACAATAACACCACCATCACCAAAGCAACAACAGCTATTACTAGCTATGTTTGTGTGTGTGAGTGTATCACTTAAGGGGCATGAATCTATCACTACATAGATGCCAACCGATGCCTAAAACCTGCGTCAAAGCACTTCAGTCATCTTGCAGCAACATTGTTTGTAGCAATTTGCTTTACACGATGAAAACATCTGCCATGCATTAACTCATCCTAGTAGTCGCTTACGACATGCTGGGGGGAGTAGTGGATCTAATATTTTCTTTCCATATAAACCCCAGGAAATCATACGTAGTACACACACAAATAGACAACATGAACCACCATTCTAAAACACTTTCGAAATTGCAGCCTGCAAGAAGCAACAAAAATATTGTGCTATGTAGAATAACGAACACTACATGCCCTAATTATAACCAACATATGATTAAACCGGGTATTCCATGTACGAGAAACAACCTATTCCGTGTGCACTGGTCAAAACAACAAACACATACTAGACAACCAAATGCATATATGAACGTTGTAGCGCACCCGAAATCTCAGACTTGAACCCAAGATGCAGCAATGGCGAATGCAGTCAGCGACCCATAGCTTGACTGCTTGCATCAGGACCAGCGAACCAGAGCTGGTCAAGACCGTACTCCACCTCCACGTGGTGGTCCTGGAAACAGTCCGCAGCAGTGCAGTCTGGCTGAGCGAGGACGGATCGAAATGGGAAGGTAAACCCGGTCCCTAAAAAATGCCGTGCAGAAGTCGGATGTGTCGACCAAAAGGTGCAGATATCACAGCTTAGGCGCAAACAGACACAACGCAACCACCGTCCTTTTCAGGGCGAACGAGGAAGAAGAAGAAGAAGAACCTACTTCGTCCAGACACTATCGCCAAGAGAAAGGACGTTGCTCTGTTTTTAAAACCTGACAAAAGGTGACCTTGCTAAAAACCAGCACGTTTTTGTTTGGAATTTTAAGACTCTTTGCAGGTTTCATAAACGTTCAACATACAGGACTTCCTTTGTTTGGTGACATATTTATTACTACGTCCTGCTTACTCTCCACAAATCAATATCTACCGTGGCCAATGGAAAATTTTCAAACTACTTCCAAACTGAGGCTGAAGCACTTCTTTCTTTTCGTTCGCTCTTATACAATATCAAACGGTTGTCCCATACCATATACTGTCGTTTGAGAGTGAAGTGTTAGAGACTTCACTATTCCAGGTCCAACTTTATATTGTGGGTTTATCAGTTCCTTTCTTCGCTGCCTTTATCTTCTCTAAGGGCAGTCAGATACCAGTTTACAGTTGGGCAAACTGGAGCGTGACGCTGCCCCGTTTCGTCCTCACATACCCACATTTATTTCCATTATAAATATAGCGGTCGGTTTGTCCCAGGTTTCTCTTGTCGCCATTCCGTTTCTTCCTCAAAAGGGTTGTAGAAGGCCGTGCTGTCAATCTGATACGCTCATGGAGTACACTCTCAGACGACTACTTGAATATTTTCAAAGAAAACAGTGGTCAACTTCAGGCTATTTGTATCTCCATAGAGTTTTTGCCTTCCGTGCGACAACCCCGCCTAGCCATGCAAGCGAATGGTACTGGTAACGACCATATGTGCGTTCTCTGTACCTCACTTGTTGGGCATCTTTGAAGCAGACGTTCAGCAGTCATTTTATCAGTGACACGTTTACACTCATTGGTCGTTCCCATCTTTAGCTTGTTGAATAGATGGTATCCCAATCTGTTGTGGCTCGAGCTACTTGTTATCGTCTGCTGAGGTGGTAATATGCATCTTTGTGTGTGTGTATGTGTCTTGGTGCATGCTTCTCGAAAAAGAACCAGCTAAAGTGGTGGCTCTGTGCTCTGTAATGATTTCAAAATAAAATGACAGTAATGGTGATCTTGGCAATGAGTAACATGCTTCTGTTATATCTGACCTTTGGTGTTATCTATGCCATTTTTCTTTGAAGTTATTTTTGTTTTTTTTTGCTGTTATCTCTTCATACATTGTAACTTGTACTGCCCTCTGAATTTGGCTTCCATCTTCTTTGGTAAGTATATCTGCACAAAGCGCTATGGAGATGTCAACAACCTCAGACTGATCAATGCTTTCTTTCAACTTATTCAAGTTGACGTCTGAGGTTGAACAAAGAAGAAACATATCTGCACTCGGCAGGGATCAGCTGTACTTCCAATTTTTCATTTTTACTTTTTTTATTTATAAGTAGTTTCCTTGACATATGGATGCGAGTCGTGGGCAATGACTACAACCCACAAAAGCCAGATCCAAACCTCAGAAATGAGGTATCTGAGGAAAGTGGTTGAAGTAACAAGAAGAGACATGGTCCGCAACCAGACGATCCGTCAAGGCCTCTAAAAATCCCATCCGCTTAGAACAGTCCCAACTAAGAGGTGGCCATTCTGCTGAGAGGCTATGGGAAACAAAAGAGCCAGGGATCCAATCACATCGGAGGGACAACATTTGAAGGACCGAGGACTAGAATGGAACCAGGCCAGGAAGAAGACAGCTGATAGAATGGTCTGGCGCTCTCTCTTCCAAACCTCTACACCTCACGGTAGAAGGGGAACGACTAAGTAAGTAAGTAGTTTCCATGAGTGTTTCTGAGAGGCTATCTAATCACATTTTGTTTTGTTTTTTAACAGTTTCTTAGGGCAGTTTTGACTGATAAGGACTCTGCGAAGAACACTGTCTTGGCTTTAGCATCACCCATGTTCTAGAGAAATCCCGCACGAAACAAGAAGTCCGATATTATGTGGGATGATCCGATTAGTATGAGGGTGCTGGTCAATAATAATTATTTTCAAGAGGGTGCTGGAATGACAACAGGTTGAGAACCACGGGTTTAGATTATAGTCCCATTGTCGGTGTTAGATCTAGCTAGCTAGACAATCACCCAGGGCGCTGAATCCTGGGGCGGCAACCAGTTTTCAACTGTCATATATGGGGAGGAGAGGGTACAGAATGATACCTTTGCCCGTGCCAGTGATGTTAAAAGCTGCCTGTTTTTTTATAAACAGACGAACCTCACTGATGAAAACGTTTACGGGGGGAGGAAAGGGGGGGGCAGAATCAGGATGTGGCCTACATTTATAACAACCGCTAAAGCACATTTCCTGTCTCTTTTCTAATGACCTTTTTTTTAAATACTAAAGTATGAAATCTATATCACATTTCATTTAAAATAATGTTCACACCAAAATCCAACTGTTTCTGTTCAGTGCTATTTTTAGTGATGTTTCATTTTGCTCAACACAATGAATTGGTAACCAGATTTTTCACACAGTTTCGCACTTTTTCCGCGCGGACGGACGGACAACGCATTTCTTTGTTTGGAATGTTTTTCAGACATAAGACAGTTGCTCATTAAATTGTTTGAAAGTCTGAATTAATTTCCAGCTGATGTTATATTTCGTCATAATTGCCTTCTTAAAGTACACAAAGACGTGATACAGTTGTTACTGGTTTGATTTTGTGTGAACATCTCTTGTGAGAACATCTCAGTCTACGACTGAAGATCTAATGTTTTGTGACATTTCTTTCCAGCCGAAAACCAGCAGTTTCTTCTGAGATTATGCGATCAGATTGTGGAGTTTATCTGTTAAGTACGGGCTCGCGCTGGTGTAATGGTTACAACGTTGTACTGGCGACCAGGTTTTCAAGGTTCAATAAATTAATATGAAACAAATATAAAGGTATGTTATCAGGCACTCGCAGGAAATAAAGAAGTAGAACACCAGACAACAGAAAAACAACAGACATGAGTGGCTTACCCAGGATTTGAACACTGGACCTTCCGTGCGACAACCCCGCCTAGCCATGCAAGCGAATCACACTATCCGCCCTGCCATCTACGCATCATCAAAAAATGATGTTTCAATGGCAGGTCAACAGTGCGAACCACAATACACGACACCAGAAGTCCGCCATGGGCAGTCCAGCCTATTAATGACGCAATCACTTCAAAGTAATGCTAAAGCCGTACTTAACAGATTTTTTTCCCCCTCTAAGCAGCGGCACTCGAGCTTTCCAGCCCTTTTGCGAGGCTGGGGTGGGGGGGGGGGGGGGGGGGGGGGGGGGGGGGGGGGGGGGGGGGGGGGGGGGGGGGGGGGGGGGGGGGTGGAGGGGGAGGAAGGGGGGGTCAAAGGTTCAAGCCCGGGCATCGGCATTTGAAGGAATGTTTACGACCGGGAATTTGACTGAATAACCAACCTGTACGGCTCCTGCACATAAACCCTCTGTGGATGGGAAGGAACGAAGTTCCTGACCGGGTTGGAAGAAAAGTCCACTGACACCCCCCCCCCCCCCCCACCCCAGCCTCGCAAAAGGGCTGGAAAGCTCGAGTGCCGCTGCTTAGAGGGAAAAAAAAAATCTGTTAAGTACGGCTTTAGCATTACTTTGCCTGGCTTATCTGTTCAGTATGACTTTTAGCATTCCTTTACCTGGCTAGTTGATTTTAGCTGTGTATATTTAGCGGTCAACAGATCCAAATACCTGGGCATATTAATACGAACGGATGGAAAATGCAACCCTGATGTAAAGAGCAGAATAGCTCTGTCAAAAACAGCATTCTATAAAATGATGGGGCTTCACAGTGTCAAATAGCCCTGGTCTCATCTGAAGTCTCTGGCTGTGACATGTCTGGTTTCCGGGGATCTCAACGGCATTTAAGAAAGACAAGAATTACTTCTCATTTGAGCATGTCGTAAGAAACGACTTACGTCATGTTGTGTATGGGGGTGGCATCCTCAACACGTAAAACTGCAAACATCATCATGAAGCATTTAAAGAGTTCGCAACCTTTGACCTTTCGTGGCTTATAACCTCAGTGAGTAATGCTGTGATATTGTACCCTCACAATATCAAGAAACAGAATGCAGCTGCATATTCATTTATGTTATTGTAAGAATCAGAGCAGAATTGTTGTTTTCGAATAAACATCGTATGGACTTTACTTCACTGTCACAAATTTTAAAGGATTTTACATGTCACAAAGTGTATGATGCAGGTTTCAGTGGAGATGGCAACGGTGGCCTATAACTAGCGCTTTTAGTTTTGTACGAAACATTTACTTAAAAATTGTTTTGGCTTTTTTATGTGTACCGTTTACTTGTAAAACTGATTTCATACCATATTATTATTATTTTTTATTTATATATTTGTCTCAAAATGTTAATCTGGCAACCCTGCATCAAATGCTATTTACATCAAATTCGGAGCTCAGCGTGAAGTTTCCCTGTCCCTTTCTCCCATTTTACTGACTATTAAAAATAATAATATGGTAGGACATCTAAATCAAATTTTATTTAAAATAATATTAACACCAAAATTGTTTTATTTTCAGTGCTATATTTAGTGTAGATTCATTTTTGCTGCACGCGTAGAATTTTTAACCACATGATGTCATGGCGGTCAGCAATTTTTTGCTCTCTATTTAATTGTAAATGTTAATTTAGTGGACATTTAAGATTTTATTCTTGTTTCTGGAAAATAAAATAAGTAAAACTTATTAATAAAATGTCCAACTCCACAGCCCAGGTCATGACCCTTCAGCTGCCTAAGAACTATTGGGCCGTAACCAAATTTATGCCACGACATTACTGTCCTGTGCCATCCAATCACGATATTTTCATGTCTTCTTTTTTCCCTTTCATTTCCGACTCCGGAAACTGGGGCCTGCCATGACATTTAATAACAGGAACAAAGGAATTTAAATGGATGAGGGTTTCTTCTCGCCGCAAAGGGCCGATTTCGAATATTTATAGCGTCAAGCTCCACACTCCTCTTCTTTTTGGACGCATAGCCCCTGACATACAAAGCAGTCACCAAACTGTCCCCATTTTGTCGGTCAGTGGCCATCCTTCGTGGCGTGCCCCAATTCTGGTTCAGGCTTTGCATCTCAGCCTCCACTGTTCTCCGCCAGCCTGTCTTTGCCTCTCACTCGCCGTCCTTCTTGGGTCCACAGCATAGCAGTTCTGGTCAGGGTCCCTTCTGACGCTCCAGACTACCCAGCTGTAAATGAGTACCTGACCCAGCTCTTGAGTTAGGGAAGGCAAAGGCAGCAGGGAAAGGGTCATCCAAACCTCTCTAAGCTGGACCTAGTAAAGTCTCTAACATTTCACTCTTCTACGGCAGTATCTGCTATGGGACCACCTTTACGTTTTAGACCAGAGCGTGACACTTTCAAGTTTCACTGCTAAAGGCAAGCGCTCTAACCGATTAGCCAATCGGACTGAACTAGGTAGAGCTTAAATACAACTCACAAAAAGAAAGGCAGACATAAAGTTAATCTAACATTCGGTAAGACAAACAGTAAGTCTGATAAGAAGTCAGATATTTATCAGACAGTCAAAAGATAAATACAGAAAGAGGAATGCGCTTCAATTGTGTTGTCTGTTATTAACCTAAATACTGGTACCGTAATTCGTGTGATAAGGGAAATGTTCTGGAGATAAGCACATGAGTTTCACCATTCTTGCTTATCTACAGCACAGACATTAGTTGTGTATACTGAAAAGATGCAGCCGTGCTGGCAAAATGTTACGTTTGTTTACCATGCCGCTCGTGTGTTAAGTTCAATTAACCAACACCCCTTAGCTCTCCAGGGAGCTTTCGCCAAGTATCCTGTCACGTGCCATCAGGAAAGTTTTTGTTAACTTACTTACTTTTTCCTTCCACAAGTGCTGTGAAGCGTAGCAGGGAGTTAAGTTTGCGTTCTTAAGCCAAGTCCGTCGCGAGCCCGTTTTGTTGTAGGATTTCCGTGATACTGTCTATTCATCTGCCTCATGGTCTTCCCCGTGCTCTGGAACCAGATCTTCTACTGGAAAAACCAAGGGGCAGATTGATAGAGAGATGGTAAACTTATAACACATAACACATGGTGTGTTAACGGGGTCAGAAAATGAAGCACGGAAAAGTAACAAATATCTTACCACAAGCGCAGACTACGCTGGCTTGGCCATGTCCGCGGCATGGAAGATGGTCGCATCCCCAAAGATATTTTCTACGGACAACTGGCAGATGGCAAAAGAACAGTTGGGCGACCGCAGCTGAGGTTCAAAGATGTGTGCAAGAGAGACATGAGGGCACTGGACATAAATCCAGTAACCCTGGAGGACGAAGCTGCCTGTCACGGCGCTATTTCGCAGTGACGAAAAATCAGACTGGCAACGCTGATTTTTAGCAACATTGGGATAACTACCCGCAAGTCATGTGATTAGCGGAAGCGGGAATTTTTAGGCGCCAAGATAGGGATTAGTCGTCTAGCCGCGTCCGGGTGAGGACGTACCTATGTTTTCCCTTGCCAGCATTCTTGCTGAGAAGTGTGCCATGAGAGGTGTATTCTAAGTTTTGCCTTATTGCGGGTTTAGTGGATCATATTGTGTAATTCTGGATTTTGGTGTATTATCTAGTGGAATTTCCTATATACCGCAGATTATAAGTGTTCTATGTTTTGGGTATTTTCATTGTCATAGATGGTGGCCGCTATGGTGAGCGGTAATCAGTACAGTGCTTCTACAGGGTCGTCATATTGTGTGGTATAAGGCTATTAGATAAATTTATTGAGGCACGTTTTCTCTGGCATCGATATATGTATTTCATAGGTTTGTTCGCCGTGTGTGGCGGTACTGTGTGCGTTGATTCATTAAAGGGAAGTATCTGTAGAAAGTGTTAATCTTTCTTTGTCAGCCATTATATGTTGTGGTCATGCTCCTAGGGAGTGAGCCTATAACTATAATTATTAGAGTTGTTGTTATTATAAATCCACAGCATATCTTATAATGTCCTGACACTGCCGATCACACTAAGTGGAGATGCTCCCTACGGCGCCACCACAGATTGGGCGAAAAGCTCTTACAACAAACATAAGAGAAAAGAACACCATGCACAATAAGCAGCTGGGGGGTCTCACCTCAAGGGCGCATTATCTCTATAGAACACGTGGGCACAAGCTAACACAGGTCATACACCCAACAGCCTTGAATAAGGAAGATGTTATCACCCATATTGAACGAAACTATCAAACCAAAATCTTCAGACTGAGAAGTCACTCTACACTAAATGGCCAAAGAAACAGAATGTGCTCACAAAATACAGGAAAATGCAGACACTGCCCAAACCCGTTAGAGACAGTATAACACCACCTACTACTATGCCCTGCACGCCAGGGGATGAGACAACTTCTATCACACAACCCATCCAAAGACAATACACTTTATGGCAGCCCAAAACAGCTTATACGAACTGCTCAAGACCACATACTGGCATCAAGGTCACCAAGTGCTGACGCGCAGTGACAGAGGATCAAAGTTAAGTCATCTCCATAGTCAGCTATGACTGGAGGAGACTACTACTTCTACACTAGCACGTATGTCGTAGGAAGCCACTAAGGAAGACTGGGCATGGGGCCGACTTCCATATCGTATATAAACTTTAAGAGAAAACAATAACATGGACAAGACTACGAAATAAAACAATTTAAATAATTGAGATCTGCCATCCAAGACAGATGGAAGATGCTCTGTTACATGGAAAAATCATTAATGGATGGCACATGACTGTTATTGCCGAATGCCATCTCCAACCAGGAACTGCTCACACAGTATAGCCAAAAAGATAGGTACGCCATCATTGCGGGAACTGGGATGGCCATGTCCTCAGAAGTGACTCTGACACCATCACAAGAACTGCTATGCTATGGACCCCAGAAGGACGGCGAAAGAGAGGCAAACCAAAGACAACCTGGCGGAGAACTGTGGACGCCGAGATGCGAAGCATGAACTAGAGTTAGAGCAATGAACGAAAGTTGGCCACCGACCGAGCAAAGTGGGGACATGTTAAACTCTTTCTTTGTGTGTAGTTGTTAACTCATACTGGCTACTAGTTGTTGAATCATGCTTTATTTGCTAAATGATGTGAATGTCCACCAGTGGATAAATGTAGATGTTGGGACTGGTGTAGTAAAGTGTAACGATTGTCAACTCATCAAACCCAGCACAGTTTTGGTCATACAGGTCATCTTGTCCTGGAACGTGATGAGGCTCCGACAAGAATGTGAGTGTAAACAATGAGTGTGTATCTGAATGTCAGTACGCGAATGGTAGAATGATTCGATAGAGTTGACAGGTTGGTAGTACATCACTCATACTCACACTGTTCGAATTCAAGAAGTACTGGAACTACGGTGGTCTTTTTATAACATTTAATGGGACGCACACTTGGACAGTACGTGTATGGTTACAGGAACAAATGTCGACATAGACAGTATAATGTTGATCACAGGAATATCATCTTAAGTTAGCATTCATGCTTGGCAAATATCATAATGGAGCATTCGTAAATAAGCATTCAGCGTTCCATCATGTAAATCATCTGGCTTTACTGACTGGGCACGTCAGACCATAACCAATACATAGGAAGGCTCCTAGACCTAACCTCGTCTAGCGAATATTCCTTCACGTAAAGTTCAATATATATATATTTCATAATATAGGAATCCCAGACATGGGTTCTCACATGTAGCAGTGATCTCTTGGTTCATCGAGCGATAGTACAGGCATCCCTTTTTCTCACTCGATAAATACAAAGTATATGAATTTCAACATGGCTGTTCTCTCTCTCGTGAGCTTCACTCACTATAGAATATAGACCAAAATTAGTCATTCATTAAATGTCCTCATTTCTTCATAGGTTCTCTCATAGAGGTAATTGAATAATATCATACAATCCAGTGCTGATACATAGGAATGTCTTCTTCCTTTGAATGGATATTCTTTTTAAAAGTACCACTGTGCATCTGCTTATCAACAACGATGGCGAAGCCCAAGTTCATAATAAATTGTGGTTTTACCTTTTTATGCGAAATATAACTTTGCCATTCCTTGGCAAAAGAGAATAAACACTGGGGTAAAGTACATACAACATGTCTAAATGATTATCACTTTTCCCCATCCATATATAGATCACTATTTCGGCAAAAAGCCTGCTACAACAAAACTCGGCATCCTCACAGGATGACAGCCATGGATCACACCCTTTGCTAGCGATACTTCCGCTGCATAGCCTTTGACCTTTTCTAGCGACAACCAAATTAGTTCGACTTAGAAATGCAAAGATATCCATATATAAGACAGACTCGTCCTACTCATACAAACACTACGTATAAATTCAGGCCATAGATATACTGAAGCAAGAACAATCTATTCCTACCCAGCCACAGAATAAATCGCAGTAGGCCTAGAGTCGTCTGCGGAGTCCGATCGAAGATGACAGAACTATTTTCAAGGGAAGCAACCCAAAAATGACTTCTCCTTAAGCACTTAAAAAGGAAATACTTTGCTTACCAAAATATTTGCGAACATAATAAGAATATAAATGTATTATATTGCAAGATAGTAAAAATTGCCCTTTACAGTCTTACCACACCTCCCGGGAAAAAAAAAAAAAAATTTTTTTTTTTTAAATACATCTAGGAGCACCGTAGAATAGGCTCACAACGCAAGAATACTGCGCAGATGAAAATATCAGGAATAACTATAATTCCTAATATGACTGGTGAGAATATATATCTCAAAATCTGAGAGAAATTGTTTCCCTACGAATAAATGTTTCCAGGAAGGTGTGATGTACGTATAATACAATTCTGGTAATTATACAATGCATACCAAAAATTCACACTACAATCTTAAATTTATGATTTATGAAGAAACAATCATCAAAGAACAGCGGTGAATTAACATCAATGAACCGCTAAGTAGCGATACCACCATTCTATTATTAAATTACAAATGTGTATCTTAGTAAAGAAACAAAAAATAACTGTTGTAAAGTTATACATAATAAAAAGATCCAATATTTAACAGTTAAGTGGCATCATGTGGGCATCTGGACAGAATGTCCGCCATCACATTTTCTGAACCACGGATAGCTCGTACCGAAAAATGAAAAGGTTGAAGAGCGATTGCGTATCGAGTTGATCTCGAGCTCTTCAAGTTTTTACTTTGGATAGCCGTAAGAGCTTTTTGGTCAGTTTCCACTACGAAATGCGCGCCCAGAAGGAATCTTTGGAGTTTGAGAATTGACCAAACCATTGCCAATAATTCACGGTCTAAAACCGAGTAATTCCTTTCTGCAGCATTAAGTTTTCTGGATATGTACATTACAGGATGCAGAGTTCCAGAGTACTCTTGCATTAGTGCCGCTCCAATCCCAGTGGATGAAGCGTCACTACGAAGAACAAATGTCTTATCTGTTGTAGGTAACACTAAAATAGGTGGTGATGAAAACATAGTTTTGATCTTCTCTAGTGAAGATTGGCATTCATGAGACCAGTGAACCATGTTAGGCGACCCTTTCTTTAATAGTGTAGAGAGAGGTGCCATGATAGAGGACAGATTCGGAATGAAACGTCCATAAAATTGTATGAGACCTAAAAGACTTCGCACTTGCTTTTTAGTCCTAGGGATAGAGATGTTAAGTATCTTAGTGATATTATGGTCTTCTGTCTTCAAGAAACCGTGACCTACTCGATGGCCTAAGAAAGCAATTTCGCTAAAGCCAATACAAGCTTTAGATGGTTTTGCTGTCAGGTTATACTCACGCAGAGTTGATAATAATTCAACTAATCCTGAATAGTGATCTTCCCAAGTATCGCTGAAAAGACAGATGTCGTCTAGATAAGCAATGACATCTGACCGATACGATAGGATTCGACGCATCATGCGTACAAATGTAGCTGGTGCGTTCATAAGGCCGAAAGGCATAAAATTCCATTGGAAAAGGCCTCTGGGAGTAGAGAAAGCGGTAAGAGGTTTGGCGCGTTCGGATAATGGAACTTGCCAATATCCTTTAGACAAATCAAGTTTAGTGAAAAAATGCGATTTAGAAAGACGAGTAAGTAACTCTTCTAGTAAAGGCATAGGTTCAGCATCGAACTTCGTAACTTGATTCAATTTGCGATAGTCAACGCAAAGACGTATGTTATTGTCTTTTTTTTCGAACAATAACCATCGGCGAAGAATATGCAGAAGTGGATGGTTCGATTATTTGTAAATCTATCATTTCATCCAACTCCTTTTCAACCTGTGTTTGGAAATGTATAGGGATAGGATAAGGCCTAACCCTAATTGGAGTATGTTCAGTTAGAACAATGTCATGCTCAATGACATGAGTTTGTCCAGGGATGTCAGTGAGGACATCCTGAAATGTTTGTAACATAGACGAAACTTGTCGCCGTTCTCCTAGAGACAAATCAGGAGAAACAGTAACGTCTTTCCATGATTCACTAGAATGAAGTGGGATCATTGGAAGCGGGAGATTAACATCCGAAAAACTTGTTTCCTCATCCTGTATTACAGACAGTGATGAGTAATGACCATGTTTGACATGAGAATCGTCCGTTGCCTGGAAAATAGGCTGTAGATAGTCAGGACGTTCATGGAACTCCGTAAGCATATTGATGTGGAAGGTTTTATGCTTCCCGTTAATATCGACGATGTAGTCAACATCTGAAATTTTCGATATTATATCGTACGGACCTTTCCAACTAATAAGGAGTCTATTTTCACGACAAGGTAGCAAAACAAATGCTTTGTCACCAGGACAAAGTTGTCGTAAAGTTCTCTTCTTATTAGCAAATTGTCTTGCCTTCTGCTTAGCAAACTCAGAAGAGGACGTTGCCAATTTGCATGCTTCGATAATCTTTTGTCTCAGCGCGATGACATACTCGTAAGAAGATTTTGTGTCATCGTCAATATTGTCAGCTGTTATAAGATCATGCAGCAAAGACATTGGGCCGCGCGGTCGCGCGCCAAAGACAAGTTCAAAGGGCGAAAACCCTGTATGTTCATTGGGGACCTCTCTGTACGCGAAGAGGGCCGCGGGTAAAACCCTATCCCAATCCTGAGGATGATCCTCAGTTATCTTCCCTAATAAGTTCTTAAGTGTTCTATTTAGTCGCTCGACCATCCCATTGGACATAGGATGATAGATGCTACTCAAAGATCTCTCTATCTGTAGAGTAGACATTACTTGAGACATGGTATCCGATATCAGTTGGGTGCCATGATCTGATAATATTTCTCCGGGGAATCCCAGCCGAGAAAATATAAGCCAAAGAGCATCTGCAATGTCAGCGGTAGTAATGCTCTTGAGAGGGATAGCCTCTGGCCAACGTGTGCACATGTCTACACACGTTAAGATAAACTGATGTCCTCTAGCAGATTTGATCTTGAATGGACCAATGATGTCTATCGCCATTTTCTGGAATGGACGAATAGGAATATCTGCAGCCTGAATAGGCGCAGCATGACGAGGACCTTTGGATTTGACTTCTTGACATACTTTACAGGATCGACAATAGATCCGTATGTCCTTGTTCACAAAAGGCCAAAAGAAAGCCGCAAGAACTCTTGACTTAGTACGGGAAAAACCCATGTGACCAGCACACTGAGAGTCGTGTGCATGTTGTAAGATCTTAACTCTCAAATTCTTGGGTACAAGAATCTGAGAATGACTTGACTTAGTGGAGTCTTGCACCATACGTACAAGTACGCCATTCTTCATTGTAATCCAAGATTTACAATTTGAATCTTTATTCGGATCACCTTTTGTTACAAGAGTGAAGAATTTCTTAAGAGTCGGATCTTCTTCTTGTTGTTTTTATAAACGAGTCACGAGAAATTACCAAGGGATCATCTTGGTTATGCACTTCATTATCTTCAACAGATGAAGTTTCAGGCATATTGAGAGCTTGAGCTCTAGTGACTACTGCATTAGCAGATTGCATATTTTGATTTTCCCAAACGGAAATTTGCTCCGGAGTGCATTCTTTGACTCCGTGAATGCGACCGATGATAAGATCAGCGATCGGATCCGGCAAAAGACATGCGTGTACATCTCCTGTGAAGAAAGGAGTAGCAATCCTAATGATAGCGGTAGAGTATTTCTCTATGGTGCCGCCAAATGTTACGCATTTGACTACTTTGCCTGTAGAATGAGAAGGATCTATGAGTGACTGCCTAACCCCAATAGTTGTGCATCCAGAATCAAAAAGTACTGAGACTGGATTGTCATTTACTAAACCTTTGTGTAAGACAAGAGAACCTCTCCCATCATGCGCGATTGACGCAGGAAGAGCGGGAAGAGGATGGCCACAGCTTAAAGTAGACACTGTGGTTGGCTCAAATAATGTTTTGCATTGGGGGCACTGAGATGCTCTCCCAAAATCAAAAGCGGCACATGCCATATTATTAGAGTCATCATTATCTTTATTTTGTTTATAGGCTTCGTGGGACTCTTGCTGTGCAGAGTTCGCCTGGTAATGAGCTTTATGTTTTTTGAATTGTGCTCTACCTCTGTTATTATTGCCTCTGTACTTATCATTGTTTCCACTATTATAACCTCTACTCGGGTTTGAATCATAGCTCCTTTGGTTACTATCATCATATTCATTATAATGAGTATCTCGGTAATTATGATCCTGTTGTCTCCATGAAGGAAAACTTGGATAGTTTCTAGAATGACTTCCTTTGCGAAAGTTCCTGTAATTATGACCACCCCTGAATCGAGGGCTGTCAGCTCTTCTCCAGGTATTCGAAGAAGAACCCTGAAATGATTGGTTACCTTGGTTCTGATAACTGTAATAGTTACCTTTTTTATTAAACCTATTTTGAGGTCCTTGGAATTTGTGAGAGTGATTAGGGTTGTATGGTGTTGCAGAAGCAACTGGCATACCTTCTTTAACCTTACTGTTGCTAATGGCTACGTCCGGATGTGCAGTGACGTATTGGGTACAATACTGTTCCATTTCTTTTAGAGACTTAGGTTTACGCTCATGTAAGAATTCGAGGAAAGGTTTATTTATACTTGACATAATCTTGTCTCTGAGTATCAAGTCCATAAGGGCTTCATAAGTCTTTTCTGTTTTGGATAGCTCAATCCAACGATCAAATGTAAGTCGTGTCCTTGCAATGAATTCTGAGAATTCTACACCTGCCTCAGGCACCATTGTCTTAAACAACTTCCGATAACCCTCTTCAGACAACTGATACTTCTTTAATAAGGCTGCCCTAATAACATCATAGTTATCTTTGTCAGCCTCTTCAACCAAACTTAAACTAGTCAGAGAATCACCTTTCAGATTTTCTGATAACTGGTTAGCATATTGTGATTTGTCCACATTATGTGCTCGACACGAGCGTTCAAATCTGTTTAGCCAGAATGTTATGTCATCACTGGAAGGGTTGAACGCTGGTACCTTGACCTTGTAAGTAAAGGGTTTACCATTACCACTAGATGCTTGATTAACATTACTTATGTTTGTTAACTTTAACTTTTCTAACTCAAATGCTAAAAGTTCTTTTTGGTGTTCATGTTCTCTTATTGCTTTTTTTTCTTGAGCTTCAGCTTGTAATTTTCTCTCTTCTGCAGCAGCCTGTAATTTTTTCTCTTCAGCAGCAGCTTCATCTTTTCTTTTCTTTTCTCTTTTTCCATTTCCATCTGGAATCTTTTTTCATCAGTCTGTATCTGCAATTTCTTTTGTTCATCCTCTCTTTGTAATTTTCTTTCCTCAGCTTCTAATTTCTTTTCTTCAATCAATGCTTTTCTTTCTTCAGCAGCCAATGCTTTGTCATATTGAGCAACTGCCCATTCTTCTAACTGCTGACCAGTCTTATCAAGAGCCCTGCCTTGTGTGATAAAATAATCCAAGGTAGACATCTTGTCTAATAAGATCAGTAATTTGCAAAAGTAAATAAATTTACTTTCTTAGTCTTAATCAAAGACTTTGTATGATAACTTTGTAACCTGTGAAAAATAGTACTTAACTATCCCAATCACTGTGGGAAACAAGCCTTACAAAGGTCTTGTATAAATCCTTATATAATAACAGCTATAAGTTGCTGGTTCACTCTATAATATAAGTGCAGTGCACCAGAAATAGTGTTTTATATCATCAACTGTGTACCTTTAGTAATAGCAATTAACTATCAGTTGATTCTTGTACATCAATTTATATGATCAACTATATTTTAAATAGTGTATGTCGATCAGGCACAAAACAAAACAGTTATACAGAAGAACATGAAAACATTTGCGGAAATGAAATAAATCAAATGGGAAAAACAATAAAAAAATAAACCGCAAGAGGATAACAAATACAAATAACGCCACAGTATATAAATATAAATTGAGAATAGAACTGAAAGATAGAATAGGGTAGACCAACAAATTACAAACAAATCAAAACAAACTAAAGAACAGAGGAATATTACAAAAACAACAATGAGTACAGACTTCACAGCTAACACTAATAGCAACAGCTGTCGCAGCAAATTTTCAATGAAGAAAATTGCACCTATAGAAACGCACACATCAGACCCTCTATTACGTGGGATACTCTGCTGTGTGACACCGCCCAACCGAAACAACAACCCGCTGGATACAAACAAATATCACATATAAATAGTTAAACATAAATACATAAATGCATAAATAGTATGGCAATATGATGTAAATAGAGTGTTGCAGAAAGAATGTGTTGGAATGAAGGCTCAGTTACACTGCCTAATAGTACAGTACTGTGGTACTTTATTAAACAAATACTTCTGGTCTAATTATTTTAAATTCAACACAGAAATAGAAGCTCCATCGTTGATTTGAATGATAACAATCAATGTAGGACTTCTCAGTTCAATAACATTTTCTTTCGCAAACACTGTCAAATATTCTCCAGTCCTGATGTGTAATGTTCTATGTTTCAACCAAGCTCGCTGTGTAACACTGTCAGTTGTATGGCAAATGTCCAATGAACCAAATGTCAACAAACCCTGACCTAGTTACTGCATACTCTCGACAGGACAGGTCACGCTGACATCACTGTAGAGTTGTACTGTTGATGTATTTGTGTGTCGTAACAGACCCCAAGGAACGTCTGGTCTCAGTAGTTTACTTCTCAATATGGTCACTGTGCAGGTTGACCCAGGAAGCTGGCACACCAGTTGTTAAACTCTTTCTTTGTGTAGTTGTTAACTCATACTGGCTACTAGTTGTTGAATCATGCTTTATTTGCTAAATGATGTGAATGTCCACCAGTGGATAAATGTAGATGTTGGGACTGGTGTAGTAAAGTGTAACGATTGTCAACTCATCAAACCCAGCACAGTTTTGGTCATACAGGTCATCTTGTCCTGGAACGTGATGAGGCTCCGACAAGAATGTGAGTGTAAACAATGAGTGTGTATCTGAATGTCAGTACGCGAATGGTAGAATGATTCGATAGAGTTGACAGGTTGGTAGTACATCACTCATACTCACACTGTTCGAATTCAAGAAGTACTGGAACTACGGTGGTCTTTTTATAACATTTAATGGGACGCACACTTGGACAGTACGTGTATGGTTACAGGAACAAATGTCGACATAGACAGCATAATGTTGATCACAGGAATATCATCTTAAGTTAGCATTCATGCTTGGCAAATATCATAATGGAGCATTCGTAAATAAGCATTCAGCGTTCCATCATGTAAATCATCTGGCTTTACTGACTGGGCACGTCAGACCATAACCAATACATAGGAAGGCTCCTAGACCTAACCTCGTCTAGCGAATATTCCTTCACGTAAAGTTCAATATTTCATAATATAGGAATCCCAGACATGGGTTCTCACATGTAGCAGTGATCTCTTGGTTCATCGAGCGATAGTACAGGCATCCCTTTTTCTCACTCGATAAATACAAAGTATATGAATTTCAACATGGCTGTTCTCTCTCTCGTGAGCTTCACTCACTATAGAATATAGACCAAAATTAGTCATTCATTAAATGTCCTCATTTCTTCATAGGTTCTCTCATAGAGGTAATTGAATAATATCATACAATCCAGTGCTGATACATAGGAATGTCTTCTTCCTTTGAATGGATATTCTTTTTAAAAGTACCACTGTGCATCTGCTTATCAACAACGATGGCGAAGCCCAAGTTCATAATAAATTGTGGTTTTACCTTTTTATGCGAAATATAACTTTGCCATTCCTTGGCAAAAGAGAATAAACACTGGGGTAAAGTACATACAACATGTCTAAATGATTATCACTTTTCCCCATCCATATATAGATCACTATTTCGGCAAAAAGCCTGCTACAACAAAACTCGGCATCCTCACAGGATGACAGCCATGGATCACACCCTTTGCTAGCGATACTTCCGCTGCATAGCCTTTGACCTTTTCTAGCGACAACCAAATTAGTTCGACTTAGAAATGCAAAGATATCCATATATAAGACAGACTCGTCCTACTCATACAAACACTACGTATAAATTCAGGCCATAGATATACTGAAGCAAGAACAATCTATTCCTACCCAGCCACAGAATAAATCGCAGTAGGCCTAGAGTCGTCTGCGGAGTCCGATCGAAGATGACAGAACTATTTTCAAGGGAAGCAACCCAAAAATGACTTCTCCTTAAGCACTTAAAAAGGAAATACTTTGCTTACCAAAATATTTGCAAACATAATAAGAATATAAATGTATTATATTGCAAGATAGTAAAAATTGCCCTTTACAGTCTTGTTTGTTGCTGCCCTAAAAGACGCCACTATGGCGTGACGGCCACTGACTTTTTTGTCAGTCACGGAATAAGGATCCAAGAAAAACAAGAAGACGACGACGACAAAAAGAAGACAGGACTGGTATGCTTGACATGAATTTGTGTCTATGTTTCTTAGGGAGTCATGTATGATGATGACGAGTATGATTTATCATCCACATTATTAAAAACGCAACAATGATTATTACCATCGCTGACACAATCCTCACTACTCCAATTTCTAACAATCACAACTAATCAATCAACGTACCACTATCATCATGTGAATTTAATAATCATACCACTATTATCACGTACTATCATCATGAGTGGTTAGAGCGCCGGGTTCGATTCATGGTATCGTCACGCTCCAGTCTACCCAGCTGTAAATGGGTACATGACTTTGCTCTTGAGTTAGGGAAGGAAACGGCAGCAAGGATGGGAACTGTTCACGTCCACCTCTCAAAGCTGGACCTAGTATAGTGAAGTCTCTAACACTTCACTCCCCTAAAACAGTATCTGCTATGGGACTACCGTTACCATTTACCTCATCATTTATCATTGTTTCATTCATCCCCTTGTTCGTTCCTAACGGAGCATGCAGCCGCCACAGTCGGTCCCCTTACACGAAGCCTGCATCAAAGTGCATGCTTCTGCGTCAGTGGTTTCTGTCTGACTTTGCTGCACTTGATGAAGTAGTCAACACAATACACAACCTCACAACAGTCGCCTTTGATGACATGCCCGTGGGAGCTGTGAGCCTATTATTTCGTTGTCCTCTCAGTAACTCCCGGGATCTACACGAGTCAATCAGTTATAATGAAAGAATTAAAGTTTTTACAAGCTGACACCCGACAGCATTAAAAAAAAAAAAAATCTTTTTGATAACCGAAGCTGCAGGTAGGATAATGGTTGCTCTGTTCCATTTACAATACTACGTCAAACAATACAAGAAATAATGTTGCAAAAAAGTCACCATTATTATTATTAAATTTCTCTTAACCATAATATACGCAGCAGCTTTCAAACACATATTAATAAATGTCAAAAACGGCCATCAATGATGGACTTTAACCGCGCTAACCTAGTTTCCTGCCCAGCATTAAAAAAAAAAAAAAAACAAAGCCGGCCGGTAACGTGACCTACAAGGCTAAAAATATCTATCGTTTCTTCACGAGCTGTCAGCCGCAGTGAAAAACTAGGCCATCAGCCCAACATTGACACGTAATTTGGCTTCAGCGAGACCAATCTGGCATACTGGTGTGCGGGTGTGTAGTAATATAAACATTAGCAAATATAGTTGACTATGTGTGTTCGAACCTTCTATCATATTCAAGAACGATAAAAACTGCGGTGAAGTTTGGTGGTAGGGGGAAGAGGAGGTGTGAGTGAAAGGGTAAATAACAATATAATGAATAGCGACAAATATTTAGTAACAGAAGATTACTGTTTCATTATTTCAAATAGTCCCTACATACTACACAATCAACATGAAGAGAACCTGAACTAGCGAAAAAGCTGACACAGCGCACCTTAAAAATTAACAAAGACTAGTCGTGACACGCACCGTGTATTTAAACTGTGACTATTGATAGCACAATGACAGAAATATATAGAGATATAAGCTGAATGTGACACGGTAACACTGATTAGCATGTAGCCTACTTTCAAATTTGTGCACACAGAACTATACTAACCTTATTACTAATATGAACTATATCTGTGTTTCTCTGACTTTACCAGCAATTTTTTTTATTTAATTGTATTTATTTATGGATCTATTTATTTATTTATTGAGACAAGATGTGAGGAGATTACGCTGGCTCTGAATGTGAGAGAACATGGGAAAACCAGCCGATGGTATTACAACGCAGTCATCCTTCTGGTATCCCCCAGTGGTAAGATAAATATAGAGAGACAACATAAACACACACTAGGCCAATGGAATCAGACACAAACATGAAGGGGGTAAAGAAAAGCTGGAAAGCTTTGTCAGATGAAAAAGGACAGAAAGGCTGAGCGTGTCTATGAAGGCGTATAATCCACTGGGGCTGATGTTTAATGATCATGTTTTTTTAAAGGGGGGAGGGGTTATGCTTTATGAAGATGACTGAAGAATCTATTATTAAAATAGACCAAAATCAATACAGAAAACAAGATACGGTACAATTTACCATCATATGTTGGGGGAAAAGGGGGGAGAGGGAGAGAGAGAGAGAGAGAGATGAGAGAGAGAACGGAAATCAACATCAGAAGTGACAAAAAATGTACATGGGAAATGACGTTGTGGAGATGCGAGGTCACTTAGGCCAGTTGGCATTTCACGAAGTAAAAGAACAGAAGACTATAGATACTGAACACACAACAATCTCCACCTCTCTTCACAACCATCACTCCACATTAATCTCTCTAAGTCTTACGTTAAACACTGTCACTGCTATCATAACAGAGATGCTAGTTTAGCTAAACATAACTGCTATCATAACAGAAATGCTAGTTTACCTAAACCAAACTACAAGTTCATACTTCGTCATAAAACTAATGAAAGCTGTTCAGTCACACAACTTTTATTCTTTCCTTTAATATTCAAGCAGTCCCAGAAAATAACAAACGCGACGGTCTTCTCCGTCTTGCCATAATCATTTATAAAAACAAAAACAAACAAACATGAAGCCGGTAGGTACAATCGAACTTCGAGACCGGCTTTGCTGACGTAGCCGGCCGGTTAGTTTTTGTTGTGATGATCAGCTGTTCACAAAGATCACGTGGTATTTTAAACGACGATGATTGGACAGTGTCACATGCAAGAGAGACCGTAGGTATTTTCAATCGTGTGTTGCTTACGTTCAAATGCTGACGCCCATATTTAGCGCTGACGTCTATTTTATCTTTGTCGTTAGGGCGTAGAAATGTAGTAATGACGGCACCGTACACATAAAAAAGGACCCACAAAGTGTAACACATATATGTATAGGGATTTAACTTACGCGAGGCAGCTTCAATTCTGACATTTTTATGCGGACATAGATAAAAAGACAGACAGGCAGAAAGACGTTAAGTACAAAGGAACGCACTGACGAAAAAGAAAATAAAAATCAGACACAGATAGATTCAGTGGTGTACTAAGGGGAGTGCGAGCGGTCCGCACCGAGTGACAGCCAGGAAAGGGGTGCCATAGGACACGATTATGATCGCACTTACTGTTAAAAATAAGCTCTTGCAAGTGTTTTTCTTTATGGCAGAAGGGTGCCAAATATTGAAGGGACGCCTCTGGATAGATATACAGACATACTAACTTTTCCGATCCCCTAGGTTACGAGTTTTCACTGTTTTCCTAGTACCAGGTAATGAAATGTAAATGTCTTTTTTCAATTGCATTGTATCTCCATAAAGAGTACTGGTGATGGCGTGGTAGACAGACAGGTAGACAGACAGATGGAAATATGTCTAGTGCTAAATGGGAAGAACTTATGCCAGGATAAAAATCCGAACTAACTAGGTATTACTTTTGATCATCGTTTGACTTGGAAAAACTAGACTGAAAGAAACCGGATAAGGGCGGGGCAAAGAATGGCAGTCATGAAAAACCCTTGTTGGAACAGCGTGGGGAGCAGATGAAAGAGTGCTAACGTCACTATACACCGGGCGAGTGAGACAAGTCCTAGAATATAGCATTGAAGCATGGGCAACATCAGTAAAGTCAAACTTCGATAAAATTCAAAATCAAGCAATGCGAATCATAACAGGAGGCTTGAAGACAACAAGGGAATATATATGTGTGTGTGTGAGTGAATGAGAGAGAGAGGGAAGTTAGTGAATGAGAAATTCACGGAGAGAGATAAAAGTTGAGTGAGTAAATCATAATTACCTCATTAATGATCAGTCTTCCAGAACCACTTGAGCTGTCATCGTCGGATTCAATAGAAGGAGGTTCGTAGCTCATGATGGCTGGAGCGCTCTCACTGAGAGGCGGAAGAGGTGGAGAGTGGTCATCTCTCTCTGAGTGTCCACTGTAGAAGCCGCTGCTGGCCACGCTACTAGACAGGTGGCTGTCTGGGTAGGCACACTGCCCTTCAAGGTACTCTGAGAAGAAATAGAAACATTGTTAACTCTGTAGCCTTCAGGTAACTTCTAGCACTGACCTTCATCAAATACTAGTCAATATCACTGACCTTCCATCAAATTTTAGTCTATGACATTGACCTTCCGTCAAATTTTAGTCTATGGCATTGACCTTCCATCAAATTTTAGTCTATGGCATTGACCTTCCATCAAATGTTAGTCTATGGCATAGACCTTTCATCAAATGTTAGTCTATGGCATTGACCTTCTATCAAATGTTAGTCTATGGCATTGTCCTTTCATCAAATTTTAGTCTGTGGCAGTTTCCCTACAATAATGTTTGACGGCAGGTCAATGTTATGGACTAAGACGTGATGAGAGGTCAATGCCATAGACTGATATCGGTGCCGTCAACAAAAATATTACATGAGGCTGTAACCCTCATTATGTTACACAAATTGCTACATACGCCACTGTTGCAAGCGCACACGATTGTTCTGGTGCAGGCTTACTGCAAGAGGCCAACAGCTGTGGTAGCCCCGTTCTCCATTGGGAGTGAAAAGGAAAATGGCGAAATGTAAAAATTCACAGCAGTGGCGTACGTACAAGTGTGTTCCTTTATGTGGAAGGGGGTGGGGGAAGGGGGATGGGTTTGCGGCCATTAATAGGATCCGCCCCGGGTGTTAAATGCGTTAAGTACGCCCCTAATATAGAGTATGTCTTAATAGGAAATAGATCACAGAAATCACACACCTTACGACAAAAAATGTTTTCGTCACAGACAAAGGAAAACAGCAGAAACAAGAAAGAGGAACTGGAGTCGTCAGTGGGAATGGCCGTTGCCACTATTACGTGCTATTAATTTTTTTCCTCTACTCTATCAGTCACATGATTAGACAACATGATTTGATCATGTGATTAGATTTACACAGGCCGCAAACGGAGTTCAAATAAATAACTATTTGAATCTTCCGAAACAACGAACTTAAGTACAGCACCCCACATCATCGTTACAGTTTACAAAGAATTTATATGTGCGTCTTTTGGTAAAGGATGCCCACGTTTGTATACAATAAACATTTATAACACATAAGGTTTCCCTTCCTTATGTGTTATAAATGTTTATACAATACCAAAACCTACCCTCTGTCCTGTACTTACTGTTCTTAGTCTTCTATCATTTACTAGACACAGTATTAAGGTCTTTATCTTGTGTGGACTAACCTATACTGTATTATAGGTGAACAACAGAAGTGATTGCGTAATTGATAGGCTGGACTGCCCATGGTAAACTTCCGGATTTATGTGTTGCGGGTCGCACTAATGACCCGCCATCGAAGCATCATTTTTTGGTGATGCCTAGATGGCAGGGAGGATGGTGTGATTCGCTTGCATAGCTAGGCGGGGTTGTCGCACTGAAGGTCCTGGGTTCGAGTCCTGTGTAAGTCACTCACGTCTGTTGTTTTTCTGTTGTCTAGTGTTCTACTTCTTTATTTCTTACGAGTGCCTGAAAACATACCTTTATGTTTGTCTAATTATTTATTTATTGTATACAATATATGCGAATCTCAATATATTAATTTCCATATGTGTAGCATTTCCACGTGTCTCATATAACAATGAACGATTACGTGCATACATTTTTAGAAAGCTAGCAGGGGGCGGGGGTGGGTGGGTAGGGGACGTAGACACAGATGCACTAAATAACAGCGGGCACACTGTTGCCATGGATTCAGGAACGGGAAAACCCACGCATAAGAGAATATTAACTCTTTGACTCCGGAACAACGCTCAGAGCGTTGGTCAGATTTGACACCCGTGCCAAAACAACTCCCTGAGCGTTGTTTTTAGTCTATCACGTATTAAAATTACGGCACAGGGTGGAAAATTATTGCGGAGTCAAAGAGTTAAGGACTAGCGTGTTGCAGACACCCAATAAAAGACGTGTGTACCATGTCCTGTGTCTTTAATAAAAGAATGACCCACAATGTGTACAAACGCACGTATATTGTGAGATACACATTATGACGTACGTGTATTATGTTCATTTTAGTTGAGGTAGAATCCTTTGTGTCTATTTTAAGCGAACTTTTTCTTTCCCCCCAAAAAATTAATTAATTAATGAATGAAAGAAAGTAAGAAAGAAACAAAGAACGATTTAACGAAACCACGGAAAATGAAACTTACTGACTGTGGAATAACCGCAATGGGTTATTAAATTAAGAAAAGTACGTTTATATGACACAAAACTGTTGATTTCCGAACCGTTTCAAGTTGCCAGAGTGGATATAACCAAGAGTAAATTAACGTTTTCGGACTGCATTCAAGAAGGAGTTGGTTCAATTCGTAGCGCAATTAACAGAATTTAAAAAAAAATAAATTAACAGGAAAATAAAATTTAGGAGTCATGACCCAAGTGGGCCCACGTCACTCCCCTGAGGTGTCGAAGTTAAAGGGCCGAAACAATAGTATTATAGAGTGGGGTCAATTCTTTTGATGAAAATATTACCTCTTTATTGTAATGCCTTTATAGACTTGCCTAAAACCTTCCTTCCCATGATAGAATTAACTCTTACTGTTATGCCTTTATAGACTTGCCTAAAACCTTCCCATGATAGAATTAATTCTTTTTCTTATGCCTTTATAGACTTGTCTAAAACCTTCCCATGATAGGATTAACTCTTTTTCTTATGCCTTAATAGACTTGTCTAAAACCTTCCCATGATAGGATTAACTCTTATTGTAATGCCTTGATAGACTCGCTTATCTTTGCCAAAAGGATGATATAAACGAAGTATCTATGACGGAATTTAGTCTGTATATTTGCCAAACCCAGGTTCCTTTGTTGGCCCATTAAAAAAAAGACAGTTCCATAGCAGATACTGCCGTAGGAGAGTGAAGTGTTAGAGACTTCACTATACTAGGTCCAGCTTCGAGAGATGGAATAACCAGTTCCTTTCCTCGCTGCCTTTGTCTTCCTTAACTCAAGAGCAGAATCAGGTACCCATTTACAACTGGGTGCATTGCAGCTTGATGTGACCATGTTTGGAAACCGGCATCTTTACCGCGTGAGTCCGGCGCTCTAACCACTCTGCCAATCGGACGCTCAGTTGACCCATTACTAATCTTTTCAAATAACTTTCGTCCTATCAACAATACTGCAGCATTCTCTAGACTTGTTATAACCTCTCATAAAGCGCAAAGGACTGCCAACACATATAGTCAGGGCCTAGTTTTCACTGAACCACTGTGTCCATATTTAAGGCTTACTACTGGACCACTTTTTTTGTTATCTTTAATCACAGGTAGAAGAAGGTAGAACAAAGCTGACATACATCCAGGAAGTTTAACTGTCCATGGTGCTAGAAGTGTTAACAACCATGGTGCTAGAAGTGTTAACAACCTTGGTGCTAGAAGTGTTAACAATCCTAGACATAACTTATGATTTTGCCAGTGTTAGTTTGTTTATTTAATCATTATCATTTTCATTTGCGTTTGTTACTGAGCATGGGATCACCACTGGCTGGTCCCCTTGCAGGTAGCCTCCACCAGGCAGTTACATGCTCATGTTGCGGTGGTTTATGTGGAAATTTGTTATACATGATGATGTTGCCAGCCCCATGCACATCAGTAGCCTTGTACGACATGCAAGAGGGTGCAGTAGTCCTATCTGTGACGAAATGAGTTACGCACTTTTCATAACTTGCGTTCTCTCCGGCAGTATAACTTCATTTCTCCATTTTCATCACTCATCGTCTATTATGTGGCATATATTATGCATTTAGAGGACATGCACACCATCATAGCTGGCAGACGCTGGAGCTGGGTTGGTCATGTCCTCAGAAGAGACCCCGATGCCATCACAAGAACAGCTATGCTTTGGACCCCTGAAGGAAAGCGAAAGAGAGGCCGACCAAAAACAACTTGGCGGAGGACTGTGGAGGCTGAGATGCAAAGAATGAACCAGAGTTGGGGCACTGTACGAAGGATGGCCACCAACCATGCAAAGTGGAATCAATTTGTTGTTGCCCTACAAGACGCCACTAGGCGTGATGGCCACTGACTGCTTTGACGGTCGGTGGTTAAGGATCGAAGAAGAAGAAGATTATGCATTTACAATTTTTGCTCTGACCACTCCCTAGACTTGTTTACGTTTCGCCTGGTGAATCGTAATAATACAAGGCTAATTAGACAGGTCAGCGGGTAATACTTAAGTCGTCTCGCCACCTTTGATAGAGACGTCATTGTTGACACAGGTGGTCTCGCCCGATTGACGGAAAGAAATCCGTCTGGGAGATGCACGCGTAAACACAGGTGATATATGTAATCGCTTCCGCTGGACCATTTCTGTACTGTATCAATATTACAGATAACCTGTCAGAGGAGACAATATGGTTGGAAGGTATTAGTCAGGAAATAAGTTCACCGATGTGTTTGTGGGTTTGTACTACATTCGGAAGTATTACTGCCATATTTGAAAGAGGTCACGAGTTTAAATTTTAAAATTGATATTTTAAAACACGCGGGAATAGTAATGATTTAACTCATCTACCCACATAGTTCTAAAGAGCTTACCATTGGTTTAATTTGAGAGAAGGAATAGACCTGAGCTTACATTGGCACGTTGGTCTAGAATACCAATCTAGGACTTGAACTGAGAAATGGAAATATAATCTAGCGAAATCTTGAGCTCAGCTGGCCACATCAGCTTATCTTGCGTGATGGCGGCAGGAAAAGACTCCTCTGCTCGATTTCTCCCCTGGGCTCTGGAGACACCTCACTGATAGCTAAATGGACCAAGGAGTATGCTGTCCGACTCTGGATTCAGCAAAGCTCTGACCAGGTGCTGCTCAATAACATCAAGACCACGGTCCCACAATTCATGGAAATACACAGATACGTTGACTAGCAATGAATTCTGGCACAAATACTGGCACAAATTCCCATCTGCTTATGTTCCAGGCTTTTATTTAGCAAAAATATGAGCTGGCTTCAACGCACTGTTGCTTTATCAAGCTTATTTGAACTAGTGGTCTCGAACTAACGCTCCTAAGTGAGTATATCAGCGAGTCTGGCCAATGGAGCCACGTTTCGACAAGTGTTTGAAAAAATTTTAACTTCCTACGTCTCCCCTAACAACCAAGGATAGCATTTATAGTCCGACTAATCGTGTTTAGCCTTACATATCATTCCAGCCAATCAGTTCAAATGTAACTTGTGGCCCATTTCCCGTACAATGATGGTTTAAAAAATCTACCACTGAGCGATTCTGATTTTGGGTGTTGTCTGACAGCACCATCATTTTATTTTGGCTATAACTTGTTAATTCCTAGACTATTTGCATAACGTTGTACATATTCTTTGTCAGCAAACCCTAAGGAACCCAAATATATATATTTAATAGAGCTAATATGCTGCGTTCAAAATATGCAATTCCTTCTACCTCCTGTTTCGAAGATGTGCTGTCTGGGTACTGTAATGTTTTCAAACGTAAACCATCTAATGTTATCTTTTCTAATAAGAGTTTTTCAGGATTTAAAAACCTAACTCTGGGAAGGGTAGTGAATTTATCACTGTCCGTCCGAAAAAGTTAGTGCATGTGGCCTTACACGCGTGATAGTAGTAATTGTGTATCGCGCGACGCGTGTTTAGTGTTGCACGTGTTCGGCTTTATGCCTCTCCCTTCTCTCTATCCTTTAGTCCATCTGTCTTTAGTTACGCCGTGTATAAAATGGAATGAATGAAATATTAAAATTAGGTCATGGTTCAGCTTGCGTATCTCACTGTTTTTCCAAGAAATACAGCAAACGTTTCATTGAAGAAAGCGGGCAATAATATAGTAGGCTTTTACTATCAACGTGAAAGCGTTACAATTTGCAGACGAAGCAGAAAACAAGGGGGATTTCGAGTACAGTCATTGTGACAGCACTGTTCTTTACCATTCTTCTTCCTTTTATTAAATTTATTTATTAGGCTTTGCATTTTCCTATTAATTTATATATGTGGATTAGAATATTTCACGACACCTCCCCTCTTAAAACAGACATCCCATGTCAGTCCTTTATTCTATATACACATAGATAAATGTAAGTCAACTTGACTTTACTCTGCTGTGGTGCTATCATGGTTTTATGTAGTTGGGTCCATTCAGAGTAGGCACTACTCATGAAATCTGCCTCAGACTTCTACAACCAATAATATATTTCGGTTATGTTACTGAACAGCCGCAAGTGTGAGTGCTTGTCTTAATGCTGCTTCGCAACCCGTATTCACCATTTCTCTTCTCTGAGTCTGCGCAATGACATGTCCAGAGAACATTATATTTCCCTCAAAATGTACGTTATGAGGAGATAACATATACCTGGTGATAGCAGAGTTTTCGTAGTGGATCCCATAATCTTCTTATTATCCTGTATGAAACATTCAGAATATCCTCAATCAAAGAGGCAACTCAAAGATTCATTACGTTCCTCCTAAATGTTTACATCCAACAATTTTCTCATCATTCTAGAGAAGACACTAGGCGCATTCTTCAATCCAAATGGCAATCTATTAAACTCATAGTGTCCTTCTGAGGTACTAAAAGCTAGGTATGGTCTAACCTCAGGCTTTACTGGAATCTGATAGTATCCTTTACTCAGATCCACCCTTGAGAAATATTTAGCTTTATTTAGTCTGGCAAACAGCTGATTTGTATCCGGCAATGGATCCACCTGTCCTTCTGTAATATCATTCAGTCTCCTGTAATCTATACAGAGTCTATGTTCTCCAGAGGGCTTCCTTAAGAGTACAACACCGGAACTATACGAAGATTCACTGTGTGAAATAATTCCTTCCCTCAATAGATAGTCTATCTCTTCCTTCAAAGCTTTCTCCTTAGCAAACGGAATCGAATATGGTTTCATACAGACAGGTGTGGGGTCTATCAGTTTCATATCATATTCCAATAGGTTTGTATGCCCTGGTCGGTCTGTTAACACCTCTGCATGATTATTTAGAACCTGTTGCACTCTCTCTTTCTGAGTTTTCGTTAAATGTGTACTGATTTTCACTTGTGCTGCTGTCTCACAGGGGTGTAATGGATACTCAAATGATGAAAGTGGTTCCTTTTTCATCTCCATGGCGATGGACAAGGTCAACAAGTGTGTCTCCTCCTGATGTTCTCTTTCCAAATATTTCTTCAGGAGATTCACATGATAGATTTTTTTTTTCCCCCTTCTTATCTATCTTATAATTTGTTCTAGATACCTTCTCTAAAACTGTATATGGACCCTGCCATCCAATTTGTAACTTATTCTGACTCCCGGGCAAAAGAAGCAGTACTTTCTCTCCCACAGCCAAATTTCTGTCTTTCGCCTTCCTGTTATAATAGGCAGCATGTTTCTTCCTGGCTTGTTTCAAATTTTCATTGGCAAGTTTCCAGCCAGTTTTTTTAAACGAGTGGTCAGCTCATTCACATATTGGTATGAAGATGTAATGTTTTCCTCTGCCTTTTCATCAGTCCACGTTCTTAACAAAGCTACATATGGACCTTTAATTTTGTGGACCTATTTGTCCATGCACCGGTATGGTCTCTTCCACTCGAAGCTTTATAGTGATAATTTTTCCTCCCAGAATTATCATTCACAAAACGACCGCTACCAATTTTTCTTTTGGGGCTTTCTCCCCACTTAAAATTCTTGATGAGAGATTTCCTCTCTCCATCTCCTTCCTCCAGTTTGTTTAAGTCCGATTGAGGGATTTTCGGCTTATCCTGGGGTAAGACATCTTTTTGCACTCACCGCATAGTGGCCATTGTAAAACAGTTAAGTGAAGCTTGTCCGTGAAAAGGGGCTTCTCATTCCATTTGGTCCACTTTATCAAATCTATTTTTCTTTTTATTATCAGGCCTAATTTTGCCCCGTGGCGTGTCCAGGTCCTGATCCATGTTCCCACTTGTGGGTGTTCCCTCATGTGCTATGCTACACCTTTCTACAAAATTCTCAATGTCCCATCTTGCTTTGGGCCAATAATAATTGTGAGCCACCTTTTGAATGATGGTACCTATCTTCTCATGGTCCTCATCTGGTTTCACATGTAGGCTCCTTATTAAGTCTGCCCTATATCTTTTAGGAAGTACCAGCTGTCCCTGACCTTTGGATCTAGCTCCAGTCTTCCTATACATCAACTTGTTTTTCATGTAAAAATCTCCCTTGCCTGGAGTTGTATGACAAGTTGACAATTTTCTGAAACAAGGCTTGAGTGTTTTATCTCCAGCCTGTGCCTTCCTCATCTCTTCTGGAGTGGTATCTAACATAATATCCTCCTCCTGTCTTGAGGTCGACCTGACCTGAAGGGTTGCCATATACACAGGTTTCCTTCTGCAACGGTCAGTGTCATGATTGTCTATCTGACAATTCTTACACCACCTTTTTCCTTGGTTGAAAGATTTTCTTTCATCATATTTCCTTTCATCGAATTGTGGGAATTTATTTTTATTTTCATACCGTGGCCTATCAAACTGGTGCTTACCTTTGTTTTGATCCCTAGGATCAAATTGATTAAAGTTCTGTGGTGCCCTAAAGTTATCCACTTGTTTCTTTTTATTACCTGTTACCTCTGCTTGAGCTGATTGATACCTTTCAGCAACATTTAGCAACTCACCCAGCCTCTCTGCACCTTGTTCCATGAGAAACTTTCTCAGGTCTGGAGCCATGGACTCTCTTAGTTGCTCTATAAGGACCATTTCCTTAAGATCTTGGGTTTTCCCCAGAGAAGTCCATTTCTCCAAGTATGTCTCTATTCGTGCAGAGAACTGGTGATAGGTTTCACCTGACAGTAGTTTAGCATTCCTAAATTTTTTCCTATAAAATTCTGCATTCTTTTCATACCTTAACAAAAGAGCCTGCTTTAGCATGTCATAATTTTCCTGATCACCTCGGCTCATTTTTGCAAAAACTTCATAAGCTGCCCCACGGAGTCCCTGAGATAACTTTAAGCTCCACCTTTCTCTCTCTAACCCATACGTGGTAGCTAATAGTTCATACCTATTTAGGTAGCTCTCTATATCATCGTCTTTCTCAACAAAATGATCTAAATGAAAATTCATAGCTGAGGTTGAGGCTCCTTGGCTAGCAGTGGCATCAGAGGCAAAGGGACTGGCACCATTTTCAGGAGCATGGCCCTGAAACTCAAACTCCCTTAGTCGTAACTCATGTTCCCTTTGTAATCTTTTATCTTCTGCTTCCCTTTCTGCAGCTAATTTCTTCTCTTCCCTTTCTGCAGTCAATCTTCTTTCTTCTGCTTCCCTTTCTGCAGTCAATCTTCTGTCTTCTCTTTCTGCCTCCAATTTCTTAGCCTCAGCCTCAATCTGCAACCTCTTAGTCTCAGCCTCAGCCTGCAACCTCTTAGTCTCAGCCTCAGCCTGCAACCTCTTAGTCTCAGCCTCAGCCTCAAATTGTAACTTCTTAATTTCCCTTTCAGCCTCTAACTTTCTTTCGGCTTCAAACCTTCTTTCTTCGCGTTCAATAAATTTGTCACATTCCGTAGTGACATAGGCAACCATAACTTGCCCATCTAGTCCTAACTCTTTTGCAGTCTGAACAGCAGCAGATCGAAATTTGGCCAGGTCCGCCATTGTCTATCAGGTAAATTTATACAATGTCTAACCAACAATTCAATCTCTAAATATATATCTAATGGACAACACAGGCACCGTGAGCTCAACCTTATTTAATTCCACCCAAGGATACCTTTTAATTCTTATATTCCCTGAAGTGAATTACCCCCAATATTTTTAATAGGTAAAGATTCAAAATCCCAAGAGCGAGACCCCAATATATGTGGTGAAGTGGGATGTTATAAATATTTATAGGGGACTTAGTGTACTGACTGAGATCAGCTGTGAAGGTATATATATCTAATAAGAGTAGTGTATTATATATAACCTTACTTGCTGCCACATATGTATACCTCAGTCAGAATTATTCTGGAATAGTGTGATGACTACGTTATATGTCTAGGGTATGTGTATGATGAAGTGTAAGTCAAAACAACAACAGACAGATAAACAATTTAATTTATTCCACTACACTTGACAACACTGTGACACTCACATACATAAAACACTCTACAAGGATATCTTAAAGGAGTCACTGATAACTTTTCAAATAACAATATGTATTCATTGCTGTCATGAATGAATATGTGTCCTGATTCAAATACAAAGGGAACCAGGAATCACAATCAATTTTAATTACAAGTTATATGTACAGAATTTATCAATATGAATATTGTAGTGACATATATTATTAAAAGTATCCTATGTGTGTCAGTTGTGTAGTAGTAATATGAGGTAATACTGGTTTTGTTTTGTTCAAGCTCTGTTGGTATTTGTCATCATGACTTCAATAGTTTGTCTTTATTGGAACTAGTATTGGAGATGTTCTCAGTTCCTGATATTAAAACAATTTAATTCCCCTCTTAATGTTATTTTTACAATGTCATTTTAAGATGGGGTACATAATGTTGAGCTCAGCTGGCCACATCAGCTTATCTTGCGTGATGGCGGCAGGAAAAGACTCCTCTGCTCGATTTCTCCCCGGGCTCTGGAGACACCTCACTGATAGCTAAATGGACCAAGGAGTATGCTGTCCGACTCTGGATTCAGCAAAGCTCTGACCTAACATCAAGACCACGGTCCCACAATTCATGGAAATACACAGATACGTTGACTAGCAATGAATTCTGGCACAAATACTGGCACAAATTCCCATCTGCTTATGTTCCAGGCTTTTATTTAGCAAAAATATGAGCTGGCTTCAACGCACTGTTGCTTTATCAAGCTTATTTGAACTAGTGGTCTCGAACTAACGCTCCTAAGTGATTATATCAGCGAGTCTGGCCAATGGAGCCACGTTTCGACAAGTGTTTGACAAAATTTTACCTTCCTACGTCTCCCCTAACAACCAAGGATAGCATTTATAGTCCGACTAATCGTGTTTAGCCTTACATATCATTCCAGCCAATCAGTTCAAATGTAACTTGTGGCCCATTTCCCGTACAATGGTGGTTTAAAAAATCTACCACTGAGCGATTCTGATTTTGGGTGTTGTCTGACAGCACCATCATTTTATTTTGGCTATAACTTGTTAATTCCTAGACTATTTGCATAACGTTGTACATATTCTTTGTCAGCAAACCCTAAGGAACCCAAATATATATATTTAATAGAGCTAATATGCTGCGTTCAAAATATGCAATTCCTTCTACCTCCTGTTTCGAAGATGTGCTGTCTGGGTACTGTAATGTTTTCAAACGTAAACCCATCTAATGTTATCTTTTCTAATAAGAGTTTTTCAGGATTTAAAAACCTAACTCTGGGAAGGGTAGTGAATTTATCACTGTCCGTCCGAAAAAGTTAGTGCATGTGGCCTTACACGCGTGATAGTAGTAATTGTGTATCGCGCGACGCGTGTTTAGTGTTGCACGTGTTCGGCTTTATGCCTCTCCCTTCTCTCTATCCTTTAGTCCATCTGTCTTTAGTTACGCCGTGTATAAAATGGAATGAATGAAATATTAAAATTAGGTCATGGTTCAGCTTGCGTATCTCACTGTTTTTCCAAGAAATACAGCACACGTTTCATTGAAGAAAGCGGGCAATAATATAGTAGGCTTTTACTATCAACGTGAAAGCGTTACAATTTGCAGACGAAGCAAAAAACAAGGGGGATTTCGAGTACAGTCATTGTGACAGCACTGTTCTTTACCATTCTTCTTCCTTTTATTAAATTTATTTATTAGGCTTTGCATTTTCCTATTAATTTATATATGTGGATTAGAATATTTCACGACAGAGACACAAATCATACTGCATCGCAACGTCAAATTAGCAACTCCTAGTAGCCAGAGAGAAGAATCAGACAAAGTATTCCAGAATTAATAGTGACAGATCAAAGAATTTGGACGTCTTTATAATTTAAAAGACAACCCGCATTTTTAAATACCAAGACTGGAGACTTAAAGAATCAAAACACAAGTCATTTGAGGGATTCTGAAACTACCCCAGACCAAGTGTTCGAAGCATCAAATCAAAGTTGCTGTGTCCATTCTACTGTGCCAGGAGATTGTATATCCCATTGGGGTAAGTTGTGAACATATAGTTTAAAATGTGAATTGTGACATGTCTGTACTTGCTAAGTGGTTATACCAGTCATAGGAGGCTGGCAACCTCAACATATGAAAATAGTATGTTCATAAACAACTACCGCAAGCACTGGTGGTTGATTTATGCTAGTTCTCTCAGGAAAGCGAAAGCAGTAGCGACCCCAGACTCCGGATGGAGCAGTGAGTAAGTGAGTGATGATTTCATTACATGTGTACAGTGTGTATTGTATCATTTTGTGAGATAAGTACTTTTATAATGTTAGTTCAGACAAATCATTGCACTCGCGCTGCCCAGACACATTTTCTCCATGAAAGTAACCAGAAGAATAATGGTGATTCCTAATCATATTCCCTGAGTACTACTGTGCATACTCAGGGAGAATAATTATTCAGAGAGGCTAACATTGGTGGGTGGACAGTGAAACAATGCGCCTGTTAATCTGCAGCACACAAATGTGCTTAGCAGAGGCATTTGGTCTTTTGTTTTTCCTAAAGTTCGTGGTTCGAAGCTACAAGATGGTTCTTAGGACCAGACCAGTCTCAAGTAATAATCTTCGCCACTATCTTTGTAACAGATTTATCATGTAAACTAAATTGCTACAGACAACACAATTTTACGAAAATGTGAATATTAGTTGCAGGTCTCCGATTGACAGTGGTTAGTTAGAGCGCCAGTCTCTCGCAGAAAAGGTGCTCGGCTCGATTCATGGTATCGACACGCTCTTGTCTACCCAGTTGTAAATGAGTATCACTTTGCTCTTGAGTTAGGGAAGGAAAGTGCAACGAGGAAGGGACTTGGTCACAATACCTCTCGATGCTGGATCTAGTATAGTGAGGTTTCTAACACTCCATTCTCTACGGCAGTATTTGCTATATGACTACGTTTCCTGCAACGGGACCAGCTACAGGGGTGGTTCTATGTTCCATAAAGAACTAACAGGAACCTGATGATGGTATCGTTCACAATAACAATCATAAATATAAAAGTAGTTCCTAAAACTTGCTTTTAATTTGTTCGTGTTCACATAAGCTTGTTTTTATCTCTCATACTTGCTTTATTGCTTTAGGAGGACTTGGCATGTGTTTGTTGAAGGCCTATGCTCCTTGTGGAGCTAAAGGGTTTTGATTGATTGATTGATTGATCATAGCTGGCAGACGCTGGAGTTGGGTTGGCCACGTCCTAAGAAGAGACCCCGATGCCATCACAAGAACAGCTATGCTATGGACCCATGAAGGAAAGAGAAAGAGAGGCCGACCAAAAACAACTTGGCGCAGAACTGTGGAGGCCGAGATGCAAAGAATGAACCAGAACTGGGGCGCAGCACTAGGGGTGGCCGCCGGCCGAGAAAAGTGGAAGCAGTTTGTTGCTGCCGTACAAGACGCCACCAGGCGTGATGGCCTTTGACTGCACTGACAGCTGGCGAATATGGATCAAAGAAGAAGAAACTCGCTTTATGTGTCTTCTTCTTCTTCTTTGATCCATAACCGCCAACCGTCAAAGCAGTCAGCGGCCATCACGCCTGGTGGCGTCTTGTAGGGCAGCAACAAATTGATTCCACTTTGCTCGGTCGGCGGCCATCCTTCGTACAGTGCCCCAACTGTGGTTCATTCTTTGCATCTCAGCTTCCACAGTTCTCCGCCAAGTTGTTTTTGGTCGGCCTCTCTTTCGCTTTCCCTCGGGGGTCCATAGCATAGCTGTTCTTGCGATGGTATCAGGGTCCCTTCTGAGGACATGGCCAACCCAACTCCAGCGTCTGCCAGCTATGATGGTGTGCATGTCCTCCTGGTTACTCCGAATAAGTAGTTCTTGGTTGCTGATGGTGTTTGGCCAAAAGATTCGGAGAATTTTCCTTAGGCAGATTGTGTGGAAGGAGGACAGTTTCGACATTTCCTTCTCTGTTACTCTCCAACATTCCGCACCATAGAGAAGCACAGAAAGTACGCAGCTCTCATACAGTCTTAATTTGGTGTTTGTGCTGTACTGGGAAGACTTCCAAATGTTGTTGAGAATAGCAAAGGCTGTTCTCGCTTTATTCATTCTGTTGTTAATGTCCTTGCTTGTTCCGCCGTCAGGTGTTACTATGCTTCCTAGGTAAGTAAATGTGTCTGTCTGTTCTAACTTCTGGTTCCTTACTGTTATTGGCTCAGGATTGCCCACATTTAGTGTCATGACCTCTGTCTTCTTCAGCATGCAATGTTCAGCCCCAACCCTCTGTGGCCATATTCAGTTTGTTGTCTGAAATGCTTTTGGTGTGAATGCAGCAGTGCAATGTAGATATTCCAAATTTGTGTATTGATGTTCAGGCCAACCTGCTGGCCATACTTATTCAGTCTATCAGTTTTGTCTTGAATGTGTTGGTGTGAATGCGCGAGCAGTGCAATGTCATCTGCATATTCCAAATCTTCCAGTGTAGAAAACGTTGTCCATCTAATTCCCCTTGGGCTGCCCTCTGTTGTCTGGCGCATCACCCAATCTATGACTGTCAAAAATAATGTTGTTGATAAGGGGCATCCCTGTCGTACTCCTGTTTTCACTTCGAAAGTTACATTACTCGATCCAACACTGCACGTAAAGTTAGAATAGAGGCTTTTTATAATGGAAACAATGCGGCTGGGAATTCCATAAGCCCTCAGAATTTTCCATAGGCTGTCCCTGTGTATGCTGTCGAAAGCCTTTTCAAAATCAACAAAGTTAATGTACAGCTGTCTCTGCCATTCTGAGCACTGCTCTATAATGTTCCTGAGGGCAAATATATGATCTGCACATCTTCTGTTCTTTCCTCAGTTTATGGTCAACTGCTTTTGAAATTCTCTGGATGATTATCCTGCCTAGTATTTTGCTGGGAACTGAGAGGAGGGTAATTCCTCTCCAGTTGTTGCAGTCTGCAAGGTCGCCCTTCTTGGGCAATTTGACAATTGTTCCTTTACTCCACTCTGTTGGTGTTGTCTCAGTTTCCCAGACTTGTGCAAATAGTGGTTCTAATAGTTCTGCTGCTAGTTCAGGGTCTGTCTTGAATAGCTCAGCATTCAGATTGTCGTGACCAGGCGCTTTTCCATTTTTTAGCCCTTTGATAGCTGTGATAATTTCTTCTTTTCGTGGAATGTCTGTATTTACGTCTAAGTCACTTTCAGCCTCAGGAACATTCAGCTGAGTCTCTGGTGGTTCCTTATTCAGTGTTTCTCTGAAGTGCTCTGCCCACCTTGTTTCCTGCCCCTGTGCTGTGGTGATGAGATTTCCTTGCTTGTCTCTTACTAACGTTATGTTGTTTGCACCTCGTTTTCCACTGATAGCTTTAGTTATTTTATAAACTGTGCTTTGTTCATTTCTCAGTGCTGCCTCTTCTGCCTGTCTTGCAAGGTCATCCAGAAATGTCCTTTTGTTAGCACGGGTTTGACGTTTTACTTCCTTGTCCAGCTGACTGTACTGTTCACTATATATTGCCTTTAACCTGGGAGACTTAGCTTCTGTTTTCTTCCTTTTCACTTCCTTTCTCTTCGCTATGGTGTTTAGCGTTTCTGGTGTTATCCAGTCTTGGCTCTTTCTTTCCTGGAATCCCAAGCATGACTTGCTGCTTTCTTTGTATATTGTTGAGATGGTGTTGAATTTCTGGTCCACATCGTCGGTCTCTGTTCTTTCCTGGCTTTTGGTAATCAGATATCGCCTCTTTACGTCGGCCATGAACGCTTTTCTGGTGAGGGGGTCCTTAAGTTTCGTGATGTTGTATCTTTTCTGTTTGACTGCAACTGGTCCAGCAGCTCTGAGTTTCACCTTCAGTCTTGCTACTACTAGGTGATGATCACTTCCCACATCTGCGCCTCTTCTTACTTTCACGTCTTGTAGTGCATGTCTCCATCTGCCATTGATCATTATGTGATCTATCTGGTTTTTGTCTCGTCCGTTTGGTGATTCCCATGTTAACTTGTGCACTTCTTTGTGTTGAAAAAGTGTTCCTCCGATGACCAGGTTGTTAATACTGCAGAAGCTTATTAATTTGTCCCCATTCTCATTTACTGTTCCACTGCCGCATTTCCCCATTACTCTTTCGTTATAATTATTGTGTGTTCCAACTTTCGCATTTAGGTCTCCCATTACTATAATAAGATCGTACCTGGGTACAGTTTCCATTTCCTTTTGTACCTGTTGATAGAACTCGTCCTTAATATCTTCGTCGCTGTCATTTGTTGGTGCATAACATTGTATAATTGTGGTGTTGGTGAATCTCCCTCTCAGTCTTGCTCTTATTAGTCTGTTGTTAATGGGTTTCCATTCCAGTAGAGATCTTTCCATTCCTTTCTTAAGGATAATGGCTACACCTTCGTTGTGCTGACCGTCCTCTCTACCAGAATAAAGTACTGTTTCCCCTGTAGCTGTTTTTATTCTCCCCATCCCTGTCCATCTGCTCTCGCTTATTCCCAGGATATGTAGTTTGTAGTTCCTCATCTCTGCTGTAATCTGTCTCAGCTTTCCTGCCTCGTTCATAGTTCTGACATTCCAAAAACCAATTCTGGTTTCGTGTTTTGCGGTCTGGGCATCCGTTTTCATGCCAGTGGCTTCCTTTCGGCTTTCACCACTGTCAGTCATACGAGCCTGAGACTCCGGATGTCCGTCCCGCATCAAAGTATTTCCATTTATTGCTGTTTCCGTAACGTGTGTGATTTTTTACACAGACAGGGGTGTCGGCCCTGTGCTAAAACCCCCAACCTGGAGGACCAGGGTACCAGCTTTTGTCTGACCCCTACCCACGCAGACCAGTCCAGCATGGTTGAACCTACCAGGAGTAAAACTCCCACTGGCATAGCTCTGGGGATTGTCAGGGTACACAAGCTGCCATACCGCTACAAGGTATAGGTACCATTGATGGCAGGCTTTATGTGTGCTTGTGTTGTTTTTATCGTTTGTACGTTCTAGCATCCGACTGACTAAGCGGCTAGTAGAGCGCTTTCCTCTCGCAGCACGGGTTCCGAGATCGAAACTTGGTGGTGATAAGTTCCAGTCTATACCCAGCTGTAAACGGACACCCAAAGTTTGTTTTCGAGCTAGAGAAGGCAAAAGGAAGTGAAGAAGGGAACTGGTCAACCACCCCCATCCATTCACTCCCCTACGGCAGTTTTTGGTATGGGACTACATTTACCTGGAGTGTCCGACTGGTTAAGCGGATAGAGCACTTGCGTCCCACGGCAAAGTTATTGGGTTCCAGTTTACCCAGATGTAAATGGGTACCTGACAGCTCTTGAGCTAGGGAAAGCAAAGGCAACGAGGAATGGAACTGATCACCCTACCTCACAAAGCTGGACCTAGTATAGTGGTCTCTTACACTTCACTCCCCAATGACAATATCTGATGTGAGACTACCCTAATCTCTTTACATTCTAGCCAAGCTCCCATTAACTTGTACTTCTAAAGTGTGCAGAAAAACGTAAAAAAAAAAAAAACAAAACAGAAAGCGCGAACTAGGCTCGCTATCTTGACCCAGTTTTATCCTGTCGGTCGCGAGCTGGCAAAGGGAGAAGTTAGCAAGGTCGCAAGTTAGGGTCGATATGCTCTGATACGGTCACGGTGGACGTGGAAGCAGTTCTAGATCTAGGGCTGGAAGCGGTTCCACACAAGTATCGCATTTATTGAGGACAGGGACAAACGTAACGTCCCGCGCACTGCAAGCTACATCCACCGTAATGTACTTTTGCCAAACGGGATTTTCCTACTTTAGCTGATAACGCGTAAGAAAGGAGCTGTTCGGCAAGTGTGGTGAAGCAGGGTTGCCGGTTTGGCTTTACTGACGCCAAATTCCAGAAATCTGGCTTTTTTTTTTATTGGCTGGCGTCTGAAAATTCGGTTGACCTACTTGCACTGAACTAACGAAGGAACGAACGAACGAACGAACTTTATTTTCAAAGGGTTAAGAATTGGGCACGCAGGCCCGTCTGACATTCTGCCCTTCCTCTCTCTCTCATCATGTATACTAATATCCTTTCATCCTCACATTTACTTTAAGCATTATTAAGGCATTTATCATTATAAAAGTAATATTACATTTGCAATAATCATCATAATTAAAGTGTTTTTAAAATAAAATAAAATAATTATAAAAAAAAAAAAAAAATTAATAGTAATAATGAATTTGAAAAATAAATAAATAAATAAAAAAATGAATAAATTAAAAAAAAAAAAAAAAAGAATCGAATTCTTCGTACTGTAAATTAGTGATTTGAGACATATTCAGAGGTATGTTATGAGAACTTGTAAAATGTTCATACGGTGTTCAACTGAATGACTCAGGGACTTTTTTTTTTCTTTTTTTTTTTTTTTTTTAGGTTCATCAAGATGAGGTGGGTAGACAGTTACTTTCCATTTTCCTTTCCATTTCCTTTGCGTCCCAAACTCAAGACCAGAATCAGACTAGGTAGATAGTTAGATAGACATATACGAAAGCAATTAATTTGCCAAGGGTTGAAAATCGGACACAGTCCCCTCTTGCATTCTTCCATCCTCTTGCTCATCTTTTATTACTGTTACTCAACATTCTCCAGCGTACTGAAAGTATTAATTTAACTCTTAGTATACGAGCGGCCTTCTAGAGAGGCCGATGATCGATCCCCGTCAATAGCGAAAATTTATAGCTGAATGCATGTTTCAAACCACTGATCAATTTAGTTACGTGCATGATGTAGGGGTTTCATTTCTCCAGCGTACTGAAAATCTGTAATTAATGAAAGGCAGCTTAACTAAGAGTTAAGGACAGTGCAACATTACAACTAGGTAAAGGCAGCCCCAAAACACACTGTCGTATTCAAGGGAAGTGTTAGAGACTTCACCATACCAGGTCCAGCTTTTCGTGAGGTGAGGTGGGCAGTTCCTTTCCTCACTGTCTCTTTTGCCTTCATAACTCAAGAGCAGAGTTAGGTACCCATTTACAGCTGGGTAGACTACATCTTTTCTCGATCAGCTTTCAGTCAGTAATAATCGTAGGGGAAAAGGAGACAAGCATGCTAAGAACACCAGTCAAAAGACTTAGTAAGCTGAAAGTGGAGACTCTGGCAAAAATAACGGTAAGGTTAACGGTAGCGGAGTTGCGAACTGCTGTACACATGACCTACCATTTTGCAATCCGTTAATTCAATCACGTGGGTGAAATCATATTAGCGCATGGCATGCTGGGACAAATAAGATTAATATCACCTTCATTTTCCTTTGTGCCCCTTACTAAGCATGGAGTGACAACTGCAGCTGGACATGCAATAAGCCTGCACCAAGCAGTCACATGATCTTGCAGTAGTGTTTTCTGTGGCGACGTTTTTATATGACGAGGTTGCCAGCCTCTTGAACCACCTCATATTAGTCTCCTTGTACGTACTGCCTGAGGATGTAGAATCCTATTCTTTGGTTGTCTCTTGACAGACCCACATTTAAGGTTATATCAAAACTAAATCTTCATGTTTAATAAAGAACATCATCTCACCCTCAATGAAAACTGCTCTCACTGATGATGTAATGGGCAAGAACTTTGCTGTCCTTATCCATATATCTTCTGATATATCAACACAAAAATAGTTGTGTATCTTGTTTAGATTTATGTTATTTATATTTTTATATTGTTTTTTATTTTTATACTATTTTTTTTTTCTTCAGTGGTACCGGTAGTACTAATGACATTTTAACTGGATTTCCAGGCTTAATTCAGGTGACAGAAGCTATGGTATAAAACATTTTCAGAGGAGGGCATTGCAACATTCATGTGGCCAAAGTCCTATTAACTGCAAAGGTTTTGCTTCTGGTTGTGCATCAACTACGGTTTGGCTTTTTTGTGGTTGTGTGTGGGTTTTTTTTTTTTCGTCACTGGCAACCCTGATGAGGAAGAAAAATGACAAGACAACAGCGCGCAAAACAAAACTTGTAATAACATCACAGTCTGTACCTCTGTTAGGTGCTGACGTCAGAGACGAACTTGGACTGACGCTGAGGGAGGTCAGAACCATAGCTGCTATCGTCTCGTCCTTCGTAACCACTTCGTTAAAGTCCTCGCTGTGTTCGATGTCCGACATCTCATCTGGAGAACGTCGCTGACGCCGACACCGCCTGAAAATATATAGCAGTATTATGAAGACGTGCAGTGGCGTTCTAAAGAGAGGTTATGTGAGGGGCGGTCCACCCCAATGACACTACTGTAAAGTTTAAAAATCGACTTAATATAACATTTGTTTCTATATGTTTACTTAAGTGAAGTGCCAAAAGAAGGATCTGCCCCAGAGTGCCAAATACTTTAACTACGCCACTGAAGAAGTATGTCACAGTTTATTCATTCATAACCCTCCACTCCCAAAGGAGCATAGGCCTTCAACAAACACATGCCAAGTCCTCCTGTCACGTGCTATCATCTTAAGTTCTTTCCACGTTCTCCTCATCATTTTCACCTCTGTTTCCAGCTCTCTTCTCCATGTGCTTCTTGGTCTACCTCTGCCTCTCTTGCCCTGGGGGTTCCAGAACAAAGACTGTCTTGTAATGCTATCAACATGTCTCCTCAGTGTGTGTCCTATCCATCGCCATCGTCTTCTATGTCACAGTTATATTGTCGTATAGTATGTTATATCTTCTTCTTCAAGTGTCATGCTTGGTGGCGTGGGTGATCATGGTTCTCCACACCTTCAGTACAGTTAATCAGCTCTGTTGCTGAATTCTTGCCATACTATGACGTTAAACTCTCACGTATCTTCTCTCTTTGTCGTCCTCTGTCTCTTTTTCCTTCAGTTTTTCCTGTTGTCACAATATATCCCAGCGTTCTTCTTCTCCTAAGAAACTCTAAGGAAGTGAGGCAAACCCGGTCCCCAAAAATGCCGTGCTGAAGTCGGATGTGTCGGCCGAAAGGCGGAAATATCGCAGCTTCGCTGTAAATGGACACATCGCAACCAACGTCCTTTTCTGGTCGAACGAGGAAGAAGAACAAGAAGCTTTCTTCTAACGTGAGTAGTAAGTTTTCGGTGTGCACTGACTTCTTCCAGGACATCCTCAAGGTAAGTTGTCCGTGGTATTCATAAGATTCATCAGTAAAAACCAAATTTATGTAGCCTCCCGGGATTTTCCCGCGTATCTCTTAATTGTCCATGACTCACATCCGTATGTTAGGATTGTCGTCAAGAGTTACATCATCATGCTTAAATGTCACCGTCACGCCTGAATGTCATGGTTATAATGTCATGCTGAGACTACCAAGATGGATATAGAGGACAACTGGCATGCCATTTTGTCAAATCTAAGCCAATTAATTAATGCCCCTTCGTGTGCTCTACTCAGAGCATTGTCCCACCACCCCAGCTCGGTCTCATGAACAAGTCTTCAACAAAGCTTTTCGTGTGTTCTTGTTGTGGTGGTTTATGTGGCAATATGTTTGATATGATGAGGTTGCCAGACCAGCTTAGCAGCCTCTTACGACATGCCCCGAGGAGTCGTGTCTCAATCATTATCAATTCCCTGTTTGCTCTTTATGGAGTTTGGATCCACCATTGTAGCTGGCTGGCTCCCTTACATGACGTCATGTACACAAGTTAAAGTACTACTGCACTGATGGTTTCTGTAGAAATAATGATGTTGACAGCCACATGGACAGTCCCATGGACAGCCACATGGACAGCCACATGGACAGCCCCATGAACAGCCACATGGACAGCCACATGGACAGTCCCATGGACAGCCACATGAACAGCCACATGAACAGCCACATGAACAGCCACATGAACAGCCACATGGACAGCCACATGGACAGTCACATGGACAGCCACATGCACAGCCACATGGACAGACACATGAACAGTCACATGGACAGCCACATGGACAGCCACATGAACAGCCACATGGACAGCCACAAAGTCATTTCTCACAACATGCCTAATGGAGCCGCAGTTCTATTCTATCTTTGTCTTCCTCGGAGACCCCGCTCCCCAGGGCAACTACCCCATGTCTCGATGTCAAAGTTATATTGTCATGCCTTGATGTCGCTGTGATAATAGGGATAATGCTGGATGTCAAAGTTATACTGTCATGATTGGACATTGAAGTTATATTGTCATTAATAAATGTCAAAGTTATATTGTCACGCCTTGATGTCATTGTGAAAAAAGGGATAATGCTGGATGTCAAAGTTATACTGTCATGATTGGACATTGAAGTTATATTGTCATTAATAAATGTCAAAGTTATATTGTCACGCCTTGATGTCATTGTGAAAAAAGGGATAATGCTGGATGTCAAAGTTATACTGTCATGATTGGACATTGAAGTTATATTGTCATTAATAAATGTCAAAGTTATATTGTCACGTCATCTATAAATGTTACGGTTATGCCATGCCTGCATATTATTATCACATTATTATGTCTGAATGTCAGGTGAATATCAGGGGTATACTGTCACTCTTAAATGTCATACTTATGACAAAGTGGAGTCATAGTTTTATCGATATGTCTGAATGTAATAGCTAAAAGGTTGCATTTGAATGTCATATATATATATCTTCTTCTTCTTCTTCCGTCCTTAGCCACCGACCGTCAAAGCAGTCAGTGGCCATTACGCCTAGTGGCGTCTTAGGGCAACAGCAGATAGGTTTTCTTTGCCACTGTTTCCCATCACGCCTATTGGCGTCTTTAGGGCAACGGCAAATCAATCCATTTGCTGTTGTTTCCGTAATCGAAGTGACTGGCAAACGGGTGATCAGCCCGTTGGTATATATATATATATATATATATATATATATATATATATATATATATATATATATATATATATATATATATATATATATATATATATATATATATATATATATATATATATATTCATGCCAGAATGTCATGTTTATATTGTAATGCTTGAATATCGTTACTGAAATGTCACGTTTGCCCAGTGTTAATTCCCAGGGAGTCTCTGAAAACACAAAGAAAGAATAACACTGTACCCTCCGTATAGGGGGCCTAATATGAGGTAGTGTATGGGCCTGGCAACTTCATCAGGTAAAAAACTGTAACAGAAACCATTGCTGCAAGAGCATGTGACCACATAGTGCAGGCTTCCGGTAAGAGGACCAGCTGGAGTTGTGGCTCCATGCTCCATAATGAGCACTAAGGAAAACGATGATGAAGATGAAAACGATGATGATGAAGATGAAAACGATGATGATGAAGAATGTCATAGTTTATATTGCAACACCTGAGTGTCATATAAATAAAAATCCTACCTGTATCTCAAAATCGTAAATTCGTGTCATAGTTATAGCCCTATGTTAGTGATGTCCTAGTTATATTGCTATGTATGAAAATCATATTTACACCGTCTGTCCACATGTCCTAGTCACTTTGTCATGTCTGAATTTTACACTTACGAACAACAAATGCGGTGTCGGATAAAAATGCCGTAATATTATTCTATCAGACCTGATTACTGTATTCTGATAATCTCCACACCACATCTGTTGTCCCGGATGCGTATCTTCCATTTGATACTATTCAACTGTATGTACTTGAAAGTGTTGTAAATACGCATTTTAACCAAGATTATTTTATTAATTTCCGTTCCTTCTTTCATTATAATCCGAACATTCCCGCGAAATCTATCGGGAATAACAAAAATGTACCGAAGTCAACTGGGAATTTCCGATATTCCAGATGAAAGCAAGTAGAATTACCAGAACTCTTGTTATTGCATGGTAGTGAAATTTAGCTGCTGTGTTGACTTTAGAATGAATAGAAGGTTTCGAATGTTTAATATGACAAGGCCACGTCATTTCTAGTCACGGTAAGTCCGATTGCATAAAGTTTGTTTTACATGTAGGCTTACCAGGACTGAAAATAAATTAGGACGGAAAGAGCAAATTGGTTTGATGGCATCACTCCGTGGACTGAAGGATCCGTGGAAGAAAATCCATAAGATAGTATTTAATGGATGAGGAATCGTAAATCAATTAACATTCGTCTGATTTTCTCCAACTAGCACGTCGGGGTATGTGTGTGTGTGTGTGTGTGTGTGTGTGTGTGTGTGTGTGTGTGTGTGTGTGTGTGTGTGTGTGTATCTAAGTGTGAATGAAATTGTGTACATGTATGGATCTGTGTATATGTATATATGCGTGTACGATGTATGTGCGTTTGCACAGTGTGTATGTCTTCACATTCCACGAACATCTGTACGTATATTTTATATATGTGTATGTCCATATGTATTTATGTTTGTGTGTATGGATGCATGTATGATCGTGTCATTCAGGTCACTGTGAGGCATACGCCTTCGATAAATTCGCGTCAAGCCTTCCTGCCTTGTGCCATCCTTTCAATGTTCTCTCTATTCCTTTTATATCTGTCTCAAATTCTCTTCTCCGTCTGTTTTGAGCCCCCTTACATTTGTATTGTATCCAAAAATCTCTTCTTGGTAACTTCTTCTTCTTTTTAGTAATTCCTCTTCTACAATGAGGTGTAGAGGTTTGGAAGAGAGAGAGCCATACTATCCTATCAGCTGTCTTCCTCCTGGCCTGGTTCCATTCTAGTCCTCGGTCCTTCAGAGATAGTCTAATGTTGTTCTCCTAGCAGGCTCTAGGTCGCCCTGGAGGTCTGGATCCCTGGCTCTTAGCCTCCCATACCTGCCGTGGCAGCCGATCTTCTCCCAGTCTGCAGACACGGCCAAACCATCTTAGTTTGTGCTGTGCTACTTGGGTCTGCAGGGGTTGGGTTTTTAGGCCTTGACGTGTCGTCTGGTTGCGGGCCCTGTCTTTTCTTGTAACTTAACCACCTTTCTTAGATACCTCATTTCTGAGGTTTGGGTGTGACTTTTGTGGGTTGTAGTCATTGCCCATGACTCGCATCTACACGTCAAGATTGGGACATAGGTGGAGAGGTATACAGCCATCTTCATTTTCTTGACAACTTCCCTTTTGCTGAGGAATCCTCGATTTATGGCCTGAAAAAAAATCTCCCAGCTGCTGCTCTTCGGGTAGCCAAATCTTGGTAACACGTTCATGAATCTAACAGCGATAACACATGCAGTGCTGAGTTCATCATGACCTTAAAGGTGAAGGTAGTCCCATAGTATATATTGCCGTTGGGGAGTGGTGTTAGAGACTTCATTATACTACGTTCAGCATCACAAGGTTCGGGTAACCATTTCCCTTCCTTGCTGCCTTTTCCTTTTCTAACTCAAGAGCAAAGCCAGGTATCCATTTACAGCTGGGTATACTGAAGCGTGTTGGATACCGTAAATCAAACCCGGCATGTTTGCCGCGTGAGACCAGCGCTCTAACCACTCTGTCAATCGGACGCTCTGATCATTAACTAATAACATTATTTGAGACACGGCAAGATGACACTGCTCTACAATTATGATTTACTTAACAACTTATCTATCTACAACTGATGACCAGTATATTTTTTTAATTAACATTAACACAATGAAGATAAGACATCGTAAGTTTAACAAAAAATAATAAAGAACAGAGTAAATAAGACAGATTTAACAGAAAGCCCACTCATAATAAACATAACATATTGTAAGAAAATGTGAAATCACGTTTTACTATACGGTCGGCCACCTTGTCGCAAGCACGGTTTAGGGTAGCGAAAGCGGCTCTTTTTCTGTCTGAGTCTAACCCAAAATCCTAACGCTAAACCCGTAAGCATAGTCACTTTACATAAACATTTATAGAACTCTTGCTCCGCTACACTATCACAACCTGCAGAAGAAACTGAACAAACATAAACAAATAACCTTAACTCTAATCCCGTTAGCGACAAGATGGCAATCAGTACAGTAAAGTGTGATTCAATTCAAGAAATCTATACAATGATTTCCCAAATGAGGTGTATACGTTAGGAATAAGCGAATTGGGGGAGGGGGTGGGGATGGCTTTAAACTCAATATAAATGTTTTAAAAGCGAGAGGAAAATGAAAACAAAAGCCATCCCACTGCAGACAGCTGTACACAGAAGAACAACAAGCGTAAACTTGTCGTTTTCGCTGAATAGGCTACTGTGATAATCGTCATTAATATTTGTTCTTACAATTTTCTATGTATGTTAAGCCGGGACCTAACGCCGGATATTTCGTTCATGACGAACAAAAAAAAAAAAAAAAATTAACGTGGGAGGGGAACACGTATTATCAGTACGCAAGAACTGATGACATCATTCGGCCTACGTTGGCTCTATAAATAAAAACATAACAGTTCGATATTCGTGCGTTGCACCATCTTCCTGCGCGAGAAATAACCTGGATACGCGTAACTAGGCTAATATACTTTTTTTTATTTATCTACACATCTCTGTTCATTATGTTGTTGTTTGTTTGATACTTTTGTTTTCAACGCTTCTGAACTAGTTTCAACATGCACACTCAAAATCGGTGGCTAATGGCTATGACAACAGTCGGGGGGAGAAACGACAAGTGAAGTGTTAAAATTAAGAAATATGTAAGAAAATCTAGTATTGAAAGAGAAACAAATACTTACTCATTTTTTTCACTCGTTGCTGTTGGTACATCGATTACATGGGAAGGAATTCTTCTCTTGGAATCATTTGATGTGCTCATCTGAAAGTCTACAAGCCTGGAGTAATTAGCGTCTGCTTGATCCACAAGTCTTGCTGACTTTCTGCTTTCCAACAGTCGAATCTCTTCAAGTCTGCGATTCATTTCAAAGTCTTCACCACTGGGAGTTTTGACGCCGACTACAACCTCGTCGATATCTCGGTCGTGACCCAACACAATACCGCAAACTTCACGGCCATTCAAAGTAAGAAAAACTTTCTGACCTCGTTTGAGGATAGCCGAAGATACAGGCTGAAAGCCAGGTCCTATGATGTTTCTAGATTTTATGTGGTAGCTAACACCGTTTTCAAATCTGACAACGTAAACAGCATTCGCAGTGATAGTTTCCTCAAATATCTGCGACTGAATTGTGCCAGTGTAAAACCGTCCATCTCGTGGAGAAAGCGCACTTATTCGGGTCCCAACAATCGACCTCTTAGCCAACTTCTTTTTCCCAAACATTTCGTCTGTTTGAGCATTCGATGAAGCACATAAATGTCTTAGGATTAAACTAGTGAAATCCTTCCACACACTCAAGATATAATAAGAACAAACTATGAAAATGTCGGACTAATAGTATCAGCTGTTAGCAGGTCGAGAAGACCTGCGCACAACCCCAACTTTGATTGGCTAAAAACTGGGACACATTCGCGAACTATATGTATGCCACGGTGCAGAAATTAATGCACCCCTTTCTCCTTTACAGTATAGTAACACACTCACAACACACGCACGCGCAGATTCACACACACTTATTGCATAATCAATTCTCAATTCTGAAATACATAATATGAAGCTTTATAATTAAGATCTCACTACTTTCGAAAAATGAAGTTCCCGTTGGTTCCAAATCTGTGTGCCTCTAACTGTTTTGTTGTGAGAAGTTACTTCTACTTACCTCTCCCCGTTTGACCTAGAGCGTTTATGTAATTTAAACCACTGTCATTGCAGTCACTATATATTCAGTTGCATAAAATATATTTCTGTTTAATTTTGTGTGGGGAAAATTGATGAACTGATAGAATATACAGCTAACAATTGGAAACTTCACATATAATCTAGTATTTAGAGGGAGAGGAATCCTTCAGAAAACAGCACAAACGCTATACTTTGAAAACGAGGCTGGCATACTAACAGAAAAAAAGTGATGCGAGTTATAAGAAAAGTTTCCAAAATTTGGGATTTCATCATCATCAGTTGCCATCTCCACAACGAAGGTTGGCTGTAATGGATCTCCAACGTCTTCTGTCTCTTGTCTTGGTGGTACACTCTGATAGACTCTTTCCCGTCCATCTCTTGATGTTATCTTCCCACTTATAGCGCTGTCTTCCCCTTGCACGTTTGCCTTCAACTCTCCCTTCTGTTATGGTCTTCTGCAAGGTGTTATGCCTTTTTATGTGGCCAAAGTATTTTAGCTGCCGAACTTTGACCTCTCTCATTAGTTCTTTTTTCATACCTAGATTTTCTAGGACCTCCTTATTTGTTTTCATCTCTTTCCATGAGATACGCCCCATTCTTCTATATATCCACATTTCAAGAGCCTCAATTCTTTCTTCCAAATGCTTATTCATCGTCCATGTTTCTGCACCATACAGAAATGCAGAATATATATAACACTTTATGATTCTCAGTTTTAATTTATGAGATAACTGTTTGGATGTCAGTATATGTTTCATGTTGTTGAATGTAGCTTTGGCCATTCCTATTCTCTTCTTGATTTCTGTTTCACATCTGCCATCTTCTGTTATTATATGACCAAGATATACGTAGCTCTTGACTTGTTCCAGGATTTTCCCATTTACGCTTATCTTTAATGTGGGTTTATCGTCTGTTTTGCTAATTATCATAGTTTTAGTTTTCTCAATATTAATGTCGAGTCCATATTCATGACTTATACTGTTCACTTGCTTCACTAGTTCTTGTAACTCCTGTTCGCTTTCAGCTAACAACACGGTATCATCTGCATATCTAAGGTTGTTTATTGATCTTCCACTGATGTTGAGTCCTGGTATTTCCTGTATCTGTTTGAAAATTTTTTCGGTGTATAAATTAAATAGGCAGGGGGACAGCACACAACCTTGTCTGACACCTCTTTTTATGTCTATGTATGGTGAATAATTCCTTCCCGATCTTACTGTGGCAGTTTGCTCCCAATAAAGGTTACTGAGTATTCTTATATCTTTTCCATCAATACCTATGGGATTTAAAACCTTTTAAATGAGGCGTGGGAAAGGGAGGTTTGGTGATAAATTTGCTTAAATATCCATATAAAAGGAACATATTTCTTGAAAGGCATTAAGCTCGCTACTGGTCGTCAGATCTTCCTTAACAGCAACAGACATAGTATGTCTTTCCTTGACATAGGCACAATAAATAAAAATAATAATAAAAATAAACATACACACTATTTAAAATTAAATTATCAAAATATGTATCATAATTTGAAAATGAAACAAGTTGAAGAACATCATTTTTTGCATCATATATGAACAATCAATGTTATTTTGTTTCACGCGAATATTCACTACATTACTGGTACTCATTTTGTGATTTCATTTTCTTCTTTCTCCTATTCTCAGAATTTAACTAGTAGCGTTGCCTTTGTTTACTGTCATAACGTTTATATTTTCATGTTCATCAAATAATATTGTATATTATTATGACAATCATTTTGAGCTGCATGTGTTTATATGTGTGAGTAATACCTTGTAATGTTAGTGCAATACTTTTTCTTATCTACCCGGTTTCCGAAGTGATTGGAAATTCTATAAATGTTGCACTTTTTTTAGCTTCGCCATGGGAATAGCTGGTACTCTACTTCGCATCACTATACTTGTGACCGACTTTTACAGTTCTTCCTTCCCAAATAATAACGTTTAAATGTTGCATTGCCGGGGTGCATACGATTGATTGGCAGAGTGGTTAGAGTCTTTGCCTCTCGCTGGAAAGGTGCCGGGTTCGAAACACGGTGGTGTAATGCTGCAGTCTACCCAGCTGCAAATATGTACCCGACTGTGTTCGTGAGTTAGGGAAAGAAAAGGTAGCGAGGAAGGGAGCTGGTTACCCCAGCAAGGTTCGACACTACGTTACGTCTGAGAACAGAATAGGCGTATTATACGTATTTTCTGGCAAAAAAAGAAAATACGCATATAATACGTTACTATACGTTAAATTAATATGCGTAAGTTTGACATGGGATGCTTTCCTTGGGTATAGCGTGAAATTACGTCACTGACGCATAATTTGTAAAAAGAAACAAGTTGTTAGTTTTTATGTATGTCGTAGATTAGTGATTGGGGAATTAAGACTTGGATTGGTCCCTTCTGAATAGAAATAGAACAGGTGATAGCTCAGTGGGAGATAATATAAGAAATAGATTTTCACGAGTGAGATGGTGGAAACTAGGTAAGTCTGTACCTGAGACTCGAGGAGATCCTCTCGCTCAGCCTATCTCTACAACAGAAAGTATTTGTCAGACAGATTACTCAATTATATAGATGTACTATATATCAACCACTCACCGACACACACACATAAGTGACGACAGTTTGACGCACAGACGTGAAAACTATAACAATGGAATATAGATATTTTTGGACGAGCTCACCGACACACTTGAATAAGTTTATGTAAATTTTATTTATCACTAGAAAATTCACCACAAATCATAAATTTGAATATCAATCACATATAAATACACATACACATAAGTTAATGAGTTACTAAAAGAATAGACCCATAGGTGTAATCCTTTCCCTCTCTGTTGAGCCCACGATCCTGTTAGAAGAAAAAGTTATAGCCCCCAAAGAGTCACATATTTAGACGCTATGGTCTAGGATTTCCCTCTACAGTTAAGAACAGAGTTGATATATTAATCTATTCTAAGAGGAAAACATCATTAGCAACAAACTTGCATAAAGAAAACACAAATTAGGTGTCAGAATTATACAATGAAAGAATCACTCGTTCCTGCTTTCGTTTTACTCATTCAACAGTGGCCACTGGCTTTCGTTCTTACCTACAAAACTGGACTTTTCATCTTCTGGCGCAATCATAGGACACACACTCACAGCACATCCAGTGTTCTGTTAGCAAAAACAACCCCAGCTCTACAGTGACTGGTTGATTCCAAGACTCCGGGGAGCGTTATCTTCACTGTTTATATTTTAGGATTACTGTTTATGTCGCTAGAAATCAGTTCAGGTAAGAGATGCCACAGGGCTCACGGTGTCAGAATTCTTGAGATTTCCAGTACTTCGGAAATGTCAGGTTGGTAACTTCTCTCAGTATAAACTTCTTTGATACACCACAAACATCAAACGTCAGAAATGTTACTGTTTGTAATTTTTTCTCGCCACAGGGGCTGAATGTACATGACATTTTAGGGAAGAAATATAATCTGGCTCGATAGGCCCAGTTACTGCATTTAGTATTAAAGTTCGTGAGATGGGTACTCTGTCTCCTTCTGGATGCAAACACAATGCCAGACAGGTTTTGACTTGTAAACTCACGTATTTAAGTAAAACATGTTTCTTCTAGGTTATTCTCATATATACTGAAAAAACCGCTGGTAGATTTTGGGCTTGACCCATATACTGTATAAAGAAAAAGAAACATACAGAACTTAATCATAATATTATACACACATCCTATCCTACCCTCGCGTAAATAGAATATGTTCACTTCAGTCATTTAACTTAAATTATAAACCGCAAACTTAGAGCTTGTCTTATCGTTTAAAACTCCCATGAAATAAATTCTAGTCATTAAAAAGAAATCAATCATCATGAATTAGAAATAAATACATATTTCGTCAACACTCATGATGTATCAGTGCATTACTTAGTTAGTTAAATATATTCTCTGACTGGTTACTAGCAATTTAATTGAATTTATTTATAGCTGAATGAGTTTTTGCTAGAAATTATAATTTATTTTGCTATCCACTGTAACACGTAAACTTAGAGAATTTGAATGACTGGCCTAACTGGCAAAAAACTTATTCACAAAAATCTAGTGAAGATATCATTCGAACTACAATATATCACTCGCCAATATTAGTCAATATATAATTACCTCCCACAAAACTACTTAAGACTATTCTCCAACGCAAACTGAGATTATACTTAATAAAGTAATCTAGAAACGAAGCTAGCTATGTCCAGAGAAACTGCGGAGTCTTAATGAATAAAGATAGATTTCTGTTGGGGTTTAAATATTAAAAGATGAAAGAAGATAGTAAATTAACCCTCCAAAACCAGACATCTCACCTACGGGGAATTTCTACGTTCAGTCTGCAAAATCAAAGATCTATCTCACACTAAAACCGAACCCCGACTATTGCTAATCAGTGTGAGTTTTCTTCACCTCTCTGTTGGTCTTCTCGAGAGGAAAGTCTTTGATCTGCTCGTTCTCACCATGGTTATTACTTTACTAGCGAGCGGATTTTACAAGGGAGGTAATAAAAATCTGCTCCAACTTGTTTCCCGAGTTAACTGCTCTAGTACTAAACTTTAATTACCCCTTTGATTGCTGTCCATCGAACCATACATTAACTTAACGCCACCTCCCATAGTTGCGTCACTTTACAACTATATTCGATCTCTGGCTTTCAAAATTAAATGAAACCGGTTCACATTTGCTAATCAAGTCTGCTGGCAAACTCTCATCAAAGAAATATAGCGACCAGCATTAAATGCGTGCTAAATGAGAAAGAGCCCGATATCTAAGTGTATAGACTGGTTTGGTTTTAACCAACAGGCACAGGCGAAGAGGCTAAGTAAAAGGAAAGTGTAGATAAAGAAGATTAAGATAGATAATATGAAATCTATTATCATAATCTGCCACAATGTAACAAGAGTTTTATTGACACTTTAAAGGTAAATATCAGACACGTATGTTTTATTTAAACTACAGCTTGAATAGCTAGACGAACGTGAGTTAAAACGATCAGATTTACAAAAAAAATGGTCATTTGACGCAGTGATGCAACTGTAGCGGGAGGTTATTTAAAATTATTTATTATGTAAGAGTATGCCAGTAAAGAGTTCTGACCTTACAAGTAATACCCCAGTCTTAGAAATAAGCACTGGTGTATTGTTATCATAACAATAGTCAGACTGTGAAAACCCTGGCCCAGTTGGTAAGAAGTAGTACCAGGATTTAAGGTGTCTCCTCCCTGTGACTATCTTATGACTACTTATACTCTAGGGGATAAGTAAAATGTACATTCACTGAAACCACAAATGGAAGAAGTGAATAAATCCTCAGGTACAGTTAAAATAGTTTAATAATTACACTAATATTCTATTTCTACTAGTTGGAAAAGAGCAGTGAAATATATATATATAAAAGTAAGTCACACAATTCCTATTATTGTCTATTTAGACTGCATTCATTTTAAATATATCACTGATCTTAGTCCTCTGATAAATGTCATCACTTGACTATTTACTATGTTTCATATATTGTGGTAGTCAGTGTCCTAAGTGACACTTATCTGTTCAACTTGATACTGCTGAAACTGAACTGTCCTCTGCTGATATCAGACTTGGTAGGCCCAACAGTAGGGATGCCAATGACCAGTTGTAGTTCACTCTTTGGGGTCCTGCACTTTTGTGGGATTGCCTCTGATGAACGACACCGGCTTCTGATACTGGACAGTCTGGTTTGAGTTATTTCATGGAACCTGCAACATATCAGCCTTGGCTAGTATCTGGCTAGACTTGTAGCTGACTAGCACAGATGTCAGACCAGTCAGTCATCAGAGGTCACCGTTATACAATCATAGTAAGTAAGGGCATCATTTCAGTGATATAGCATTAATATTAACATTTCAATTAAGTGTAACTGACTAGCACATAAGTCAGACTAGTCAGTCATCAGGTGTCAAAGTTATACAACATCATTTCATATACAGAATTAATATTAACATATCAGTAATAAACATCATCTGGTTTATTCCGCTCCTATACATCCTTTTCTGATCTATACCTTGATCCTTCCAAACCATATCAAGTACAAATTCAAATACTGATGCTATTCTTAGCATCTACACAAAATTAATACATAAATAAAGAGAGTGACCAAGCGATCAAGTTGCTTTCTTCGGTAGTACAATTACATAGTTTTGGAATTGAAACCTGGCTGTGGAACACTCCATTTTACCAGCTGTAAATGGGTACAAAGTTGTGCGCTCGAACTAGGGAAGGCAAAGGCAGCGAGGAAGGGGACTAGTCACCTTAACCTCGTAAACTGGGATCTTCCATGATGAAGTTTCTAACACTTCATTTCCCTATAACAATCTCTGCCATGGGACTGCCTTTATCTTCGTAAGCGATAAAGCAATATGATAAACATATCTTCATTAGGCTGTGGGGCTATTTGTGATTAATTTTTGTACAAGCAACAATCATCCACAATGCACATGTTTAGATCATATTAAAAATACAATACATTATATCAATGACTATTATACAGGCATATTTTGTGAATTCTATATGGACCTGAAATAACAAATATTATACACGGTAGTTATCATAATTTCGCTTACCCTCAGACTTCAGATACTGGACTTAAAAATGTTTCTGGCGATCCGCTCACAATTCATGGGTAGTGGCGAAACTCTGCCTCCAGTCTGTCTCAAACCTCTTTCGTTGTGTATGTCTCCAGTTTACCGATCCGCTACTTATACGCATCACGCGGCCGTATCGGAGAGCAGTGACGTCACAGCCTAAGACTATGCCTGAAAAAATCTTTCCCGAACAGCGACTCCAGCCGATCTGTGCGTCGACTGAAATTTTGCCTTTCTCATTCTCGGCATATATAATATCCATATTGTTCCATCTTATCTAGTTTTATACAGTTGATAATTCTCTACCTTCCTATCCATGTAATTTCCCAAACTGTTATTTGTTGATTTTAATATTTAGAACAGAAGTGGGTTTACATGCTTTTCCGCGTAACTGTGGGCAGCCGAAATACGCATATATCTCCGTAAATGAGAACTTCCTACCGTTCCTTCTTATATGCAGTTATACCCAATCGTTTCCTGGACCAAAATGTGAAATCCTTTTCCTAATGATTCCCTTCTGCTTTTATTTATCCTTGGCGATTTCCTCTGTCTGATACACATTTCGCTGATACGCCGCCATTTTGAAAGCGGTCAATCGATCGTTGACGGGTTTATAAATCTAACTGAACCCGTTTGCAATGACTTGAAACCATTTTGCGACATAGCTCCCCCATATTTTAAGCTGGATGATATCTAGCTTAACTATTGGGTACAAGACAATTGCAAATCGACCATTCCAAAGTCAGTTTTCCTTCCTTCTATCTTGCTCCAACTCTGTGGGATGACGACTAAGAAAATCTGCGCCCACATTCTGTTTTCCAAGAATGTATTCATCCTTTACTATCTCTATCCTTCCTGTTCGGCTTTTCATCCAGGCTCTTACTGCTGGTGAAACGGGGTCGGTGGGTTTCCCATGAAGTTTACCGCCCTCTTTTCGTTGATAGTTGGATGTGGTTTTCCCTCGCAAATCCGCAGGTGTTTGATTTTCGCTACGTGATTTGTTACTTTTTTCCAGCGCATGGGGTTCAGACTGCAATTGAACCTGTGTGGGATGTTTCCTTTCCCCTCCCGTGCAAATCTCGGGAGTACCCCTGATTGCTGGTTTGCTTGTAGATTTTTGATGAAGACTCTTCCGTCGACTTTCTGAATCTACATAGGTGCACTCTGGACAGGAATTTACATACTGATTTATGTCTTCCGTAATACCTGGCCAGTAGAACTGGGTGGCTATTCTTTGTTTTGTGGCACCATTACCTAGGTGTTCACTCAAAGTTGATATGTGTCCCCAGCCTATAACCTTATTCCTATAGGTGGATGGTACAACAATTTGACCATGACTTTTCGTCCCTCTGCCAGCTTTCCTGTACAAGAGTCCATGTTCCATATAGAAATGTCCTTTCCTTGGAGCTTTATGTGTTTTTGATAATTTGCCAAAACAAGGCTTCAACGAGCTGTCTGCTTCTTGAGCCCGTTTCATTTCAGTTGAATGAAATTTTAAGTTGGTGTCCCTCTCTATGTTCCTGGAGTCAGACCTGGTCTGGATTTCTGCCATAACCATAGGTTTTACAGGGTCTCCCAAGAAAACATATTTACGCCCCAACATTAGGGGGTAAAAGGGATCATCTATCACAGCTGCATTTATCTCCCCTTCCACATAGCGACAACTGACATGAATCTTTGCTATGGGTAAAGTAAGGGGTGATGTTCCTTTTAGTGGCCCTTGAATCTCTACTGTTTCTGTGGTGATTTGTTCAGGGCACACCAGAGATGCACACACGACTGCGTCATAGGACAAACCTGTGTCATACATTCCTGTGACTGGTTTGCCATTCACAGTCACTATCTCCTGGGTAGGTGGGTGATGGAGGCTATTCTGACTCCCAGTCAGTTCCTTCCTAACCGAAGTCCTCACCTGTAGACATGCATCATGATGAAGGGGTTTTTTCCTCCCACATTCATCAGGGTTGTGGTTGCTCATCTTACAAAATTTGCACCACTTATCTCCCTGTTTATAGGATTTATTTTCCTGAGTCTGAGGGTTTTTGTCCTTATTATCCCATCTTGGCTTATTTCTGTATGGTTGATCCATCTGGTCAAACTGGGTATTCTGCGGTGGTGGCTTATATCCTTCTACCTGCTTTCTTTTTGTTCCTACCAATTCAGCTTGAGCTGCTTGGTATCTCTCTGCACATCTCAAAATGTCTTCCAGCTTCTCTGCTCCTTGTTCCATAAGGAATTTCCTCATTTCTTGAGACATGGAATCTTTCACTTGCTCTAACATAACCATTTCTTTCAGATCCTCGTAGGTTTTCTGATACTTACCTAAACTACTCCATTTCAACAAATACGTTTCTAGCCTAGCTGAGAACTGGTTATATGTTTCTCCAGGTAGAGGTTTAGAAGTTCTAAATTTCTTCCTGTATGCCTCAGAGTTCTTTTCATACCGGATCAGTAAGGCTTGCTTTAGTATTTCATAATTTTCCTGATCTTCTTTGGGGAGTTTCAGAAACACATCATATGCAATACCTCTCAATCCCTGGGATAACTTTAGACTCCATTTTTCCTTTTCCAGTCCATATGTAGAGGCTAGCCTTTCATACCTATCCAGGTACGACTCAATTGCGTCCTCCTTTTCAACAAATGGATCTAGGTGGAAGTTCATGGCCCCATTTGCTGTGTTCTGAAAACAGCTATTCGCAGAATGAGGTGAGCTATTACCATGGGTGATAGTCCCAGCCTGAAGTTCAAGATCAAGCTGTCTCATTTTCAGCTCATGGTCTCTCTCTGCTTGTAACCTCCTTTCTTCTCTCTCAGCTTCTAATGTCTTGGCTTCTCTCTCTGCTTCTAATTTCTTGGCTTCTCTCTCTGCTTCTAATTCTAATTTCTTGGCTTCTCTCTCTGCTTCTAATTTCTTGGCTTCTCTCTCTGCTTCTAATTTCTTGGCTTCTCTCTCGGTGTACTTTTCACATTCCGTCGTGACATACCGGATCAGCGCGTCACCATCCATGCCAAGCTCTTTTCCCACCTGCAGTGTAGCAGACCTAAATTTGACCAAGTCAGCCATGATGTATCTGTAGTCTAGTAGGGCAAGCGATCTTACTCAAACTAATTTACTACAATATAATTAACTTAGTTAAAATTAAAGTTAATTAAACTGACTTCACGATATATGAAACAGCTTTCTTTATCTGTACTCAATGGTACTCCTAAAAATATAATTATTTCCTACTATGTTACTCTTTCCAAAAAAAAATTTACAAAAAAGAAAATTTCCTACACAGCAGAAATAGAAAGTTGGCTCAGGAATATCAAAGATATATCCCGCAGACGAGCCCCCACTGTAGCGGGAGGTTATTTAAAATTATTTATTATGTAAGAGTATGCCAGTAAAGAGTTCTGACCTTACAAGTAATACCCCAGTCTTAGAAATAAGCACTGGTGTATTGTTATCATAACAATAGTCAGACTGTGAAAACTGTCGTGAGAAATTCTAATCCACATATATAAATTGAGAGTTAGGTTTTAAAACTTACAAAATGCTTATTAGGAAATATGACATTATACTGTTTTATGTCTGAAAACATGACAGTACCCAGACACCACATCGTATTCGAAGTGAACAGGAGGTAGAAGAAAATGCACATTTTGAACGCAGCCACCTAGCTCCCTTAAATTTATATAATTGGGTTCCTTAGGACTTGCTGACAAATAATATGTTAAACGTTACGCAAATAGTCTAGGAATTAACAAATTATAGCCAAAATAAAAGGGTGGTGCTGTCAGACAACACCCAAATCAGAATCGCTCAGTGGCAGATTTTGACACCACCATTATACGGGAAATAGGTCCCCATGTTACCTCCTATTTGATTGGCGGAAAGTAAATGTAAGGCTAAACACGATTAGTCGGGCTATAAATACTATCTTTTGTTGTTAGGGGAGACGGAAGGAAGGGTACTTTTTTTTTGAAAAGCTGTGTAAACATGGCACGATTGGTTAGACCCGCCAATATAGTCAATCAGAGGCGTCAGGTCAGCACCACATTTTCAAATAAACTTTCTAAAGCAACAGTGCGTTGAACTTCAGCTTATATTTTTATAAATAAAAGCCTGAGACAGTGGCAGGTCGGATTTTGTGCCTATTCATTGCCAGTCAACGTAATTCTGTTTTATTTCCATGAATTGTGGTAAGCTTGAAATATTTGATATCTTTTTAATGAATATTGAATGTAAATTGATAACACTGACAAACAACATTTTTCTTTCTTATATAAGAATAAGTGTTCTTAGGTCAGTTTCTTGCGCTGATTTCAAATTTGAAATCCGTTTATCTCTATCACATCGGGTTCTTAAGATATTTGTGAATAAATATATTTTTGGGAAACCGTTATTTGCTCCGTTTCATTTTTACTATATAACTTATTAAAGATTAATAAAATGCAAAATAATGACTCGGATTATATACCGGGGAATGATGGTGTTCATTTAATTAACCATTCAGAACTTTCAGATCTAATACGTGATCTCGCTCTTACCAAAGGACAAGCGGAATTACTCGGTTCGCGACTCAAAGAATGGAATCTTTTAGCACCCAATACTCCGATATCTAAATTTCGTCATAGACACAGAGAACTTGTTCAATACTTTGAGATGGATGATGACATTTGCTATTGCAAAGATAAAAACGGTCTGATGGTGCACCTCGGTCATGAGCACTTAGTCAACGAATGGCGACTTTTCATCGACTCTTCCAAGACTAGTCTAAAAGCCGTGTTATTGCATAACGGAAATTTATTTTCATCAATTCCAGTCGCCTACTCTGTTCATATGAAAGAAACTTATGACAATATGGCTATACGTTTGGCAAAAATAAAGTACAATGACTACCAATGGCGGATTTGTGGAGACCTAAAGGTCATTGCAATTCTCACGGGCATGCAGACTGGGTATACTAAATTTTGTTGCTTCCTATGTGAATGGGACAGCCGCAACAGACAGGAACATAATGCAAGAAAGGTGTGGCCTATCAGGGATCGTATGCAGCTCGGGCATAAAAATGTAATACACGAGCCATTAGTTAACAAAGACAGCATCATTTTACCACCGTTACATATAAAGTTGGGGCTCATGAAGAATTTCGTAAAAGCGTTAGATAAAACGAGCAAAGCTTTCACTTATCTTCGAGAAAAGTTTCCGCAAGTTAGCGATGCAAAGATAGAGGAAGGTATCTTTGTAGGACCTCAGATTAGGAAAGTTATTGCAGACAAACAATTCGAGAACTTGTTACATGGTAGTGAACTTCGCGCATGGATGGCATTCAAATCGATCGTTGATAACTTTCTGGGAAATCACAAATCTGTCGACTTTGTGCATATTGTTAAGCAGTGCATAGATGCATACAGAATTATGGGCTGTAACATGTCCCTCAAAATCCATTTGCTCGATTCGCATCTTTACTTTTTCCCTGATAAACCTTGGCGAAGTCCGCGATGAACATGGAGAACGATTCCATCAAGATACCGCCGTCATGGAGTCACGTTATCAAGGACGGTGGAGTGTGACCATGCTTGCCGATTATTGTTGGATGCTTCATCGCGATGTACCACATGCCATTCACCGACGAAAGTCGACTGCAAAGAAATTCAAGCCTACATAACTGTTATACTTCTTGTACGAATGATGTTGTAATACTGTATGCATTGTTAAAAAACTTCAATTGCGTATTTCTAGAGATCCCGACCTGATAGAGAAAAACGGTTTGCAGATTTAAAAACAGCGCATTAAAATTGACCAGAAAAACATTGAAATGTTAGAGAAAGAAAAAAAAATTTTTTTTTGTTAGCCAGTGTAATTTATGTCTGTATATGTGTGTGGTTCAGTAGCGACATGAGGCAAAGCCTATACAGTGCTCCAACCTGAACAGAAGGTGTCGGAGGAAAGAAAAACTACATGGAATTGTCAAACAGTACACTGACACCTATCTTATTGACTAGAAAGAACTAATGCTGGAATTGCAGAGGCGTAGTAACCATTAGGGAGGAGTATACTGGTGTCAATTGTTTCAGATGAAGATAGCAGTTGGCCTACCGCTCTGAACTCAGTGTTTGTTATGTATTGTGTTCTGTCTGGAAATAGAGTATAAATTAGTTATGAAGTAGGAGGTACAACCTTCTTGTTTCAGGGACTGTGGTCCTAAAGTTATTGAGCAGCACCTGGTCTGAGCTTTGCTGAATCTGGAGGCTGACAGCATACTCCTGGGTCCAGATAGCGACTAGTGAGGTGTCTCCAGAACACAGGGGAGCAATCGAGCAGAGGATTCTTTTCCTGCCACCATCACGAAAGATAAGCCTATGTGGCCAGTGGAGCTCAACATTATGTGTCCCCTCAAAAATTGACATTTTAGTTAAAAAAAAGAGGGACAATACCTGGTTTAAATTGACAGGAACTGTGATCTTTTCCCCCATACTATTTCCCAGATAAACAAACACGAAGTCATGATGACCACTAACAACATAGCTTGAAAAACAAAACCAGTATTACCTCATAGTGCTACTACACACTGACACACATAGGATAATATTATTAACATATGTCACTACAAGGTTCATATCTATAAATTATGTATATATAAATTGTGATTACAATTGATTGTGATTCCTGGTTCACTTTGTAGTTGAATCAGGATATATATTAATGAAAGTTTCATTCATAACCCTCCACTCCTACAGGAGCATAGGCCTTCAACAAACACATGCCAAGTCCTCCTGTCACGTGCCATCATCTCAAGTTCTTTCCATGTTCTCCTCATCATTTTCACCTCTGTTTCCAACTCTCTTCTCCATGTACTTCTTGGTCTTCCTCTGCCTCTCTTGCCCTGGGGGTTCCAGAACAAGGACTGCCTTGTAATGCTATCAACAGGTTTTCTCAGTGTGTGTCCTATCCATCGCCATCGTCTTCTTCTCATTTCTTGTTCCACTGGCACTTGTCTAGTTCTTGTCATCAGTTCCACGTTGGTAACCTTGTCATACCATTTTAATCCCTCTATTCTACGCAAGCACCCATTTATGAAAGTCTGTAGCTTTTTGGTTGTTGTCTTTGTTGTTCTCCATGTCTCTGAGCCATACAATAGGACTGACTTCACATTTGAGTTGAAGATTCTTATTTTCGTGTTGGATCCTATTTCTCTTGATCTCCATATATTTCCCAATGCAATGAAAGCTCCTCTTGCCTTTTGTATTCTTATTTTGATATCGCTGTCTGTCCCTCCAACTTTGTCTATATTACTGCCAAGATATGTGTATGATTCTACATCTTGTATTGGTGTTTCTTCAAGTTCAACCCTGTTATCATTACCTGCATTTATTCGCATTATTTTTGTCTTTTCCCTGTGTATTTTCAGACCCAATTGCTGTGACCTCTCATCAAGTGTTTTCAATTTGTCCTGCATCTGATTACGGCTATGGGACAGAAGAGCCAAGTCATCAGCAAAATCCAGATCATCCAACTGCTTAGTCAGAGTCCACTGGATTCCATTTCTGTTGTGTGTTGCCGATGATCTCATAACCCAATCTATTGCCAGCAAGAAAAGAAATGGAGACAAGAGGCATCCCTGTCGCACTCCTGTTCTTATCCCAAACGGTTCTGTAAGCTGTCCTTCGTGAAGAACTCTGCATGTCATGTCTTCATATGTTTTCTTTATTAAATTAATGATCTTCAGGGGAACTCCATAATGCCTCAACAATTTCCAAAGTGATTCTCTGTCTACACTGTCAAATGCCTTTTCGTAGTCCACAAATCCGATGTATAGTGGTGAATTCCATTCTAGACTTTGTTCAACTATTATTCTCAAAGTGGCTATCTGGTCTGTACATGATCTGTTTTGTCGAAAACCTGCTTGTTCATCTCTCAGTTTCTTGTCTATGGACTCTTTTAATCTCTCAAGGATAATCCTGTTTAATACTTTTCCTGGCACTGATAGTAACATTATTCCTCTATAATTTGTGCACTCTTGTAAATTTCCCTTCTTAGGCAACTTAACCAGATATCCTTCCTTCCATTCTGCTGGTATCTCTTCCTTTTCCCAGACTTTACCAAGTAATTTATATAACATCTCTGTAGCCGTGTCGATATCTGCTTTGATGGCCTCTGCTGGAATGCCATCAGGTCCAGACGCTTTTCCATCTCTTAGAAGCTTTATGGCTTTCTTTATTTCTTCCTTCGTTGGTCTTTCACCGTTAATTTGTAGCTCTTCTTCTGCTGGCTGGATGTCAGGGGGGTTTTGTGGAGCTGGTCTATTGAGAAGGTCCCCAAAATATTCTGTCCACCTCTTCATTTGCTCTTGTATATTGCTGAGCAGTTTCCCATTCTTGTCTTTTATGAGGCAACTTGTTTGCTTGTATTTCCCTGTTAGCTTCTTTGTGCTGCTATACAGTTCTCTCATATTTCCTTTGGCTGCAGCATCTTCTGCCTCTCTTGCCAACTCATCAATATACTTCCTCTTGTCTCTTTTGATACTTCTTTTTACTTCTTTGTTTGCTTCTGTGTACACTTCTTGAGCCTTGGCTTTGGAACTTCTGGTTTTGCTTGTGTTTAACTCTGCTTTCTTGTTTTTTCTGTCTTTTATCTTATTGATGGTTTCTGTTGTTATCCATGCTTTTTGTTGTCTTTCCCTTTTCCCCAGTATTTCTTCACATGTCTCCTTCCATACAGTTTTGACCTGCTGCCAATAGTCTTCTGTATTCTCTACATCTTCCAGCTGTTGGAGCACTTGGAATTTGTTGGATACTGTGACCGCAAATTTGTCTCTTGTTTCTTGATTTCTTAGCTGTCCTACATTATACTGTTGTCTATAATTTTGCATTGTTGCATATCTCTTGAGTTTCATTTTTATTTTGGCTATCAGAAGATGGTGATCTGATGCCACATCTGCTCCTCTGTATACCTTTACATCCTGCAATGATGATCTAAACTTCTTGTTTATGCATATATGATCAATCTGATTTTCTGTTCTATGATCTGGTGATATCCATGTTGCCTTGTGTATTCTCTTATGTGGAAACATGCTTCCTCCTATAGCCAGTTGATTTGAAGCACAGAAGTTTGCGAATAGTTCTCCATTTTCATTCATTACTCCTAGCCCATGTTTTCCCATGACTTCTTCAAATCCGGTGTTGACTGTACCTATCTTTGCATTCATGTCACCCATCAAAATTGTGATGTCTCTTCTTTTTACTTTATCCATAATTTCCTGTAGTTTAGTATAAAATGCTTCTTTCACAGACTCTTCTTTGTCATTAGTTGGTGCATAACATTGGATGACATTTACATGAATTTTCTTTTTAGCTGTTTTGAAAGTAGCTGTTATTATTCTGGGTCCAACAGCTTCCCATTCAATGAGTGCTTTCTGTGCTTCTTTAGATAACATAAGAGCTACCCCTTCACTGTGGTATGAACTTTCGTCTTCATGTCCTGAGGACAGCACCAATTCACCTGTGATGAGTTTCTTCCTGTCTACCCCCTTCCACTTTGTTTCACACATTCCCAAAACCTCGATTTTGTATTCCCTCATTTCTGCTGCCACTTGCGCCACTTTCCCTTGTTCGTTTAATGTCCGAACATTCCAGGTGCCAAATCTGGAAGTTCTCCTAGAAGAAAGAAGGTTAGTCAGCAACACAGACTCCTTTCGGCTTTCTCTGTGTTGCATCATACGCCTCCCCGCGAGAGGACCTTCCCCTGTCTTGGATGGCTGTGTTTTATTTTCTTTATTTGACTTGTCCATATTTGTTGAAGTTTTTTGTGGTTTAAATTTTTTTTACAGGATGGGGTAACCGGCCCCATGCCCAACCCTCCTTAGTCGCTTTCTACGACATGCTTGGCAGGGGACAGTGTTACTATTCTTTGCTCCCCTTTCGGGCCCCGGTAACACACGGGTGGTTAATGAAAGTAATTAATACATAAATATTTGAAACTTTACCAGTCATGTGTGTGAGTGTCACAGTGTAGGTTATCTGTAAAAACCTTTAATTCAGATACCTTCACAGCTGATCTCAGTCAGTACACTAAGTTAATAGGGAATAATAGAAATTAAAAAAGTATCCTTGGGTGAAAATAAATAACGTTGAGCTCTCAGTGCCTGTGGTGTCTTTGGATAAGTAATATCACATTGTATTGTTTGGTTAGACATTATATAAATTTACCTGTTAGAAAATGGCGGACCTGGCCAAATTTCGATCTGCTGCTGTACAGACTGCGAAAGAGTTAGGAATGGACGGGCAAATTATGATTGCTTATGTCACTGCTGAATGTGACAAATATATTGAACGGGAAGAAAGAAGATTAGAAAAAGAGGCCGAAAGAAAGTTAGAGGCTGAAAAGGAAATTAAGAAGTTACAAATTGAGGCTGAGGCTAAGAAGTTACAAATTGAGGCTGAGGCTAAGAGGTTGCAGATTGAGGCTGAGGCTAAGAGGTTGCAGATTGAGGCTGACAAAGAGGCTAAAGCATTGGAAGCCGAGGAAAGAAGACAGGCTGCAGAAAGAGAAGAGAAGAAATTAGCTGCAGAAAGGGAAGACAAGAGATTGGCTGCAGAGAGGGAAGCAGAAAAGGAGGAGAAGAGATTACAAAGGGAACATGAGTTACGACTAAGGGAGTTTGAGTTTCAAGGCCATGCTCCTGAAAATGGTGCCAGTCCCTTTACCTCTGATGCCACTGCTAGCCAGGGAGCCTCAACCTCAGCTATGAACTTTCATTTAGATCATTTTGTTGAGAAAGACGATGATATTGAGAGCTATCTAAATAGATATGAACTATTAGCTACCACATATGGGTTAGAGAGAGAAAGGTGGAGCTTAAAGTTATCTCAAGGGCTTCGTGGGGCAGCTTATGAAGTTTTTGCCAAAATGAGCAGAGGTGATTAGGAAAATTATGACATGCTAAAGCAGGCTCTTTTGTTAAGATATGAAAAGAACGCAGAATTTTATAGGAAAAAATTTAGGAATGCTAAACTACTGTCAGGTGAAACCTATCACCAGTTCTCTGCACGGTTAGAGACATACTTGGAGAAATGGACTTCTCTGGGGAAAACCCAAGATCTTAAGGAAATGGTCCTTATAGAACAATTAAGAGAGTCCATGGCTCCAGACCTGAGAAAGATTCTCATGGAACAAGGTGCAGAGAGGCTGGGTGAGTTGCTAAATGTTGCTGAAAGGTATCAAGCAGCTCAGGCAGAGGTATCAGGTAATAAGAAGAAACAGGTGGATAATTTTAGGGCACCACAGAACTTTAATAAATTTGATCCTAGAGATCAAAACAAAGGTAAGCACCAATTTGATAGGCCACGGTATGACAATAAAAATAAAATCCCACAATTCGATGAAAGGAAATATGATGAAAGAAAATCTTTCAACCAAGGGAAAAAGTGGTGTAAAAATTGTAAGATGAACAATCATGACACTGACCGTTGCAGAAGGAACCCTATAGTTATGGCCACCCTTCAGGTCAGGTCGACCTCAAGACAGGAGGAGGATATTATGTTAGATACCACTCCAGAAGAGATGAGGAAGGCACAGGCTGGGGATAAGACCCTGAAGCCTTGTTTTAGGAAATTGTCAACTTGTCATGCTACTCCAGGCAAGGGAGATTTTTACATGAAAAACAAGTTGATGTATAGGAAGACTGGAGCTAGATCCAAAGGTCAGGGACAGCTGGTACTTCCTAAAAGATATAGGGCAGAATTAATAAGGAGCCTACATGTGAAACCAGATGGGGACCATGAAAAAATAGGTACCATCATCCAAAAGGTGGCTCACAATTATTATTGGCCCAAGGCAAGATGGGACATTGAGAATTTTGTAGAAAGGTGTAGCATAGCACATGAGGGAACACCCACAAGTGGGAACATTGATCAGGACCTGGACACGCCAAGGGGCAAAATTAGGCCTGATAATAAAAAGAAATATAAATTTGATAAAGTGGACCAAATGGAATGGGAAGCCCCTTTTCACGGACAAGCTTCAATTAACTGTTTTACAATGGCCACTATGCGGAGAGTGCAAAAAGATGTCTTACCCCAGGATAAGCCGAAAATCCCTCAGTCGGACTTAAACAAACTGGAGGAAGAGGATGTAGAGAGGAAGTCTCTCATCAAGAATTTTAAGTGGGGAGACAGCCCCAAGAGAAAAATTGGTAGCGGTCGTTTTGTGCATGATAATTCTGGGAAGAAAAATCATCACTATTGCGCTTCTAGTGGAAGAGACCATACCGGTGCATGGACAAATAGGTCCACAAAATTAAAGGTCCATATGTAACGCTGTTAATAACGTGGACTGATGAAAAGGCAGAGGAAAATATTACATCCTCATACCAATATGTGAATGAGCTGACCACTCGTTTACAAACTGGCTGGAAACTTGCCAATGAAAATTTGAAACAAGCCAGGAAGAAACATGCTGCCTATTATAACAGGAAAGCTAAAGACGGAGATTTGGCTGGGGGAGAGAAGGTACTGCTTCTTCTACCCGGTAGTCAGAATAAGTTACAAATTGGATGGCAAGGTCCATATACAGTTCTAGAGAAGGTGTCTAGAACAAATTATAAGATAGATAAGAAGGGGAAAGAAAAAATCTATCATGTTAATCTCCTGAAGAAATATTTGGAAAGAGAAAATCAGGAAGAGACACACTTGTTGACCTTGTCCATCGCCATGGAGATGAAAAAGGAACCACTTTCATCATTTAAATATCCATTACACCCCTGTGAGACAGCGGCACAGGTGAAAATCAGTACACATTTAACGAAAAATCAGAAGGTCAGGTGGATCCATTGCCGGATACAAATCAGTTGTTTGCCAGGCTAAATAAAGCTAAGTATTTCTCAAAAGTGGATCTGAGTAAAGGATACTATCAGATTTCAGTAAAGCCTGAGATCAGACCAATTGTTGGCTGGGAACATTTCGGAGGAGCAGAGTGTCTCCCTTGTTGCCTTTTGAATTGAGGATAGTCCGAGTGTTTATTAAGGCTGATGAGAAATTATTGGATCCACTACACAACTCAGATTTCACCATATAGATCAACTCCTCATAACGTACAATTTGAGGAACATCTAATCTTCTCTGGACATGTCGTTGAGCAGACTCAGAGAAAAGAAATGGTGAATATTGATTGCTAAGCAGTAGTAAGACAAGCCGTAACACTTGCAGCTGTACAGTAACATATCTGATATGGATTCTTGGATTGCAGAGGTCTGGGGCAGATTTCTTGAGTCGTGCCTACTTTGAATTGACCCACCTGCATTAATCCATGATAAAAATAAAATTAGCGAAACGGTGATGCGGATTTTCTAAGCCGCCATCCGTGTGATGAAAATCACCGTAAGCCCCAGGAATAATAACAAATGTCTCTATGTGTATATAGAATTATAGACTGACATATAACGTCTGTTTTAAGTGGGGAGAATTTGTCGTGAAACATTCTAAATCCACATATCTAAATTAAAAAGTAAATGTAAAGCCTAACGAATTAATTCAATAAAAGGAAAGAAGAATGGTAAAAGACCAGTGCTGTCACAATGGCGTACAAAAATCCCCCTTTTTCTACTTCGTCTGCATAATTGTAACGCTTTCACGTTTACTAGTAAAGCCTAATGCATCAACTACACGCGTTTCAACAAAACAATAAAACGTGTACTGTATTTCTTAGAAAACCTTGAGATATACACACTGCGTAATGACCTAGATTAATATTCCATTAATTTCATTTTATACACTGCGTAATGAAAAGACAGACGGCCTTAGAGAGAGAGCTGTACGGTGGAACGCATGCAATACTACCACAGTCTCGCGATATAAAATTAATGCCATCACGCGCGAAAGGCATGAAGCACTAACTTTTTTTCAAATAGACAGTGATAAAAAACACTACCAATACACGGTTATGTTTTAAAAAACATGGTTAATGCTTATTAGGAAACATGACATTATACTGTTTTTCGTCTGAAATCCTGATAGTACAGAAGACACCCCATCGTATCGAAGTGAACGGGAGGTAGAAGAAAATGCATATTTTGAACGCAGCCACTTAGCCCCATTAAATTTATATATTTGGGTTCCTTGGGAGTTGCTGACAAAGAATATGTTAAGTGTTACGCAAATAGTCTAGGAACTAACAAATTATAGCCAAAATAAAATAGTGAGGTTGTCTGACAGCACCAAATCATAATTGCTCAGTGGCATGTTTTGAAACCACTATTTTACGGGAAATAGGCCAACAAGTTAAATCCTATTTGATTGGCTAGAAGTATATGTAAGGCGAAACACGATTAGTCGGACTGCAAATACTATTTTTGGTTGTTAGGGGAAACGTAGGAAGGGTAAATTTTTTCAAAAGCTTTTGTAAACATGGTCCTATTGGCTAGACCATTTGATATAGTCAATTAGGAGCGTCTGTTCAGTGCCACATTTTAAAATAAACTTACTGAGAAGCAAGTGCGTTGAGATCCAGCTCATATTTTTCTTATGAAAGCCTGGGACAGAGGCAGATCGGAATTGTGCCATAACTCATCGCCAGTCAATGTATTTGTTTATTATTTCCATGAATTGTGGGACAGTGGTACTAACATATTAAAGCAGCACCTGTTCTGAGTTTTGCTGAATCCAGAGGCTGGTAGCAGACTCTTTGGTCAATATATCGACCAGTGTGGCTTCTCAAGAACACGGTGAAGCAAGCGAGCAGTGGAGACTGTTTCTTGCCGCCCACACAGAAGTTAAGATTCTGTGGCCAGAACAGCTCAATCTTGTGTATACCCCTCTAACAGTGACTTACCTTAAATCTAGAGGGACATTTATTTGTTTCAAATAAAAAGAAACTGTGAACTTTCCCAATATTTTTTCCACGAGAAACAATCACTTGAAGTCATGATGACACACAACCACCTAGCTTGAAAAGCCAGTATTACCTCATAGTACTACAGCACAACTTACACACAAATTGCAATAATAATATATGGCAATACAAAGATCCTATCTATAAATTGTGTACATATAACTTGTGATTACATTTGATTGTGATTCCTGGTTCACTTTGTAGTTGAATCAGGATATCTAATATTTGAAGGAATTAATACATATATTTTTAAACTTTAACACTTGACTCATTTAAGATAGTCTTATAGAGTGTTCTATGTATGTGAGTGTCACAGTGTTGTAAAGTATTGTGGATTAAATTAAATTGTTTATATGTCGGTTGGTTGTTGTGAACATACACTTCATCATTATCATAACCCTAGACATTCAACGTAGTCATCACAATAGCCCAGAATAAGTATGGCTGAGGTCTAAATGTGGTAGCAAGTAAGGTCATCTGTAATACACCACACTTATTAGATACAGATACCTTCACAGCTGATCTCAGTCAGTACACTAAGTCCCCTATAAATATTTATATCATCCCACTTTACCTATATATATATATATATATATATATATATATATATATATATATATATATAAGTTATATATATATATATATATATATATATATATATATATATATATATATATATATAGATATATATATATATATATATATATATATATATATATATATATATATATATATATATATATATATATATATATATATATATATATATATATATATAACATAATTGTAAATTTATATATTATATATTATATAATTTATATAATTTTAAATTATATAATATAAATTATATAATTATAACATATAAAATATCAAAATTATATAATAAAAATTATATAATATAATAAAATTTTATATTTGTTATATTTTATTAATATTTATTAATTATAATAACATGATATCTCATCTCATCTCAACCCATAACCCGTCATGGGTCGTAGGGTTCCATGGTGGAAGCATCAGCAGACAGGGTCCTCCACTGCTCTCTATTCTCAGCAATGCGTACAAGTGTGGAGAAACCGTGTCCTGCCCATTCTTTGATGTTATCAGCCCAGGATTTTCTTTGCCTTCCTCTTCTCCGTTTACCTTCGACTGTTCCCTGGAGGATCGTTTTCGAAAGGGAGTCATGACGAGTTACATGCCCAAACCAGGCAAGCTTTCGGCGTTTCACTATTGACAAAAGTGGTTCTTGGTGGCCTGCATAGGTGTTTATCTTCTCTCTAACATAGACATTTGTTTTGTGCTCTTTATAGCAAATGCGCAAAATTCTTCTATAACATTTATGCTCGAAAGCCTGAATCCTTCGCTCCGTATCTGCAGTGAGTGTCCAGCCCTCACACCCATACAAGAGAATAGATAATACATGATCACAAAATTATATTTTAACCAAATTCGATATAACTATAGAAATAATAATAAGTTTGAGATGTTATTAATATGTTTAGGTGAAATACCCATTTATTTCAAAATATAGTCTACATAAAATGGTTAAACATTAAAACTTTTTATAAAATTAACATTTGAAGCAATGATACCATAGTGGTGTGAAATGGACCGCGTATGGGGAGTAATGGACTTGATGAAGGGGAGAAATGGACCATATGCAGGAGAAATAGTCCATGAAAATGAATTAATAAAATTGTAAATTACCAAAGGATATGTTGAAACGTAGATACCTTTCTGTTCTTTTTGTACCCTTGCAGCAAGTTGGCTGTGGTAATATTGCTTTAATTTGACTTATTTTAACAGTCCCTAAATCTTCTACAGCAGGCCAAAAAAACTTGTCAAACATTTTACCACTCTTTCTTAAAAAATTGATTTCCACATCGCCATCCTCATCTTCCAGCTGCATGACTTTCCCAATTAAATATTTCGTGTTTTTTCCTGTCTCAAACTCACACACATTCTTTATCATCCATGAATCTGCTAAATGACTAAACGCTGCTTTCATGGGCCCAAAGACAGTTCGATCCAATGGTTGCATTTTGTTGCTTGTATGTGGTGGAAGAGTGATGACATGAATATGGTTCTGCTTTGCCAAATGCAGAGCAGGAAAGGAAATGTGGCTTTTGTGATTATCCATGATCACAATGATGGGATATGTCTCTGACGGTCTAACACATTTCACAATATGCTCAACCACTTTCACAAAATTTTCACTTGTCATCTAACCTGAAGAGTGGGTAAGTAAGTCCTAAAGAGCCTTTAGGTGCTCCATTTAACATAAAATGTTTAAAAATTGTTTCTTGGAAACAAAAACACTGGTGGCAAGCTGTGTCCAGTAGCTGAAACTATGCAGCACATTGTGACAAGTTCACCTCGTTCTCGTAATGTGACTTGCCCAACCTGTTTGGTACCACGTGGTGCAATTACTCTAGGAACTTTTTGTACTGTTGTTACACCAGTTTCATCAAGATTGTAAATTTGATCCCCGCTTACATTCAGGTTTGTATAAGAGGCTTGTAGTATGTTAAAAAATGCCGCAACAGTGTGTCGATTAAATGCGGTTGCTCGTGCCAGTGATGTTGCTTCTGTTTGTCTTATTGACAATTGTGAATGCCGCCTCAGGAAGCCAAAAAACCATTCCCTTCCTGCCATTGAGTTCTCAATCCATGTTTGCGGACATTTCAAATGATTCAATGTTGCCATTTCAAAGGCAAGAGTACGAACATTTTTTGGTGTTAGTCCATGAAACATTTTGGAACACTTATCCAGATAATTTGCAAGACTCTCTTCCTGTTCAGCATTAAAAATCTGACTGTGCCGATAATTTGGGGTGAGGCTGACTTCTGAAGATTTGGACTTAATAATATTGTTGATCAGAGTTGCCCGAGCAATTCCATATTCCCTTGAAGCTTGTCTAACAGGCATGCCTTCCACTACGGCAGTCACAGCAGCTCTCATAATGGACTCCGGTACTTTGTCCTTATCTGTTTTCCTCTTGTAAACACGAGTCATTTTTTTCTGGAAAAAAATAATTTAGTGTATAAAATAATTATAATAATTATACTTATAAAATAGGATTACATTGATAGTTTAATAATGATTAGTTTTATAGTTTACACTGATAGAATTTAAACATATTTCTTCAACTGTTTAAACAAACTAAGATTTAGGAAATATTTTGCGTCTGTGGCCTAATGGATATGAACGCAGTTTCATAATCCAGATATACCAGGTTCGAAACCTGCTGCAGGCGGTTTGGTGGCAGATCGCTTTGTGTGGATTTTTAACAATGGTATAAGCGCCGTACCGTTCAGAAAGCAATGGCAAACTACTGAACGTAAAAATTGCCTAGAAAAATCACAAACAGCCAATAAAAGCTGGGGTTGATTGCCACGTCCTGTAAAGGATAAGCAACTAACTTTTTTTTTGTGATGAATGGGATACTTGTATAACGCTTCCATGTTCGGGGAGAAATGGACCAGTGACGGCCCATTTCTCCCCACAGGTATTCAGATAGAAAAGACAAGCATAAACTCTTAAAGCTAATAATTTTTAGACATAAAGAACATTGCTTATGCAGGAAAATGGTAATTCTGCCTATAAAAATAACTTACCGTACAATCAGCGAAGAAGCGACAAAAATTGGACTTGCAATGTCACTTAAAAAACTCAACTATTTCCTTGTACAAAATGAGGTCACTGATTGTCAAAAAATGCGCGCACATAAAAAAACCGGACGTTGTTCCTGGAAATGATCTCATCCTACTGGTATTTTTTCATTATGGTCCAAATTAAAATGGAACATTCGTTTTTGAGATACAAGGGGCGGTCCATTTCTCCTAACGGTCCATTGCTCACCACTCTCCCCTATATATATATATATATATATATATATATATATATATATATATATATATATATATATATATATATATATATATATATATATATATATATATATATATATATATATAACCTCTACACCTCACGGTAGAAGGGGAACGACTAAGTAAGTATATATATATATATATATAGATATATATATATATATATATATATATATATATATATATATATATATATATATAATTATAATAATAAAATTATATAATATAATTATATAATAAAACTATAATAACATTTTTGTTGCTACATAGTGGAATTCTAACGGAATATAAAATTCAACGGAGTATGTGTTAAAAATCCACGCTACTGATTCTTTTCAACAAACCGGTAAGTAAACTAGTTTTCTTCTTTTTGTTTTGTTACTTGAAATACAAATAATAGTACAAATATGTGCTACTGTATTTCCATCTAATTTTATTTCAAATTATTAGCTAACCTAAACGAAAACTGAGGAAAGAACAAGCAGGATTTAGAAAGAATAGAAGATGTGTAGATCATATATTCACTCTCAGGAACATTATAGTGCAGTGCTCAGAATGGCAAAGGCAGCTTTACATTAATTTCGTTGATTTTGAAAGGATTTTGACAGCATACATAGGGACAGTTTATGGAAAATACTGAGGGCTTATGGAATTCCAAGCTGCATAGTGTCAATCATAAAAAGCCTCTATGCCAACTTTACGTGTAGTGTTGGGCAGAGCAACCTAACCTTTGAGGTGAAGACAGGAGTACGACAGGGATGCCCCTTATCAACCACTCTATTTTTAACAGTCATAGACTGGGTGATGCGCCAGACAACAGAGGGCAGTCCAAGAGGAATAAGATGGACTACATTTTCTACATTGGAAGATCTGGAATATGCAGATGACATTGCACTGCTGGCATATTCACATCAACACATCCAGGAAAAAACGGATAGACTTAATAAATTTAGCCAGCAGGTGGGCTTGAACATCAATTTAAAGAAGTCTGAGGTCATGACGCTCAATGTGAGCAACCCTGAGCCCATATCAGTAAGGAATCAGCAACTGGTACAGACAGATACCTTCACATACCTAGGAAGCATAGTAACACCAGACGGTGGGGCAGGCAAAGACATCAACATCAGAATGAATAAGGCAAGAACAGCCTTCTTTAGCCTAAATAACCCCTGGAAGTCCTCCCAATACAGCACAAGCACAAAATTAAGATTATACCAGAGTTGCGTGCTTTCTGTGCTTCTCTATGGTGCGGAATGCTGGAGAGTCACAGAGAAGGAAATGTCAAAATTGTCCTCTTTTCACATAACATGCCTAAGAAAAATTCACCGAATCTTTTGGCCGAATACCATCACCAACCAAGATCTGCTTACTCGTAGCAAGCAAGAGGACATGCACACCATCATAGCTGGCAGACGCTGGAGCTGGGTTGGTCATGTCCTCAGAAGAGACCCCGATGCCATCACAAGAACAGCTATGCTTTGGACCCCTGAAGGAAAGCGAAAGAGAGGCCGACCAAAGACAACTTGGCGGAGGACTGTGGAGGCTGAGATGCAGAGAATGAGCCAGAGTTGGGGCACTGTACGAAGGATGGCCACCGACCGTGCAAAGTGGAATCAATTTGTTGTTGCCCTACAAGACGCCACTAGGCGTGATGGCCACTGACTGCTTTGACGGTCGGTGGTTAAGGATCGAAGAAGAAGAAACGAAAATGCAAATTGGGTCTGAAACTCATGATCGGGTCCATTTTCCTGCAATACGGGTACGACCGAAAATGGCGGCCAAATTTTAGTTGTCGTCACTCTATATATCAAGGGCACTAATCTACACCATATCGGCATGACGTCACTTCCTTTAATAATAAGTAAGTCCGTATAAAATGATCAGAAAAGGAGCCCTGTCGAGCCAACTATTATACCGACATAATCGTTATGAATTTTAATCATAACAACCATATTCCCAATTTGCCTCAGTGAGCTTATAACGGGATCCTGGTCGCAAAAAGTGTTTTAAAAGATAGGCTATGTGTCTTGCACCTGCATGTGCCTATTACAACAAGACGGTGAAACTGTTTATGATTTTCTTAATCAACCTACCAAACCCCATTGTCTTTAAATTTGGATATACGCCATAATTTAACACATGTAATATGTATGTAGCTGCACAGGTTGTCGCTCGTCGTAACGGAGCAAAAACCCTTAATTAAAGTCGTATCACGAGATTTTTTTTCTGTATTTTTAGCTTCGAGTTTTTTGGATTAGCTCAGCAATATTTATAAAGCGTTGTTCATTCATAACGTGCTTACCTATGATGATCTGTGCTTTATGCTGTCTTGTAATGTTCTTTGTTGTCACGCGGTGTTATGTATTGGTTGGTGTTGGATTAATTTTGGTCACAATTGGTTAATAAATTCAAATACCTGGGCACATTAATAACAACGGAGGGAAGATGCATCTCAGAAGTGAAGTGCAGAATAGCTCAGGCAAAAACAGCATTCTATAAACTGAAGAGTATTTTAGTTAACGATTCCTTGTCATTGGAAGTAACAAAGAGAGTTCTTCAATGTTATATCGAACCAATCATGACATATGGGAGTGAGACATGAACAATTAGTAAACAAGTAGGGAAATAATTACAGGCCACAGAGATGTGGTGTTATATAAGAATGTTAAAAATACAGCCAAAAAGAGTAACGAGGATGTCATGAAAGAGGCCAATGCGCAAAGTTAGAAAGAAGCAATCCACTTTTTGAGGGCATGTTATGAGGAGAGGAAAGCTGGAATATATCGTAACAACATGTAATATTCAAGGAAAAAAGATATAGGGGAAGACAAAGAGAGCAAATACTGGACAATTTGACACCGCCCGGAAGTTGTGGAGAGACATGGTCTCCTACGCCACTAAGCATGGTACTTGAAGAAGAGAACAACTGGTTACGAAGTTTGTTTTTCGATAAGACCATCAATGTTGCAATACAAAGCGCAGAAATAAACAAAGGGACACAAGCAGTTAAATCAGTAAGAACGTGAGCAGTTCCGAGTGCTTGTTCTTGGATTCCGTGACCTGTTTTTCATTCTGTATCGACGCAACAAATAAATTAGCTGCATATTCACATAAGTTCATCTAATGCATCATATAAGTCAAATTCACAGTTGATTATAGTATGGTCCATACAGCGCTCACTATATGTCTAATTAACAAAATGTATAACAAAACTTATTATATCATAGTTTTTTCCATTTGTTTTCTTCACTGTCATTGATTCATATAATTAATTCTTATATTTTTAAATATTTATTTAGGTTCTTATGTGTCCTATCTAGCCTTCACTTTCTTTCCTTTCCCTGACGAAGGCCTTGTGGTCGTAACGTTGGCTATTTTCTTTGTCTTTTGTCCTCGTAAGACGAATTACCTTTTTTCGATTTTTTTTCACACCCATCCTTGATTCATATAACAGTATTAGTCCATGTAACACCACGTGTAGTTCCAGTGGATCTCTGAGAAGACAAAGTCAAAATAACAATAAAAAAGAAATGATAATGGTGATTACTCAAAAAAAACATTGAAGACTATATCCTACCTAATTATCTATTATCTGTTGTATAGTACGGGAGCCACGGTAGAGCAGAGGTTAGTGCACTGGCTTCCTAACTTTACCTTTTTTACGTTCCATAGTACGCTTTTCGCTGTCTCGTTCCTGTGCTATACCGACCTGTGTTGTTAAGTCGCAACTTCCACGAAAACATGCTCTAGAGCAGGTCGGTCAGTTTAAATACATTGGAGCCATAATAGTCTGGAAGAGAGGCATCAATGACGAGTTGGCTACCAGAAGATCGTCAGCTGGGAACGATTTTCCAGGCCATAAATTGAGGATTACTCCGCTAAAGAAAAACTGGCAAGAATGGTTGTTTGTATATCGCTCCGCTAAATTTAGTGCCAGTCATGACTTACGGATGCAAGTCATTAGCATTGATTACAACCCACAAAAGCCAGCTCCAAGCCTCGGGCTTTAGGTATCCGAAGAAGGTAGTTCACGTATCAAGAAGGGGCAAGTTCCAAAACCAGATGATACGTCACGGTTTCGAAACCCAGCCCACACAGACCCGAGTGGAACCGACTCAGCTGCGATGGTTCGCCCATGTGACGGTATTGCCTCCCCTGCAACAGTGGCCAAAACTCAAGAGTAACTAATATGGGCTTCAAAGGTATCTACTTTCGCACAAGATTACTCTTGGCAGAGATGTAGATAGAAGGGTGATGACACTTCTATTACAAAGGGAGTCTTCACAAGATATTCAGAATAAGCGAGAACAATACTGCTTTGGCTGAGTATGTTAACTCTGTAATTCTGCCAACACTTTTGTGAAGGATTTAATTACTTATTACTTTCAGCTAGTTTAAGCCCCCACCCCTGATTTACTCAGTGGAATTCTATTATTTTAGTACAGCTCGGTTTAGAGTGTGTGTAGTAATTTGACTGAGACAAACATGCAATAACTTTAAAATGATTAAATCGAAGTTAAATTTGTATAAATACAAATAACAAAATTTAATAATCACTTAAGTTTTAGCAGTTGGAAAATAATTTGAATAGTTATGGATCAAGAAAAGTTATCACCACAGTCGTTATGGATTGTGAAATGTTATAAGAAGTTCAAATGGAAGCATAGATTTGAACTTAGCTGCCAATGACGGTTCTGCTCTGGGTTGATTCTTTTCACACTGCTCACACTCGTCCCTGATCAAGGTTGTCGGGTGTAGCTCGTTTCCCAGAAATGTCAAGGAGAGTCTACCATGTGCGTCCTTCGTCTTAAAGCTTAGGCCACTGTTCTCATCTTGTTCTTTCTCTTCTTCGTTCACCGTCAGATGTCAACTTGAAAAAGTTCAAAGAAAGCAGTGGTCAACTTAAGGCTGATGATATCTCCGTAGATTTTCTCCAGGAATGGTACTGGTGATGGCCATATGCGTTTTCTCTGTTCCTCATATGTTGGGCACCTTTGAAGCAGATGTTCGGCAGTCATTTTATCAGTGCCACAGTCACACTCATCAGTAGTTCCTATCTTTAATTTGTTGAATAGATGGTATCCCAATCTATTATGACCTGTGCGAAGTCTGAAGATTACCACTTGTTCACTTCTGCTGAGCTGGTAATATGTATCATTTTTCGTGTGGCCTGGATGATCTTCTTCCCACTTGTGCTTGTACCTGCGCTTGATAAAACTCTTGGCCTCCTCATAAGTTATATTTGTGTCAAGTTGAGGAAGCTTTCCCCCTTCAGTTGCCAATCTGCCAGCCTCTTCATTTCCAGGGATGTTGCAGTGAGAAGGGATCCACTGTATCACGACTCTTTTGTATTGCTGACATAGTCTGTGAAGTGTTACTCTTAGGTCATCCAGTTCAGCATTACTTTCACTTTTCAGCGTTGTAATCACTGACAGCGCATCTGAGAAGATAGCTACTGGTCTCTCTGGGATTTCTTCTGTCATTAGAATTGCTGATGCAGTTTTTAAGGCCTCTGCCTCTGCTCTGAAGTTACTTGAAAATGTCACTGTTGCGACTACTATCTTTTTTTTTGTGTGCCATTGCTTAAGCTCAGGAAGACTCCTCCATCCCCATCTTCTGTTGCTTTGGATGCTGAAGACCACTGGTTCTGATAAAAATAATTTTCATAAATGATATTCCGTCTATTGGGAATCGAACCCAGTCCATTTAGAATTCGAGGCGGGCGCCATACCTCTTAGCCACTCCGACCCTCGACATTTAAAGTTATTTGCGTGGACCCTAGAATCCATTCGTGGACCTCAAGTTTAAGATATCATGTTTTTAAAAGTCCCTTTCCATACTTTCGCTTGCATAGAGTGGCGGGGTGAAAACGGAACCTTTATGTTTGTCTAATATTTATTTACTGTTTACAGGCCTCGGGTTTCCCTTCCTTATGTGTTACAGAAGCCAGACGCTTGTGCCATCTCAGCTCCTTCCCATCCACAGAAGGTTTGTACGTTGTCTCTCTGCCCATATGTATGCTATACCGCATGTCCATACAATGGTGCAGTCATTCCACCAAGCTGGGAGTTCCCCTTTCCGGAGAAACCACTCACAGCCATTCCAATTACAGGGCCTCGATAGTGTCCCGTATTGTTATTTTTCGTCACTACCTCCCCGTGCTGGGAGTGGGTAAGTTACGCGCCTGCTGCCTTCCTTGAATGTGGTGTAGCCTAGTGTAGCCGTATCAGAGAGAGAGAGAGAGAGAGAGAGAGAGAGAGAGAGAGAGAGAGAGACGGCCATGACTTTGTTGCACTGACTCAGAAATATTGTTTGTGATGACTGTTACATTGCTGCTGACAGTTTTGCAGAAGCTATTTTTAGCCTCAAATACCACATCCGCTTGACCCGCCCGCCTTGTTCAAATGAACTGAATCCTCAGCGCTATTTTAGTTCAGGTGTAACATTTTTGTTCACAAACATTATGCTTCATCATGAACTGCCATCTCCACAACGAAGGTTGGCTGTAATGGATCTCCAACGTCTTCTGTCTCTTGTCTTGGTGGTGCACTCTGAAAGACTCTTTCCTGTCCATCTCTTGATGTTATCTTCCCACTTATAGCGCTGTCTTCCCCTTGCATGTTTGCCTTCATCTCTCCCTTCTATTATGGTCTTCTGCAAGGTGTTATGCCTTTTTATGTGGCCGAAGTATTTTAGCTGCCTAACTTTGATCTCACTCATTAGTTCTCTTTCATACCTAGATTTTGTAGGACCTCCTTATTTGTTTTCTTCTCTTTCCATGAGATGCGCCCCGTTCTTCTATATATCCACATCTCAAGAGTCTCAATTCGTTCCTCCAATTGCTTATTCATTGTCCATGTTTCTACACCATACAGTAGTGCAGAATATATATAACATTTTATGATTCTGTTTTAATTGTGAGATAACTGTTTGGATGTCAGTATATGTTTCATGTTGTTAAATAAATGTAGCTTTGGCCATTCCTATTCTCTTCTTGATTTCTGTTTCACATCTGCCACCTTCTGCCTAGAGTAACTTTTTTTTCCAAGTGCATTAAACTGAATGTTGTTGGCGATCATGCCCTTTGTGCGCTAGTGTTTTTTTGCCAATGTTGTTGTTGACATCCCCCCACACCATGGAGCTGGTTAAACAATCCATTTCTTGTTTTCTTCCATGAAATGACGGGTTAAACTGCCAATTATTTATTATTTCCTTGTCATGTCGCTGGTTAAACTATCCATTACTTTTTGTTTCTTTTCATGCAATGGCGCTGGTTAAACTGCCAATTTAAGTAATTTCCTTCTTGCCCAGTATATTCCATCTTTGCATATTTTCTCTTTATTTCGTCAAATATTTACGTGTCCGTACAACGGTTTATAAATATCTTTTTTTAAAACCGGGACTACTTTTTTCTTATATAATATGCTTACATTGTATGCTGGAGCCTTTCAGGATTTCATTCTTCTTCTTCTTTGATCCTTAGCCGCCGACCGTCAAAGCAGTCAGTGGCCATCACGCCTAGTGGCGTCTTGTAGGGCAACAACAAATTGATTCCACTTTGCATGGTCGGTGGCCATCCTTCGTACAGTGCCCCAGCTCTGGTTCATTCTTTGCATCTCAGCCTCCACAGTCCTCCGCCAAGTTGTTTTTGGTCGGCCTCTCTTTCGCTTTCCTTCAGGGGTCCAAAACATAGCTGTTCTTGTGATGGCATCGGGGTCCCTTCTGAGGACATGACCAACCCAGCTCCAGCGTCTGCCAGCTATGATGGTGTGCATGTCCTCTTGCTTGCTACGAGTAAGCAGATCTTGGTTGGTGATGGTATTTGGCCAAAAGATGCGGTGAATTTTTCTTAGGCATGTTGTGTGAAAAGAGGACAACTTTGACATTTCCCTCTCTGTGACTCTCCAGCATTCCGCACCATAGAGAAGCACGGAAAGCACGCAACTCTGGTATAATCTTAATTTTGTGCTTGTGCTGTATTGGGAGGACTTCCAGATGTTATTTAGGCTAAAGAAGGCTCAGGATTTCATTATTTGTCTTTAAAACCTGCCCCTGGTGTTAGAAACATCATTATGTAAAGCAAATTGGTACCGAGACCCATGCTGCAAGAGCCTATGAATGCTTTCATGTATTCTTCCTTTTATGGGTCAGCTGAAATGGTGGCCTATACTCTACAGGAAGCAATAAGGAGAAAAGATGAAATGCTTACATGCGCTGATAACATTTGAAGAAAATAAACACCGAAAGTGCATTGGTGCAATGAAATAAAACTGTAAACAAATTCAAGACGAAAATAATGTTCACTTCACAAGGATCTGTGTCCTTGACACTGCTACTAAAAATAGTTGCCAACGTTATGTAACTTGCAACTTCCTTCCTGGTCTCTGGGGCAGTTGTCAAGTAAACACAAAAAAGACCTAATGAAAATATACCGATAATGCCAGCTTGCACTGGAAAACTATACAAATATATATTAAAACACAAAGAGGCAAGTTAATTTTCATTAGGCATAGTTATAGAAAGCCCAATGTTGTTCCCGGGGGATGCACACAAAAAAAAAAAAAAAAAAAAATAGGGTGCGCTGCCCCCTCATACAGAGGCGGATCTACTATGAAGCTAAAGATTCAGGGCCATCAAATCCAGTTTTATCTATAATACGGTTTGTTTCCACTTCCAAAATGTATTTTATAACTCAAAGAGTTTAAGCTCCAGGGTCCCCAAAATGTAGACCCGCCACTGCTCTCACGCATGCCGTAAGAAGAGACTAATATGAAGTGGTTATGGAAATGGCAAACTCATCATGTAAAATACATTGCTACAGAGATCATCACTGTAACAGTATATGAATGTTTTGATGCGGGCTTCCCGTAAGTGTCCCAGCTCGTGCCGTGGTTCCATGCCCCATAATGAGTGAGCAGGGGCATCATCATCGCAAGGGGAAGGGAGGGGGCAGGTACTAGATTCTAAACTTGCTCATTATGAACCATGTTTGTGCCAGTTTGTCATATAGAGCGTTGACGGTGGTTAAGTAGCAAGGACAACACAACTGGCCAATAGTTTTAACCAGTGATTCCTAACCAGGGTTACATGATTCCGTGACGATTCGTAAGGGGTTCCGCGAGACCTTCTGAATAAATAAATATAAATTTAAAATGAAGGAATTGTTGTCCAGCGCGATTATCAATAACTGTTTTATGCATTGGCAGCAATAGACACAGTTTGAGGGACAGACAATGATACCAACATAACAGTACAAAAGCCTAGATGAGCATTCATTGCATTGGGAAATATATAGAGATCAAAAGAAATCAGGCCCAACACGAAAATCAGAATTTTCAATTCAAATATCAAGTCAGTTCTATTGTGTGGCTCTGAAACATGGAGAATTTTCACAAATTGATGCATGCATAGAATAGGACCGAAGTGGTATGAAAAGATCATTAATGGTGGAACTGATAATAAGAAATAGACAAGCGCCAGTGGAACAAGAGACGAGAAGACCCAGGAGATGGATAGGACTCAAATCAAGAAAAACCTGTTGATAGCAATACCAGATAGTCCTTCTTCTGGAGCACCCAGCGTAAAAGAAATAGAGAAAAACCAAAAAACACATGGAAAGGAGAACTGGAGACATGAAGGGAAGGAAAACGTCACTGTAAGACCTTCAGCTGATGGCACGGGACAGGAAGACTTGGGCATAAGTTTGTTGAAGGCCTATGCTCCATGGCGAAAATGAAAGGCGAAGAAGAACCAATAACTGGATTAGTTTCTGTGCGCTCCTCACTTGTCTGCTCACGTGATATGTCCGGTTATAGAGAAACACTGGGAAGAAAAATGAGCTCTGTGTCAAAAATAGAAGGAACAATTATCAAGTCTATTTCTGTAGTTCAAATTAAGGCATTTCTTTTCGCAAAACCCTTAGCTGATTGTTAGCTGTTGTGGTCTTTTCTTGTTTGCTTGATTTCTTGAGAATGTTCTTCTTTTTCCCCCCTTTGATTTAAAAGCTTTATAATCAGGAAACAGTAGAATAGAAGGAGTGACATGGTATGACAAGATACCAATGTGGAACCGGTTACAAGAACCAGTGGAACAAGAGATGAGAAGACGACGGGATGAATAGGACACACAATGAAGAAATGTGTTGATAGTATTACAAGGCAGTCCTTGTTCTGGAATCCACAGATAAAAAGAGAGGCTGAGTAGACCAAAAATCACAAGAAGTGAAAATGAAAAGGAAGACACGGAAAGATCTTGAGCTGATGGCAAGTGACAGGATGTGGCATGTGTTTATTGAAGGCCTTTGCTCCTTAGGGAGATATAGGTTATTGATTGAACCAGGGAACAAGACAGTCTTAATAGACATTTTAAAATTGCTCAGTGGATCTCACTGGTAGCAATTCTTTCATTACCCTGCAGCACCGTAATCAACATTTTATAACACACGTTTCTATCCTGAACTCCGCCTATGCCTGTCCCAAGCCCGGATGAAAAAGGAGGGCGGCCTGCATGGAGGCCGTAAGGAGGCAGCCCCTCCACCATGCAAAGGCACAACAGGCCAATCACCTGTTTGCTTTAAACCATGATTACGAGTAACACAAGAGAGAAAACCGGACTGATTCTAAAGGCGACGAACTGGAACGGACTACGGAGTACGACTTATGGAACATGGAACACAAGAAGTATAAATGGGAAGGAAGAGGAGCTGGTGGAAGAGATGAGGAAAGCAAAACTAGAAATCCTGGCTATAACGGAAACAAAGAAAAAAGGACAAGGAGTCATGGATCTCAATGGCAACACGCTGCTCTACAGTGGTGTACCCATATCCGAAAGAGCTAAAGGGGGTGTGGGTTGCATTGTGGCCCAAAATCAAAAAGATAGTATCAAGGGGTGGAACTTTGTCTCAGAGCGCATTATGGTTGTGAAACTAAAAGAAGGAGAAACCATATTCAACCTGGTCATAGTGTATGGGCCAAATGAGGATGAGAGAGCAGAGGTCAAGGAGGAATTCTTCGAGCTGCTTCAAAGGACAGTGGATGACTGCCTAGATGAAGTTATCATGCTCGGAGATTTTAATGCCAGAGTTGGAAATGACCATGCTAGATGGGGTGGAGTTATCGGAAGATATGGAGAAGATACTCTCAATGACAATGGAAAGCGACTCCTTAGATTTTGCAGTGAGCAGAATCTGATCATTACAAACACAAAGTTCCCCCATAAGCGCATACATGCATACACTAGATGTGAACCAACAAAGAATGAGAAGTCAGTGATCGACTATGCCTTTGTTCGGAGAAGCTCATTGTAGTGGTTTTGTTGGTATTGTATGATGGTGATATTACTAATTGTGATGTATGAGGTCAGCTGTGAAGGCTCCTGAGATAAAATGTAGCTGTGAATTTTCAGAAGGCCTTTCTTGCTACCACTACGACCTCACACCTATCTTTTTTTCTAATGAATGTGGCTACGTTAAAATCTAGGGTACTGAATGTAATGTGTTGTATTGACATATACAAACACACACACACAGATATTAAATAATATAATATTATCAATAAAATTTAGAACACAAAGGAACTAAATTCAGCTGGTGAAATTTTAGAAAGTAAATCTTTTTTAAATTTATTTGTTCTGAACCAAGGTTTTATTTTGGCCAGAACATATGAAAGATTTTGGAATTTATGAGTGAATGGCATGAATAAATGGCATGATAAATAAAAGGTGTGTACGTATATAATTTTCACGATTTGTTAATATTTCTACAGTTCATAATTTTATTTTCCCTGGGAGAACGATGAATAGATGTGCTGTTGGGGTGGCTTCATCCCTCCCTGTCTATGCCTACCAAACATTGTCCATTAATGATGGAAGGAAATGGGATGTTTTAGTAGTAATTCACTTGGGTGCTATGTCTATGAAGTTGGTGTAAATCCAGCAGACCAGCCTGCTTACGTAACTTTGAAAGAGTAGTTCTGGTGCTGGAATCTGGTGACCCCACCTCTCCGTGCTTGGGGGCAATATATCGGGTGGCCCCACCTCTCCGTGCTTGGGGCAATACAAGGCTGTTCTGCCGAGATGCGACACTGCACGGGTCCTCACTGTCAATTATTTACCCAGCATTTGACACCCCTTTTTGGTGTCAACATAAAAAACTCACAGCTCTGAAATAAAGTATTGGTTTAGGTTCAGAACCTTACCTAAGGAGCCACTTCTACACGTAACAATTTACAATAACATCACTTAGACAGGGTCAGATCTCTCTGACCATACAACACATCTTACCAAGTTGGTTTCACATAGGATAAGTTCTCCCAGACTACATATTCCGAAATATGTTTATTAGCTTCCTGCCATAGAATAGGATAGGTGATATGTTCCACTGATCTCAACACTTGATCTGTCCTTCCTAACCCTTGCTGGAGTTTATATATATTGTTTGTCCCTAGACCCTGAACTAGGGCGGGGGGTCTAGAGCAAATCCTTACTTGTTGTAAAGCTAGATTTCGATATGGCAGTATCAAATCACTCGAAACATTAAACAATATTTAAAATATACAAAGAAATAATTTCAATCTTACCAGATTATGAATAAAGAACACAGAAATGCTAGCAAAACTCAGCTGAGCTGCTGGCTATAGTATGGCGTCCCTGAACTTATTTCAATTTACTTCATTGGAAATCACCACACTTAAAATTTACTGTGTCTATCACTGGACAACTATTGAGGAATGGCAAAAAGGCGCGTCTGAGCGCTGATAATATGATTGTCTGTGGCCAATCAATGCCTTGTGTTTTTTCAAATTCAAATTTCCTACACTAAAGTCATTTCAGTCATGCTTCAGTCAAGTATGGATTTTTATCTGTTAGTCCGTCCGTCTCTACTTGCGTTTTCACAAAAACGTACTTGGTTTTTGAACCAACCTATCCGTCCCCTCTACAAATTTTGTCTTTAAAGTTATTTTTAGCCACAGCTCCCACCAATGTCCCTCTCTTTCATTCTAACTAGATTTGAACACTTGAGTCTCAAGGTCGCGGTTTTTGTGCAAATTAGTGACATGTTTGATTCAATGCAGTCTTTCGCTGATGTGAACAACACAGTCTTTTGTCAATGTCTTCATTATTATCTATCCGTCTGTATAAATAAAAGCATATTATTTCACTGCTCAAAATGGGCCATCCGGCCAGCTAATTTTTATATTCCTAACATCATTATTAAGAAAAAGTTACTTTTCAAGGTTAGTTGTTTTTTTCGAAATATTTTCTAGAATCTTCTGTGAAACGTGTGCCGCTGCATTCAAATAAAGGACAAAATATCGCAGAAACGTCCAAAAAATGACTGTTGCGTATAATAACTATGGTCCCTTTTGTCGATTTCGTTACCTTGTGTCAACTTGGGGACGTGACTTTTCCTCCGTTCCCCCCCCAATTGCATCTTTTTAGCCTTGCTAGTTTTCACGCAATTTTTCAGTCATATTTTTTCCTTTTTGATCCGCCGTTCTCATCCCGTTCAAATGGTAACCGTTCTAGCAATTTAATTTCCATGGCGGGTGATGACCCGCGGCGTGGGCGATCATGCCTTCTAGTAACTTACGCATTCTTTTTATCCCTACATTTTATCCTTTGGAGATATTTTTACGTTGTATCACTGTTAATTTTATGACACATCTCCCCACTTGAAAACATGCCTACGGCAAGTTCTAAAACCAGTGATACACATAGATAAAATCTCTCCTCACGCCTGCCATTACTCTAATTTTGATCACAGGGGTGCCGACTGAGGAAATCTGCACCGACATTCAATTTGCCTGGGATATATTGGATACTAAACTGATAAGGTTGAAGCAATAAAGACCACCTCAGCAATCTTGCGTTTTCATGCTTAGCCTGAGATAATAATACGAGAGGCTGATGATCCGTCTCGACCACAAAAGTCCTACCATACAGATAGATTTGAAACTTCTTTATTGCCCAGATTAACGCTAAACATTCTTTTTCGCTTGTGGAGTATCCTTGTTCCGCCTTATTCAATTTGCGGCTTGCATAAGCGACTGGTTTCAGTTCCCCATCAGGTGAAGATGATCTTTGCAACAAAGCCCCTCCGAGTCCTACATTACTTGCATCGGTTCTTAAGACAAAGTCCTGTGTCAAATCAGGCAGTTTGAGAATAGGCTTGCTAGTGAGTTTTTCCTTTAAGTCTTGGAACGCTAGTTCACATTGTGCAGTCCAAATAATTTTATCTGGAAGTCCCTTGCGAGTCAGATCAGTCAGAGGAGCACAAATAGAGTTAAAATCTTTGATATATTTTTGATAAAATCCGCATAACGACACGAATGATCGCACGTCCTGTTTTGTTTGTGGTCTAGGTGCTCTCTGCAGTTTTTCCAAGTTCTTGGGGTCAGGGGTCATGTTACCCTGATATACAGTGTGTCCCAAGAATTCCAACTCTTTGCATCCAATACAACATTTTGTTGGCCTAGCAGTTAAGTTCGCCTCCCTAAGCCTATTAAATAACATTTCTAGAGCTTCAATGTGTTCTTCAAATGTCTCTGTGGCGACGAGAATATCATCCATGAAATTCGTGATACATGGGTTATTCAGGGGATCCAACTATTTGCGCATCATCCTTGAAAATACACTCGGAGCATTTTTCAGTCCGAATGGTAGCATATTGAATTCATAATGTCCTTCTGATGTGCTAAATGCTAAATAAGGTCTCACTTCAGGCTTCACTGGGATCTGGTAATAGCCTTTACTAAGATCCACCTTTGAAAAGTATTTTGCCTTGTTCAGTCTGGCAAATAACTGTTTTGTGTCTGGTAATGGATCCACTTGTCCTTCTGTGACAGCATTCAGTTTCCTGTAATCTATGCACAGTCTGTGTTCCCCAGACGGTTTTCTCAACAAAACGACACTAGAACTAAAAGATGATTCACTGTGCGAAATAATCCCCTCCTTCAACAAATAATCTATTTCTTCCTTCAATGCCTTCTCCTTCGCGAACGGAATAGAATAGGCTCTCATACAGATTGGGTTTGAGTCTACCAGTTTCATGTCATACTGTAGCAAATTTGTATGGCCTGGTTTATCTGTTAATACATCTGTATGTTCCTCCAGAACCTGTTGAACTCTCTCCCTCTGGTTTTTTAGTCAGGTGCTTACTGACTTTTACCTGTGCTGCTGTTTCACAAGGATGTAATGGGTATTCATGCGAGGTGAGTGGTTCCTTTTGCATTTGAGTTGCGATAGCTAAGGTCAGTAAGGGGGTGCTTTCCTGGATTGGTCTGTCCAGATACTTCTTTAACAGGTTTACATGATAAACTTTCTCCTTCCCCTTTTTGTCAATTTTATAGTTTGTTCTAGACACCTTCTCTAGAACCGTATATGGACCTTGCCAACCAATTTGTAATTTATTCTGGCTGCCGGGTAGTAGAAGAAGCACCTTCTCTCCCACAGCTAGTTCTCGGTCCTTTGCCTTCCTATTAAAATATGCTGCATGTTTCTTCCTGGCTTGTTTCAAATTATCATTTGCCAGTTTCCATCCAGCTTTCAGACGAGTGGTCAGTTCGTTCACGTATTGATAAGATGAGGTAACAGTCTCTTCCGCCTTCTCATCTGTCCAGGTCCTTAATAGCTACATCTGGATTTTTAATTTATCATACGTATTTTTCCTGGAACCCGTCTGGTCCCGTCCATTAGAAGCGCCATAGTGAGGACTTTTCTTCCTAGAATCATCACTCACAAATCGACCACTACCAATTTTTTTCTTGGGTTTATCTCCCCACTTTAGATTGCTTATGAGAGATCTTCGCTCTCTTTTCTGTTCTTCCAGTTTATATAAGTCTGACCGAGGGATTGTCATCTTATCCTGGGTAAAATTTCTTCTTTGTACTCTTCGCATAGTGGCCATGTTAATCCATTCAAGTGAAGACTGGGTGTGAAAAGGGGGCTCCCATTGCACTTTGTCTCCTTGAGTATCATTAGTTTTCCTTCCAGGCCTAATTTTGCCCCGTGGCGTTTCTAGGTCCTGCACATATTTTCCCTTTGTGGGTGTTCCCTCATGAAATATGCCACATGCTTCTACAAAGTTTTCAATATCGGCATTTACGTCGGGCCAATAGTATTTGCGAGCAACTTTTTGGCAGATGGTACCGACTTTTTCATGGTCCCCATCTTTTCCAACATGTAAGCTCCTTATTAAATTTGCCCTATATATCTTGGGAAGAACCAACTGTCCGTGACCAGTGGATCTAGTTCCTGTCTTCCTGTATAAGAGTTTGTTCTTCATAAAATATTCTCCCTTGCTCGGAGGTGTGTGGCATTTGGGCAATTTTTTAAAACATGGCTTGAGTGTCCTATCCTCAGCCTGCGCCTTCCTCATCTCCTCTGGATGAGCATTTATAGGTTCACCTTCTTCCTCCTTCTTCTGTGACCTGGTCTGCACTGTCGCCATGATCACAGGCCTCTCGGGATTCCCCAAGAAGACGTATCTACACCCCAATATCAGAGGGTAGATTGGTTCATCTATCACTGCTGCTCTGATTTCTCCTTCCACATAGCGAGTTTTCACCGTTATCCTTGCGATGGGAAGTGTCATGAGTGGTATGTCCTTAGTCGCCCCTTGTATTTCCACTGTTTCTGTGGTATACTGACTTGGGTCCACTAGGCTAGACTTCACAACTGAATCATAATCCAAACCTGTATCATAAAGGCACCTTATGGTGACCCCATTACAAATAACATCCTCACAAACTGGGGGGTGATAAGGTTCCTGTTGTCCATTAGGATTAACCTTTAATCTTTGCGTCCCCGACTTCATTGCAGCAATGTTTGAAGGTTTCCTTCTACAAAATTCGGTGTTATGGTTATCTTTCTTGCACCATTTACACCATCTTTTTCCTTGGTTAAACGGTTTCCTTTCATTATTTTTTTGGTCATTGAACTGTGAGTTTCTGTCGCGATAGTCATTTCTTGGCCGCTCAAAGTTTGTCCTACCTCTATTACCCTGTTCTCTATTGTCAAATTTATTAAATGGCTGTGGAGCTTTAAAATTATCTATGTGCTTCTTTTTAGCACCACTTACCTCTGCCTGGGCTGCCTGATACCTCTCAGCGACATTTAAAACCTCCCCCAACTTCTCTGCACCTTGTTCCATGAGAAATTTTCTCATGTCTGGAGCCATGGACTCTCTCAATTGTTCGATCATGATCATTTCTTTAAGATCTTGGGTCTTCCCCAGAGCAGTCCATTTCTCCAAATAGGTTTCCAGTCTAGCAGAGAATTGGTGGTATGTCTCCCCAGACAACAGTTTGGCATTTCTAAATTTCTTACGATAAAATTCACCATTCTTCTCGTACCTTAATAACAGGGCCTGCTTTAACATGTCATAATTGTCTTGGTCTTCCCTGTTCATTTTAGCAAAGACTTCATAAGAAGTACCTCTCAGTCCCTGTGATAGCTTTAAACTCCACCTCTCTCTCTCTAACCCATATGTAGTAGCTAATAACTCAAAACGTCCTAGGTACCCCTCTATGTCATCGTCTTTTTCAACAAAATGGTCTAAATGAAACCCCATAGCTGAGTTTGAGGCTCCCAGACTGGGCGTAGCATCTGAGGCAAAAGGGCTGGCACCATTTTCAGGAGCCTGGCCTTGTAATTCCAGCTCCCTTAGTCGTAATTCGTGCTCCCTTTGCAACCTTTTATCTTCTGCCTCCCTTTCGGCCTTTTTATCTTCTGCCTCCCTTTGCTGTCGTTTGTCTTCTGCCTCAATCTGCAGCCTCTTAATTTCTCTATCAGCCTCAATTTGTAACCTCTTCTCTTCAGCTACCTTTCTATCTTCCCTTTCAATATATTTATCACATTCAGCCGTTACGTATTGAATTAAAATCTGACCATCCATTCCCATCTCCTTTGCGGTCAGCACAGCAGCTGATCTAAATTTTGCCAGCTCCGCCATACTTTTTAAACAAATCTAGCAATAAGCAAGTAAAATTTCCAACCACTAAAGTAATTCTAATTACTCTAGACTAAAATAATTCTAATTAATTAATTAACTAACACTGGCTGTGAAGATTCACCAACTTCTAATTGCCCTTTTAATTTAAAGGGACACTTTTAATTTTAAGGGAATTTTACAATTTTGTTCCCCTAATTTTATTTCTCCCACCAGGAGATCCTTATATTACTGTTTATGCTAATTATCCCTGGACAAGACCCCAATATCTGTAGTGGTTTTGATGGTATTGTATGATGGTGATATTACTAATTGTGATGTATGAGGTCAGCTGTGAAGGCTCCTGAGATAAAATGTAGCTGTGAATTTTCAGAAGGCCTTTCTTGCTACCACTACGACCTCACACCTATCTTTTTTTCTAATGAATGTGGCTACGTTAAAATCTAGGGTACTGAATGTAATGTGTTGTATTGACATATACAAACACACACACACAGATATTAAATAATATAATATTATCAATAAAATTTAGAACACAAAGGAACTAAATTCAGCTGGTGAAATTTTAGAAAGTAAATCTTTTTTAAATTTATTTGTTCTGAACCAAGGTTTTATTTTGGCCAGAACATATGAAAGATTTTGGAATTTATGAGTGAATGGCATGAATAAATGGCATGATAAATAAAAGGTGTGTACGTATATAATTTTCACGATTTGTTAATATTTCTACAGTTCATAATTTTATTTTCCCTGGGAGAACGATGAATAGATGTGCTGTTGGGGTGGCTTCATCCCTCCCTGTCTATGCCTACCAAACATTGTCCATTAATGATGGAAGGAAATGGGATGTTTTAGTAGTAATTCACTTGGGTGCTATGTCTATGAAGTTGGTGTAAATCCAGCAGACCAGCCTGCTTACGTAACTTTGAAAGAGTAGTTCTGGTGCTGGAATCTGGTGACCCCACCTCTCCGTGCTTGGGGGCAATATATCGGGTGGCCCCACCTCTCCGTGCTTGGGGCAATACAAGGCTGTTCTGCCGAGATGCGACACTGCACGGGTCCTCACTGTCAATTATTTACCCAGCATTTGACACCCCTTTTTGGTGTCAACATAAAAAACTCACAGCTCTGAAATAAAGTATTGGTTTAGGTTCAGAACCTTACCTAAGGAGCCACTTCTACACGTAACAATTTACAATAACACCACTTAGACAGGGTCAGATCTCTCTGACCATACAACACATCTTACCAAGTTGGTTTCACATAGGATAAGTTCTCCCAGACTACATATTCCGAAATATGTTTATTAGCTTCCTGCCATAGAATAGGATAGGTGATATGTTCCACTGATCTCAACACTTGATCTGTCCTTCCTAACCCTTGCTGGAGTTTATATATATTGTTTGTCCCTAGACCCTGAACTAGGGCGGGGGGTCTAGAGCAAATCCTTACTTGTTGTAAGGCTAGATTTCGATATGGCAGTATCAAATCACTCGAAACATTAAACAATATTTAAAATATACAAAGAAATAATTTCAATCTTACCAGATTATGAATAAAGAACACAGAAATGCTAGCAAAACTCAGCTGAGCTGCTGGCTATAGTATGGCGTCCCTGAACTTATTTCAATTTACTTCATTGGAAATCACCACACTTAAAATTTACTGTGTCTATCACTGGACAACTATTGAGGAATGGCAAAAAAGCGCGTCTGAGCGCTGATAATATGATTGTCTGTGGCCAATCAATGCCTTGTGTTTTTTTCAAATTCAAATTTCCTACACTAAAGTCATTTCAGTCATGCTTCAGTCAAGTATGGATTTTTATCTGTTAGTCCGTCCGTCTCTACTTGCGTTTTCACAAAAACGTACTTGGTTTTTGAACCAACCTATCCGTCCCCTCTACAAATTTTGTCTTTAAAGTTATTTTTAGCCACAGCTCCCACCAATGTCCCTCTCTTTCATTCTAACTAGATTTGAACACTTGAGTCTCAAGGTCGCGGTTTTTGTGCAAATTAGTGACATGTTTGATTCAATGCAGTCTTTCGCTGATGTGAACAACACAGTTTTTTGTCAATGTCTTCATTATTATCTATCCGTCTGTATAAATAAAAGCATATTATTTCACTGCTCAAAATGGGCCATCCGGCCAGCTAATTTTTATATTCCTAACATCATTATTAAGAAAAAGTTACTTTTCAAGGTTAGTTGTTTTTTTCGAAATATTTTCTAGAATCTTCTGTGAAATGTGTGCCGCTGCATTCAAATAAAGGACAAAATATCGCAGAAACGTCCAAAAAATGACTGTTGCGTATAATAACTATGGTCCCTTTTGTCGATTTCGTTACCTTGTGTCAACTTGGGGACGTGACTTACGTGACTTTTCCTCCGTTTTCGCCCGCCCCCCCCCCCCCCCGCGCCCCCCCCCCCCCCCCCCCCCCCCCCACCCCCCCCCCCCCCCCCCCCCCCCCCCCCCCCTCCCCCCCCCCCCACCCCCCTCCCCCCCCCCCCCCCCCCCCCCCCCCCAATTGCATCTTTTTAGCCTTGCTAGTTTTCACGCAATTTTTCAGTCATATTTTTTCCTTTTTGATCCGCCGTTCTCATCCCGTTCAAATGGTAACCGTTCTAGCAATTTAATTTCCATGGCGGGTGATGACCCGCGGCGTGGGCGATCATGCCTTCTAGTAACTTACGCATTCTTTTTATCCCTACATTTTATCCTTTGGAGATATTTTTACGTTGTATCACTTAATTTTATGACACTCATTCAAATATGTCCGAGATGCAAGAGTCTGGAGGGGGCCAGAGATTGGAAGTGATCACTACCTGCTAACAATCAAACGAACAACTGAAAGAGTTGCTCAGCCTAGGAACTGCTCAACATCACGCAAGAAACGAAATAAACGAGCAGGAGAAATGAGCATTAGGACCTACAAGCTGAGAGAGCCAGAAATTAAGACCAGATATCAGGGGCTTATTGCTGCATTGGTGAGCAACACAGAAGAACAACCTGATGACTTGGAAACCCTCTGGATTAAATTCAAGGATATCATAAAGACAGCTGCTGCAGAAGCATGTGGAGAAGTCCGACTTGGGAACCAGAGAAAGAGGACACCTTGGTGGACAGAGGAAGTCAAAGAGAAAATAAGAGAGAAGAAAATGGCATGGAAACAATACTTAGGAGCTAAAAACACAACAGGACAAATGGAAAAATATAGAGAATATGTGACACTCAGAACAGAAGTAAAGAACAAAGTGCTAGCAGCAAAACAGAAGTCCTGGGAAGAATTTGGAGAAAAGCTAGAAAAAGATGCACAAGAAAACCAGAAATTGTTCTATAAGACCCTAAAGAACATGAGGAAGGAAAAACAATGCCCTCTCAAATTTATAAAGGACAAGCAAGGCAAATTGCTTACTGCCCCGAAGGAAGTAATGGAAAGATGGAAAGAATATTTCTCAGAACTCCTTGATGGTGAGCAAGGTAAAACATCAGAAATGATAACCACTAGCACAGAAGAGGAAACCAATGGTGATGAAGATGACATAAAGATGGAAGAACTGAAGGCAGCACTGGAGAAAATCAAGATGGGCAAAGCAGCAGGGCATGATGGTATAACACCAGAAATGGTTAAGTACATGGGAGCATCAGGCGACCTGTTACTCTTAAGGGTCCTACAGGCAGCATGGTGCAACAAGACCATACCAAAGGATTGGGAGATCGCCATCATAACACCAATTTTCAAAAAGGGTGACAATCGACAGTGTGGAAACCATAGAGGCATATCCCTTCTCAGTGTCCCTGGAAAAATCTACTCTAGAATCCTAGAGCAGAGACTCCGACGCCTAGCTGAGCCACAATTGGATGAGGTCCAGTGCGGATTTCGAGCAAACCGAAGTACTCAAGACCTAATCTTCACACTCAGACAGCTGAGTGAAAAGGCCCTTGAGTATAAGAGTGAGATCCATCTTTGTTTCATAGATCTGGAAAAGGCATTTGACAGGGTCCCTTGGAGCAAACTTTGGGACTGTTTGGCAAGGAAGAATATTCCAGCACCTCTGATTCATGCTATACAGAGCTTCTACAAGTCTTGCAGAAATTATGTGAGGACAGCAAACCATAAGTCAGAAGAGTTCAGGACCACCACTGGTGTAAGACAAGGTGATATCCTATCACCTTACCTCTTCATACTCCTTATGGACGATGTCATCAAGGCATGTAAGGAGAGAACAAGAAAGTATTCAGTGGGGTACTGGAAGATGAGACAGGTCTATATTTCAGAGCTGGCATTTGCTGATGATGTTGCCCTGATTGCTAAATCAGAGGCACATCTCCAATCCAACCTGCAAGTCTGGAAGGAAGAGCTGGAGAAGAGAGGGATGGTCATAAGCAGCTCTAAAACAAAATCCATGGTGATATCACGAGAAGAAAGAAGACATCAGATTAAGCTGGGAGAACAGGTCCTGGAGCAGGTCGACCACTTTAAATACCTCGGAGCTATTATAGACCGAAAGGGAGGCATCAAAGAAGAGTTGGCCACTCGAAAAGCAGCAGCTGGCCATAAATCGAGGATTCCTCAACAAGAGAGAGGTTGGTAAGAAAACAAAGATGGCTGTATACCGCTCCACCTATGTCCCAGTCTTGACATATGGATGCGAGTCATGGGCAATGACTACAACCCATAAAAGCCAGATCCAAACCTCAGAAATGAGATATCTGAGGAAGGTGGTTGAAGTAACAAGAGACATGGTACGCAACCAGACGATACGTCAAGGCCTTAAATCCTACCCCCTGCAGACCCAAGTAGAACAGTCCCAATTAAGATGGTTTGGCCATGTCTGCAGAATGGGAGAAGATCGGATACCACGACAAGCATGGGAAACAAAGAGCCAGGGATCCAGACCCCGATGACGACCCAGAGTCCGCTGGGAGGACAACATTAGACAATCTTTGAAGGATCGAGGACTAGAATGGAACCAGGCCAGGAGGAAGACAGCCGTTAGGATAGTCTGGCGCTCTCTCTTCCAAACCTCTACACCTCACGGTAGAAGGGGAACGACTAAGTAAGTATTTCTATCCTGTGCCATCTGTTCAAGATCTTTCCATAACTTCTTAATTCTTTTCAGGTCTGTCACAGGTATCTTTTTTCCATCTCCATCTAACCCTCTTACCATGAGGATTCCTGAACAAGGACTGCCTTGTAATGCTATCTTCAGGTTTGCTCATAGTGTGCCACATCAAATTCCAGCATCTGCTTATTACCTCTTGTTCCACTGACGGAGCAACAGTGATAAATGCAGTCAGCGACCCATATCTTGACTGCTTGCATCAGTGAACCAGAGCTGACCAAGACCCTACTCCACCTGCAAGTGGTGGTCCTGGAAACAGGCTGTATCACTGCAGTCTGGCTGAAAGAGTAGGGATCGAAGAGGGAACGAACGAACGAACGAACTTTATTTTCAAAGGGTTAAGAATTGGGCACGCAGGCCCGTCTGACATTCTGCTCTTCCTCTCTCTCTCAACGTGTATACTAATATCCTTTCATCCTCACATTTACTTTAAGCATTATTAAGGCATTTATCATTATAAAAGTAATATTACATTTGCAATAATCAACATAATTAAAGTGTTTTTAAAATAAAAAGGCTAACCCAGCCCCAAAAAATGTCTTGCTGAAGTTCAGATGTGTCGGCCGAAAGGCGCAAATATCACAGCTTTGCTGTGAACGGACACAACGTAACCAACGTCCTTTTCAGGACGAACAAGGAAGAAGAAGTTCTACTGACACTCTGAACCATTTCAAAGCGAGTTCATGAGTTGTATTTAGTATATACATTACTGTGAGTTGCTATTTCGAAGATTAGACCACTGCGTGTTGTTTGTTTTCTAATTAGCACATTTAAAAAGACTGTGTCTACATGTAACTTCAAGCAGGTTATGAAAACTTATGAGTTCCATTATAGTTAAAACAAAGGAAACACTCGTTTTAAATACTCCAGCATAACAAATTCAGGGAGCTGCAGTAGCATAGTGGTTAGTACACTGGCTTCCTATGGTTCGATCCCCAGATGAGGTGGGATTTTTTTTTAAGGCCGCAAACGGCTCCTGGGTCGACCCAGGCCCAACTGGGTACCAGAGCAACTCTGGGAAGGTTAAGGTGGCCGGCGTGATGCTGACCACATCACCCCTAGTGTGCCGATGGTCAAGAAAATATGGGCCTAACATCATATTCCCAATATGCCTCAATGGGCGTGTAACGGGATCCTCTACCTTCCTTTTAACAAATTCACACACATATAACAACAAATGTATAAAAAGTATGGCGGTAATAATAATAATGTTAATTATAACTTCTGTAACAGATAAAAATAACATCCAATCAATGAATCACCCTAATCTAGAAGGAAAAAAAATACAGGTTAAAAATAGTTAGTCTCACTTGCTTAAGAGAGTAACACAGCATATATAACAAAACATAAAGTATGTCTGTCATTACTGACTTCATTAACTATCACTCAAAATTTATTTCTTAACATAGTAACTAAACGGATTTCCCAGCTTCACTGTTGCCAACAATATTTAACACATTAGCTACCGAATTAAAAAACACACTGTGGCCGAATTAAATTTTTTTTCCCATTTTCATCCTGTAGGTGTTTGCACAAAGTAAGCTGTAGTTTTCGTAATTGTTTACAGATTTTTATGAATTACACGTCATTTTAAAGATAAATGAATGTACTATTACAATAAACATTAGTTGCAACTCTAATAGAGGTTGTTGCTATTTAACGGCCCTCCGATGGCCGAGGACTTGCAATATTTTCACAATTATAACTGCTTGCGCCCCATCTCTATCAAAATCACAATTTCAATCAATGTGCACACCGTTTTCACTCTTGTCCTCGTCGCTAGATCTTTCAGTCAATTGTTGAAACATGTTTCTATCCTATTCAGCCGTTAGACGAGATGTACACGCATTTTTTGTAGTCCTAGCACTACTTGCCACGGTAAATAGTTTTACACGATTTGGTAACTAACCCAAAACGCTGAAAAATATGAACATAATATCAATTTTTCAGTGTTCTACAACAACCATGCTTTGGGAATTTGTTTTCCGGTGGCAACTTAAAATCTCGAACCAGATCAGAGAGTGTTTCAGTACATTTTTCATTCGTTTTATTACTAAAATTAGATTGGCGCCCTGAGCGGCTTGCGGTCCTAATGTGATTATGTTGTGAGCCGCTGACAGCGGCTTGCGGTAGTTAATGAGTTAATAATACATTATCTTTAAGAAGTTATAACAGGCATCAAAAACTTGTCAACTAGTTAATTCTCACGTTAAAATAAAAATAAGTTTGAGAACTAGTTAACCGCCATGTAGAATGAAGTAGTTAATCTGGGAGTTCAAAAATACTGGGTTTATTTTTCAATAAAACATTTAAATTTAAAAAAAGGCTCATTTTTCACTCTTTCTTTGACTGTCTTTTAACTCCCTCTGAAACATATGCCTAAGAAAACCCCAGCCTTTCTTTAATTGTGTATTCTGCTGCACTACTTTTTTCCATCCAGAAATGTCATTAATTCTCATACCGCGTTTTATCTTTCTTTCGTCTATCCTGGACGTTCCAGAACAAGGACTCCCTTGTGATCTGTGCCCATGACTATTTCAATATGCACATTTTTTCATAATTCTGAAAAACAGAGTTAACTGAAATTTTCAGCTATCTTGTGGGACTTTTTCTTTGTGGCATGTGCATACTCAGCAAATTTTAACTCTGTAGCATGTACAAACTTTCCAGACTTTTCCCAGTACATATAGGACGTACATATGTACATTTCATATATAACAGAGCAAGATATATCACAAGTATCGCTTTACTGTCATGCTGTATGAATCTCCATCAAAAGACATCCACTCAAAAGTTTGTTCCGTCCATAGGGTATTAGCTGCACAAAAAAGATTTGGTATGTGAATAAGTACAAGTAAACACATAAACACATACACAAACAGCACCTGCCTATACAGACAAATTCCCACATGGAATTAACACAAGTGAGACCAACAAATGATGTAATATCTGAACGTAAGACCACTCATCCATCAAGTGCACAACTGGTGTATGCTACATCAGCAAAAAATTATTATTGTTTTGTTTTAGTATAGGTTTTATGGACCTGGTTATAAAATTAAAGCAGGGAGAAATACCTCCTCATGCACCAATACAGACGATGTACATAATCAAAAACAGGAACATTGTATTACACATGTAGCTGTCACATTAGCAAGTTACTGCACTCTTACTTTTTCCACCAAATAGTTATCATACTATTAGTTTCCCCCATCAACAAATCACTATACTCGTTAAGTTTTCCAATCAAACAGTTCCTTCCCATACTCGTTAAGTTTTCCAATCAAACAGTTCCTTCCCATCAAAAACTCACCTCATAGTATCGCCATCAACAAATCCCACTCATAAGTTTTCCAATAAACAAGTGTATATACTCAATAGTTTTCCCACCAAAAAGTCACTGCTATCATTTTTTTCCCATCAACAAATCACCCCACTTACTCAAACATTTTTCCATCAGAAAGTCACTGCAATTATTGTTTTCCCATCAGCAAATTACCCCAGTAGTAAGTTTTCCAATTCTCAGGTTTTCCCATTAAAGCATCTTGCCAATCATTGTTTTCCCATCAACAAATCACCACACTCGCAAACTGTCCAATCAACAAGTGCATACTCAGCATTTCCACCATACAAAAGTCACTGCAATCATTATTTCCCATCAACTCCACTCATAAGTTTTCAAATCAACATAATACTACACTCAATAGTATTCTCATCAAAAAGTCATAGTTATCTGATCAACAAGTTACCACTCTCTTTTTATTTTTGTCATCAACACTCATGAGATCTGTCAGATTTATTCCACAACTCAAATTCCATAGACATCAGACTGGGTATTTGTGAACTGTCCCCACACTGCCAGCAGTTTTAACATAAATTAGTGTGGTCCTCTGTTACACCCCCAACTCCACTGTCTCTGATACCCAGATCTTGTATTACAACAACACACCTAAACATTAGCACTGGGACCAGCAAATTTTTTTTTTACAAGTGAGATAACAAGTTATCTTAATATCAATTACGTGTTTGGTGGACTGTAAACATCAGGAATACAATCAAAATAATGTCATTATCTAGAAGAAACTAATACGCTGTTAACATCAACAACTGCTAACTTGGGTCCTCTAAGAATTCCTTGAAATGAATTACAAGGTCACTCAGCTCAGTTGTAGCAGGTTGACTAGGCTTCATCACATCATGATATACTTTATGCCAGCGTCTGCCCATCATCACAAACCATCATTGTAGATTAATGCCATTAAAAAAAAAATAATGAAGTATATTTCCCATCAACGACAACATCAGGCAAGCCTGTCTCAAACTTGTACGTAAGAAACACGGCCGATGTCCAATTCTGTCTTTATATAATCTCTTTAAACCCCAACTGAAGCCAAATCTGTGACTGACTGCTTGTACCTCACGTTTTGAAGATCAACACAGCAACAGCAGGATAGAGAATTCTCTCTAGGCTTTTCTTGGGCAATTATATTTAGTAGTCCTCTTTATCTCCTCTTAGCAACACCTTACTCTCCATTCTCCTCTCAGCAACATCTTCCTCCCCATTCTCCTCTCAGCAACATCTTCCTCCCCATTTTCCTCATACACTGAGTAAATGTTTAAAAAAACAAATGTATAAATGGCGGTATGGCAAGCTAGAACAAGATGGATGCACAAGTCAGTTAACCCACTGCTAGCTCTCTCACAGCCTTCAATTTTACTCACAGCTGAGATTGCAAACGGCAATACTGAAGGTTATAATGTGACAACCTTGTCACACTCTAGCATGTCAACAATTGTCACTTCTAATGATGCTGGTGAAAATGGTCTGCACACAATATAAAAAATGATGCAATTTTTGCCATCAAATACGCCATATTGCACCATTATGGTAAGTGAAAATGCAATAGTCTTTGACCAGCTTATATCTGGGTCACAGCACATTACTCTAACCTTGACCTATCTAATTATATACACAGCCAATCCATTACACTGCATGCCACACCATACAAGTTCAAAGTTCACTGCTTGATATAAAATCCTTCTTTGCTACACCACACAATCAATCCACTCAATAATATGGCAGCAGCTAAAGCCACGTAACGCATTCGTATTTGGCACATATTTTTTTATGTACATTACAGGGCTCAATCATCTGACTGGACTCACATTTATCAATATCGCCAGTTCTTCTGTCCCAGCAAACAGTGTCCTAAATATGGCACTTTTTACTAATGCTTTATACAAGGCTTTTGTTCATTGTTGCTTTGAGCTAGGTCATTCCTTCATATAAGGTCATATCCACAGTAGCAAAAATAAAAACTCATGACAGAACCTGCTGTAGAACATCACACAAATCCTGACAAGACAAGCATTTCCCCAGCACTTCCCATGTACAGAACAAAATACACAAAGATATTAGCCTGTCAAAGTGTAACACTAAAACTCCAGGGTATAACAATGTAACCTAAGGATGTAATCGCACATAGCTCTATGATACTCCGCATACAAGTGCCATCTGTATAGCACGATCAGGCTGGGAATCTCATGTAACACTGTTTTAGTCTGGCACAAAGGTTGTGGCCTTTCAAACATACCTGCCAACCACATTTGTGCTGCGTTTGCTACACTTACGCATCACATTTTAAATCAATTTGTGTAATGACAACACTTACAGTACTAGAATCAAAGTCCATGTCAAAATATAACAGCAGGTCTTTGAGACTTCTATAACAGCTAGCAAAAATAAATTAGTACACTACAGCACAATACCTCCACAACAGCAAAAAAAACCAGCGGGTACAGAATACGGCAAAAGACCAAGACCACAACAGCAAGGAAAAAAAATGACTACAGACTACTGCAAAACACCGAGACGACCGCAACAGCAGGAATACAGATGATAACCACCTACAGCAAAAGACCAGAGACTTCCACAAAAACAAGAAAACAAGTGCCTACAGTCCACAGCAACAGACAGAAGAAGTATTATCTTACAGCTAGTTATATTTCTGACAGCTACACCAAGCCTGCAGCAGACTGTTTTCTCATATGGAGAAGAACCAAGGAAAATTAGCTAAGAATTCTCAGAAAGCACCGAAAATCAAAATATGAGTAACAATTTGAAAGAAACTTACAGGAACCGTCAACAGACACCCAAATTAAATAAATAAAATAAAACACATGATAATAACCTTGAGATCAAAGGATGAAGATGGATACTGATCAGCCAAGTCTTGTGTATAAAATGAAACAAATAGCCCAGATAAACAACAGACATTCTGACCATACAGCAAAAGAACGGTTAACCAAATAGAAAAAAAAAAATACCAACAGATACGATGGTAGATCCGGTGGCCTGAAATTATCATATGGCCCCGTAGCCATGACAAGAACTGCTATTTACCACAGTAATAAAATAAGATGATTTGACAGGTACAACTGTTGTACCAGCCCCACAAGACCAATTAGACATACAAAAGTTAATGCACAAAGAATGACAAAATGTGAAAAAATAACAGACAACCATGCCAAACTTTTCTCCTTGTTTTTTTTTTTTTTTTGTTTCTTTTTATTTTTAACATTTTCCCTAAAATGTCTTGCTATGTTAACAGTAACACACAACTATAATAAGACAGTTCTATTTATGATTTTTTTTTTGGGGGGGCGGCGCGCATTATTTTAAAATATTTGGTTTACTTAAATGGAACATTTAAGAAAATCTGTGATAAGAGACAAGAGCTCACACCCGAATGTTGTAGATAACAAAAGATTCACGCATCCATTACAAAACAACTCATGAACCTATTAAACATTTATAACAAATCATGTAAGTGCTTACAACTGCTCATCTCATACACACACTGGCCAACAGCACAGTGGACACAACACCATGGGTTATATTTGACACATTCACAAGTGACAAACAAGACACAGCAGATTCTGCATTTCTAATGTTGATTGTTTACAAAAGAACAACAAATACAAGGGGATTGACGTAAGTCTTGGGCCTGACCATGAAGGACATGTCACAGAGAGCTGAAATTTTGTATAGTGTTTATTCCTTTTCAATATAGCCACCATCTGAATTGACACACTTCTGCGATCTTTGCTTGACCTTGAAAAGACCTTGGGAGTAGAACACCCTATTTTTCAAACTAAACCAGTCATCACATGCCAGTATAACCTCTTCATCGCTGTCAAAATGATTTCCTTTTAGCTGTTTTTTAAGATTTGGAAATAGAAAAAAGTCTGATGGAGCCAAATCTGGAGAATATGGTGGGTGTGGAAGAATTTCAATATTCAAATCGTTGGCTGCTAGCTGCACAAGCCGTGTTTTGTGAGAGGGCGCGTTGTCTTGAAACAAAGGAAGATTTTGAGTGCGCGTTATCCCTCGTTTCCTAGTCACAACCTTTCTTACTTTTGTGAGAAGATCTGCATAGTACTGTCCATTAACTGTGTTGCCTCGAGGCAGATAATCTTTCAAAAGGACACCTTTGCCGTCCCAAAAAACAGTCAGCATCACTTTTCCTGCAGATTTCTGCACCCTCGGCTTGACAGGTGTTGGGGAGCCCGGGGTTTTCCATTGCATGCTGCCAATTTTGGATTCGGGGTCATAATGGTGTACCCAAGTCTCATCTACTGTCACCACGGTCTCCAAAAAATTTTTTGACTGACACTTTTTGAGCAACTGTTGACAGCAATTTACCCTCATTTGCATCTGTTCATGTGTCAACAGTCGCAGAACCCAGCGTGCACACACCTTTCTCATGTTCAGTCTGTTGTGTAAAATTCTATAAACTGTTCTTTCATTTAGTTTTACTCTACTAGCTATCTCCGCAATTGTCATTTTTTGATCCTGGTCAATGATTTTCTTCACTCTTGTTGCATTTTCATCGTTGCACTCTGAGGCTCGTCTACCAGATCTTGGCAGATCAGCAACATTTGAGCGGCCGCACTTAAACTGTTGACACCAGTTTTTTACCGAAGTGTATGAAGGACAAGAATCACGAAACACTGATTCCATCTCCCTGTGTATTTCTGTAGGTGTTTTTCCCTGAAACATCAGAAATTTTATCACAGCTCTGGCCTCCTTCTTTTCTATTATTTTGTCAAATCTTTGGAGCAGCAGATCCGGTCAATAGGGTACATTGCGCCGTGCACCGGCGGGAAAACCCATTGAAGAAACAAACGCGTACTTCACACATTCAGTGCAAATATTCTTCTTCTTCTTCCATCCTTAGCCATCAACCGGCAAAGCAGTATGTGGCCAGTACGCCTAGTGGTGTCTTAGGGCAACAACAAATTGATCAATCTATCGCTGTTTCCACCACGCCTAGTGGCGTCTTTGTGGAACAAAAACAGACCAAACAATCTATCATTGTTTCCGTAATCAGATTGGTTGGCAAGCAGGTGATCAGCCCACTGTGCGAAGTTTTTACGGGATGGGGTAAACAGCCCCATGCCCATACCCTCCTTAGTCGCTTTTTACGACATGCATGGTAGGGTGCAGTGTTACTATTCTTTGCTCCCCTTTCGGGCCCCGGTAACACACGGGTGAGTGCAAATATGATGAACTTTAAATGTGCCAAGTTTCATCTTCCTCCTCTGACTCCTTCATGGTCAGGCCCAAGACTTATGTCAATCCCCTTGTAATTATCTTCATTATGGCCCAAAAAAAAGCAGTGTACAGAATCTTCCGGTGTATTTCAAAATATCTGAGAAAGTCCAAGGGAACCACTCATGCAGAGCAATAATCTGTGCTGGGCATTTCCGACTAATAGTAAATAGACATAACAAGCTGTGAGTGCTTGTTTCTTCTAATTCCAAAATATGATTAAAGGTTTTATTAAAAATTCTAGGAGATAAAACACAATGAGTTCTCTGACAACTTAGGGGGTAAAATAAGTTAAACGATAGATTTGTTACGCCCATTTCTGTTTGCAGTGATCCATTCAAAAATGAAAAAAAAGGGAGTTAGAATAAACAAGCACCCGCGACGACGTGATATACTGCCTAAAACTGACATCGGTACTTTTCTCCTATGCACAGAAAATGAATGAGAGAAATGTTTACAGGGCTCTTGCAATGAAGTTGGGATCATGCCAAAGTATAAAAGTGAGCCACTGTTGAGTTCATACGTAAATGATCGAATAAGTTAATCATGAGAAAACACATAGACATGGACAATGTGTTAGCCTGCTAGTTGGGTAAAAATGAATCCAAAGAAACATCATCAACAGAGTACTCATAATCGGGCACAGCCTGATCCATGCCTTTCAAAGCTAGAATAGGCCGGTTCGGAGGTTCCACTAAGATGGGGCGTGTAAACCAAGGATGTTCTAGTGCCTCTGCAGCACTCAGGCGCTCGCTTGGTTCACGGCGCAGCAGGTTGCGAACCAAACACTTGGCCCGAGCTGGCACAGTATCCGGTATCTTATATGCACCCCGTCTGATTTTCCCAAAGAGGACAATGGGTTCTCGGTCATGGAATGGGTAACGGCCAACCAACATGGTGTATATCATGACGCCGAGGCTCCACAGATCAGCACATTTTCCAGAGTAACCGTTACGAGCTGAAAGAATTTCTGGACTGACATAGGCAGGGCAGCCATGTTTGTCAGTCAGTGTGTCTGATGCTTCATCACCATCAAGGACAACAGCATCATCAAGTCCATCAAGACGAAGTTGAGTTCTGTAGGAGCAAATAAAAACATAAGCATTAACATTTCTGATATTTAATCACGCTAACGAATACATCGATAGTAACATTCACAAGTTGAAATATTGGGCAAAATAACTTAACAGTTGACATTTTGAAAACAGTAACTTTAAACAGATGAGAAAAAAACAAAAACAAATTTCTTACCTATGTGCTGTCAGGAGTTTCAGCACAGAGGAGCTAAAATAATGCAGACCTAAATGACCTGAGAAACTCTACAAACTTTCAAAAGAATTGTGATACTGTGGATCCCATCTCTTTGCAACATCCCTGACAGACTGGCAAAGAAAAGTGAACAAATACTTCAGCCTGATACATGCATAACTTATGAAGAGTTCAAGAATTTTAACCATAACTTATGAAGAGTTCAAGAATTTTAACCATAACTTATGAAGAGTTCAAGAATTTTAACCATAACTTATGAAGAGTTCAAGAATTTTATCCATAACATGAAGAGTTCAAGAATTTTAACCATAACTTATGAAGAGTTCAAGAATTTTAACCATAACTTATGAAGAGTTCAAGAATTTTAACCATAACTTATGAAGAGTTCAAGAATTTTATCCATAACTTATGAAGAGTTCAAGAATTTTATCCATAACTTATGAAGAGTTCAAGAATTTTAACCATAACTTATGAAGAGTTCAAGAATTTTATCAGGTGCAGATACAGGAACAAGTGGGAAGCTGGTATCCAGATCACTCAACCAAAAAAAAAGGCATGCAATGCACATTAGCAGCTCAACAGAAGTAAACAAGTGCTATAATCTTCAGACTCAGCACATACCATCTATTCAACAAGCTAAATATAGTAACTACTGACTCGTATAACTGTGAGACTGACAAAATGGATCATTTGCTGCAAAAATCCAGAAATTCCCAAAACAAAAATTATGCAATGCACATTACCAACCCAACAGAAGTGAACACACAGTAATCCTCAGACTCAGAACAGACGATTGAGATGCCATCTAATCAACAAGCTAAATATAGGAAGTACTGACAAGTATAACTATGGCACTGATAAAATGATCATCTGTTGCAAAATGATCATCGTATGAGGAGCAGAGAACACTATTTTGGTCATCATAAGGATGTTTACAGTCCTCGGGTTTCCCTTCCTTATGTGTCATTAATGTTTATACAATACCAGAAACCTACCCTCTGTTCTATACTACTGTTCTTAACTCTTTCAGTCCCAAGCACAAAAGTTGGTTTGGCCCAAGCAAAAATGGCCACCCCAGTGCATTTTAAAATAAATATCCCAAAACAGAAACACGTTCACTCTTAAACACATGCGGTATTTAAAAGAATGTACTTGCAGTCGGAAATGACGTTTTGGGTGGTTTGTGGGTAGTTATAATTAGAAACAGTCTCAAACAGAGGCACATATACTAAACGCTTTATAAAGTTGATTGGGCCAAGCGCGTCTAACCCCTGAGGATATATAAAGTCGATTGGGACTTAAAGAGTTAAGTCTTCTATCATTTACTGGACACACAGTATCAAGGTCTTTGTCTTGTGTGGACTGACACGTACTGTAGAATAGGGGAACAACAGAAGTGATTGCGTCATTAATAGGCTGAGGTGCCGATTATAAACTTCCGGTGTTGTCTTGTGTTTCGCACTAATGACCGGTCAGTAAAGCATCTTTTTTTGGGGATGCCTAGCTGGCCGGGAGGATAGTGTGATTCGCTAGTATAGCTAGGCGGTGTTGTCGTACGGAAGGTACGGGGTTCGAACCCTGGGTGGGCCACTCACGTCTGTCGTTTTTCTGTTGTCTAGTGTTCTACTTCTTTATTTCTTACGAGTGCCTGGGGACATACCTTTATGTTTGTCTAATATTATTTTGGTCATCACCAGCACTATACATGGACAAACTCTATGGGGATATCAACAACCTCAGGCTGACCTCTGCTTTCCTTATGGTTATCAGTTGATAAAGAAGAAACAGATAAAATCTTGGTAATCTGAAGTAACATTCAGAAGCCTCAACTAAATAATGTTAGTTGAAATCTTGGTAACCTGCAGCAACATTCAGAAGTTTATCCAAACAAAATTTTGTTCAACTGTTGCAATCTTAAACATAAACACTTAAATGGTGAAATCTTAATTAAAAAAAAAAAAAAGAATTCAATAGTGGGGCAAAAAAACATGTTGCAGGCCATATGATACAGACAGTAGAAGGAAAGAACGTGCACCAAAATACAACTAAGCAAAACACACATCTCTGATATTTCATGTCACCACAATTGTATAAAAATCATCACAAACATCATCATTAAGATCAAACTGTGACTGAGGAACATCAAATGAATGGGGACAAAAGAGAAGAGAGACAAGGAAAAATTACACAGAGCGAATTCAGATCACATGCTCAAGACAGGATCCAAAAAGAAAATGGACAAGAAAGAAATTAACATCCTATCTTAGCAGCAATGTAGACACAGCTGGAGGAACAGACAGCGATGCAAATAAGACTGTAACGCTTAGACAAGCCTCCCTTACCTCTCCGCATCTTTGAAGACGAACTTCCTCAGCTTCAGATCTCGCAGGACCACACCGTTATCATGGCAATGATGCACGGCATCAACAATCTGTTGGGCAAGCTCACGTGCTTCCGCTTGCTTCAACCTTTTCTTCTCACGAACGTAGGAGTGGAGATCTCCATGGCCGCGCTGGAAGAAGATGTATGCAAAGCTCTGGCCCACAATGATCTCCCAAATACTGACCACATTCGGATGGCCATCAGTGGCCAAGTATGGCGCTAGAGTTTGACGATATTTACCAAGTGGCAGAACCTGCAGAATGGAAGCAAGCAATAGTAGTTCGGTGGCAAATACTTTAACATCATTTCAATATATGATAACAGTACTAAATATTATGCATGTCCATTTCATAGACGAACTAGAACAACAGATGGGGTGCTTTGGAAAACATCGGTCAACTAGAATAACACACAAAAACAACAATTGTAAACACAGACAATGTAGAAGAGCTATGGTGAACAATTAATTTAAACAACCAGTACAAATAAAGACTACTCTCAAAAATATCTCCATTACTTGCAAAGTCAAAATATAAAGATAATACAGAAAATTAGCAGGACTTGTAAGAAGCTTGCAACCCTTAATGCAGAAGTTATATCATAAACTATCATTGGCGGCAACGATATATTCTATCCCCACCGATGTTCACTGTTCATAAACTGCTGGAGTAAATACAAGTAATTTTTTTCCATTAAAACAAAACACTGCATCAACAAGAAAGTATTAAGTTAAGGCTTATTACTGCGCATTTGAAAGCATCAGATTAACCCACAATTAACGGATCAGTTTAGCGAAGTAACCCCTCGTCCGGGTCATTGCGGTCAAGATCAAAGGAGTCACTGGTGCAGGTGATGAGCTGGCCGTGCTCGAGTGACCCCTCGATTGGCTGCGGATGAGACTGGCGTACGGACATTAACATTTAGTGTGATTTGACAAGTTGTAACGGACATTAACCGTACGTGCGAAATGACCAAAAATACACTACTTTCTTGAGAGTAGTCCCCAACTATTCCACATTAAAAAAAAACTGATTCCGATACCAGACTGAAAAAGAAAATCCGAATGTACTAAATTTTCAAACTATACCGCTGGAGGGAAGAAATGGCCGACAAAGACTCGGGTGCCTGTTACTAAATATAGTCGTGCGACATAAAAGTAACTAAACGCGTGCCAGACGGCATGCCTCATTTGAAAGGGGAACTGTGTGTGGGGGGGGGGGGGGGGGGGGGGGGGGGGGGGCGGTCAGGGGCCGCCGCGCCACTGGAAAATATTGCACTGGAAAATATTCCACCTTCACCCATCTTCTAACCTTTTGTACCCTACCTACCTTATTCGTGCTCTTATTTTTCGCGTATTTGGTTCGTCTTTATTTCAAATTTGGCTTCTTTGAAATACATCGTATAAGCCCACATATGTTTATTTATATCATGTGTGAAAACTACACCTGCTGGTTAAACAATTTTACGTAAATCAAAGAAAAACAGCTGAAATAAACTAAATCAAATCATGCTAGAATTTGCAGCTGACGGTGAGAGAAGAAATCGATCACGAAAATATCTGTAACTGCGCACATAACGTCAGCATGACGGAAGTAGGTCGAGCTATCAGCTCGGTAAACGTTACATGCCGTCAGCATCCCGTCAGACCACCTTTCCGTACGGCCCAGCTTTGTGTCCGAAATTAACCCATTACTGACATTTACGCATTACCAAAATATACTCCCATTACGCTTTAAGGCTGAATGTCTTAACTACCTGCCTTTGTCCTGAAACGAATTTAGGAGCGGACTACTTTCTTTCTCATTTACTTTTACGCGGTTACTGTCAGGCTTTGTTTTATTGCAACAATATGACATGATAAGACTTGCATTTTCTTTTTTAAACATACTGATCAAATGCAGACAGTGGAGCAATGTCTGATTCTTGCATGTGGGGTATGATATAAACTGCAATGTACTAGTGTTTATTAAAAATAAAAATTACTGGCACAGTTTAAAGAAAACAAAATCCACCAGAATTTCCCACTCCAACACGTGTAACGAATAAACAGTTCTAAAAACGAGTTAATCCTGTACACAGAAGTCTTTCCTACATGTAAAACACACACTCAAGAACATCATAAAATCGTAATTTCATTCACCTATTATCATTATTTATTTACCATTTAATGTTATTTAGAAATTTGATAGAAGCCTTTGTTTTAACTCTTTCAGTCCCAAGCAAAAAATTTGGTTTGGCCCGAACAAAAATGTCTGATCGGGCCAAATGGGTCTAGAAGGAAGTACGATATATCGGCTTTTGGGACTTAAAAATACTTAGGTATACCTTCATAAGAGCAGAAGCAAAAAGAATACAGAAAAGAACAGCCTTTTTGTTCATTTATGAACACGTGGAAGCCACAAGATATCAATGGATGTATAAAGGTAGCATCTTAAATGTTTAAAAAGAGCAGGTAAAGAAGTGAGGAGCAAAAGCTGATTTACACTTTGTCCTGTTGCAAGAAAATTGTGCCATGGCACTGCACGAGCTCTAGCAGTTGTGCTTCTGTAGCAATCTGTGTTACCTGTTCAGACTGCTAACCATATGCAATACCTCACCTGAGTCATCACTGACATGCCTGATGGGAGTAGTGTTCCTATTCTTTCGATATCTTCTCAGGGATGACATGGGATAACCCGTTACCAATTAATGACTTTTCAGCACAAATAAAGGATGAATCACATTTTACTGTATAATCAACCATCTTGTCACAAACATGGTTAGGGTTACAGTTTTAGCGTTTATTTCGCGGACCCTAATTCCTAACGCTAAACCCATAACCTAATTCTTTTTAAATAAACATTTTATAGCACTCTTAATTTATTAGGCCTACTCTATCACAAGCTGCAGAAGAAACTGAACAAACACGAATAACATTAACCCCCAACCATTTGCGACAAGATGGCTGACCATATAGTAGCCTACAGTATGATACAACCCAAATAATATTTAGTAGGCCTATTATCATTTCCACTTTTTGCTTTTAATGGAGCACAGGTTCAACACTACAGCTGGCCTTGAGGGAAGCCTGCATCAAAGCAATCATGCGTTCTTGCAGTGACAGTTTCTATTGTAGGCCTAATTTTTTTTTAAGACGAGGCTGCAAGCCACAATCTTCATACAACGTAGGCCTATCTGAGGGAGCAGTAATTCGATTATTTCAGTCTCATCAGAGATCCTCCAGAACTAAACACTGCAAAAATCAATATATTATGAATAATGACAAATGTATGATAAATTTATAATCTACAGACACATGCTTATTAATGCAAACTAGAGTACTACGTAGGCCTACCTTACACAAATACTCATCTCCTGTAGTTTTATCAACAGCAGTACAAGTTTCCACCGATGGAGAAATCTGGTGGATAATATATTTTCCTATCTGAAGATACTGTTCTTGTGGTGCATCCGCTCCGTTTTCAGCACTGCAGAATGTGGGGGGTGAACATGGTTGTAAATCTGGCGATAAAGTTCCTAAGTTTGGTGGTTGTTCATATTCCACTTTCTTCTTGGGCCCATGACTTATTTGCAGTCGTGGCCTAGGGTGCTGTCGGTTCATAGAACCAAATGGGAATGATTCAAGTGGCAAAAATTTGACAAGAAGATCACACAACTGGACGAAGTGAGATTAACTGGTCAGGAATTCATAAATCACAGACTCGATATTCAACAACTTTATATACGTGTGGGTATATATATATATATATATAATCTACAATAATTTTATATACAAATATAGCACCAAAGATATTGCAATGAACCAGACTGTACAAATGCTGCCCGACAAGGTGAGAAGTCTATTTCAAGTCAAGATCAAATGTTCTGACTATTATCTGACTTGAAATTTGTAAGAGGTAGTTGTGGTCTTCTTGCCATTTTAATACTATGTGATTTTGAAGTTAAAAGTCACAAGTGTTCATCACAGCACTGGTAGCAGAAGAACTAGTTGATCGATGATTGCACCTGACACACGCCATTTTGATTTATATGGTGTTGCACAATATATGACTCTTACATAAGATTCAGAAATAATTCGGTGTGTTAAAACAAATGTTTATAGTTTTAATAAAATCTAAAAGATCCTTACGCACATTTTAAACAGTACCTAATGATATTAAATTAGGTCCTACAAGCGTTCAATGTTAGTGCTGCAACATTGTGAAAGCAGCAGTTCTTATAATGAAAGACGCAGTTATCCGGCTTGCCTCAATATGATGAAATAGTCAGCAAGAATCGGTGAGCGTGCTTTCTGCTGACCTGCGATTTAAGCGGTCTAGTTTATGATCTCCATCTTAATTTATGTGAAATTAAAGCTTAATGAAGCATTGTATAATTCCACAAGGTGAAGAAACTTAAAAGTTTATCGTGTGGCGATCACTTCAAGGCTCGGGGATGATGACTCACCAGCCCTAGTCCTGTCTGCTCTTTCTTTTCTGCGACGCTTCCACCTAACCAGTTGCAGGCTTCAGGAACGCAAACGAAGTAACGGTCGATGTAAAAATTTGGTTAGATTCAATCTTGACAACCAAGCAGTTGTTTGGATCTTGTTTTAAACCTTGGAAGGGTTGACACAGCCGCCCCTCCGAGTTTTAAAACAGCACAAGCAGAGAATCAACCGACGACGCCATTATAAAACCTCCTAGTGACACGGAACACAAATCATTCACACAGGATATTGATTCCAAGTGTATTCATACGCGACTGATATGGGATTTATGAAGTGTAAAACAGACAATTTTCAGATATATCCAACCAGTTTTTCTTTAAAAATAATATTATAGAGCTATCATAGTTCATTTATTAGCAAAAAGATGTTTGACAAGAGCTAAGTTCTTTTTCTTACTTGTAGCAGGTTGTATTTTTTTAGCAACAAGAATAGCAGTTTCTAGTCACGTGACGTTTGACGAGGGAATCCCCTGCATTTTTATGCCTTATAAGGATTTATACATACAACTACGTCATCATGACGTAATCCCTGAAATTGGTGAATGAAACTTCTAGAAGATTCGGTGACCTATTGCTTGACCTATGCTGATTTATTGGACCTGATCATGTTCTCATATAAAGTTGGGCGATTAACAAAACAACGTTTCTGAATGTTTGATAACATCATGATTTCCCTGATGTAATGTCATCTCTATGACTTCTCCAGAAAGCACCATGAAAGTAAATGGAATCATTTTAAAACAAGTCAATAGGTTCAAATACTTAGGCATGTCAATAACATAGGATGGAAGATGCTTCTCAGAAGTGAAGCGTAGAATAGCCCAGGCAAAAGCAACATGCTACAACATGAAAAGTATTTTATGCAACAACTCTTTGTCAATGGAAGTAAGAGAGTTCTTCGGTGCTATATAGAACCAAAAACAGTGCTATGTAGAACATCAGTAACAAAGGCAGTCATTGTGTTAGATTCTCAGTCCATGCTTCAAAAGGTTCAAAATGATTGGCTAAGGCATGAATGGAAAACCTCCATAGAAGCTTCGAATCTGCAGGAGCTGGTGTGAATCTACTGTCCTGGTCATGCAGGGGTACGCGGTAATGAGAGAGCTGACAGACGAGCATCAACAGTGGGTATGGAAAAGGGATAGAAATTGAGAACCTTTTAGAGAATGACACTGCAACAGGGCCGTCTTAACAGCATTGTAGGCCCTGGGCAAAGCAATGCACTGGGCCCCTACCAGCCCTACCCATCCACGGGAATAAAAATGTAAACGGTCAAAAAAATTAAACCTATAGATTTATAATTTAATGGTACTTTCAACAAAAATTTCGTCAACTTACCCACATCAGGTTTGATTTGAATCCCAGGCCTTTCCAGCGAGCGATCGAGTAATTATCCACTCTGCCAAGAGATGTCTTATGAACACTATGGCAGCATCCCAGCATGGGGTCCCTAGAATCGTGGGGCCCCTGGGCACTGCCCAGTGTGCCTATGCCTTAAGACGGCATTGCACCGCACTAGATGAATCATCAAGGTTAAGACTGTTGGAATTTGACATCAAACGCAAGGCTAGCAGAGATGGACGTATGAGTGGATGCATCAGTCGTGTTTATAACCAGCGAGCTACAGGAACAGTTAGCATTCACACTCTTCGTCACATACTGAGGGAGACTGAGCACCCATGGGTTTGCCCGGGGTGAAATGATGTCAGTTCATTTCAACAATAACAATAACAACAATAGAACCAATCCTGACACATGGAAGTAAGTCAACAACAGAACTGATAAATAGTACCGACAATAGGAAGAGGCATGATCGCCTACGCCACGAGGTATGGTACTTGAAGACCCTGGTATAATTGATGATCATTGGCACTATATAACATTGGAGAAGTCTCTTACTGCCACTAACAAAGATATATTACATAAAATACGCTTCGTTTAACTGGGAGTTGCTTTTGCTTGGACGATAGTTCACATCACCTCTGAGGTGCATTTTTAATTTGATGCTATTACAAAGTGTTCAAGTATTTGAATCTATTAACGTGATTCAAAACTATCTCATCCGTTCTGCGGCAGGAATGGACAACATCAATAGAATCCTCAAGTCTTCAAGAACTGGTGTGGATCTACTGTCCTGGTCATGCAGGGGTACGTGGCAGTGAGAGAGCTGACAGACTGACCTCGAGAGCACCCATAATGGGGACACTGGACATGGATAAGAGAGAGAAACTAAGGGCAATGTGACGTATAATGGAAAAAGAGCCTACAGTAATCTGACAGTCTTTGTAGTCTCGTAGCTGTCTATGATTTGCTAGCAAAACCATGCATTTTCTGCCTGTGTTTACTCACACAAGCTACTTTTTCGTCCCGCCTCTTTTCTTTGAACATAAGCAAACGAAGTGTTTACAAACTTTCGTGACCTGCCCGTCATAACAGGTAGCGAATCAGGTTTGTTTACCTCGCCTTCTCACGCGAGCTTATCTGTCAATCATACGATACCTGACAGACCGCACGTGAAAAACACAGAATCTTTTGAAGTCTACGAAGGGAAATCCAAAACTCCTCGAGTACGCTTTGATGTCGAGTCGCGGGCAGAACCCCGTTATACGTAATAAGTCTTTTGATGACGGTTGTCGTAAAGGGTGTAAACCCACTTCTTTGTTATACACTAGGTCGCTATACAAATATGCACAGCCAATCCACGTTCAAGGAGTCAACGCAAGGTCGCTAGACATGGGGGTAACGTATGATCGCTGGCAGACTCTGAGACAGAATAAATTACACGAAGTCAAGTTCTTGCAAGATGGCGGCAGACAGAATAAATGGGAACAAGAATAAATTAGGCATAAGCCCTGTTTTTCGGAACTCGGTCACGGAATGTACGAAAACGCCGAGACCTGGCAATTAAAAGACGAAACCGCCGAGAACCAATCAAAAGGGTTCCTTACGCAGTAGACTTTTACCTGCGTCTACTTATATAAATGGGCGCATTTTATTCAAAATACACACACAAAACAGTAAGACCAGCTAACACGAAAGACTGTGGAAGAGAAAGGTGTCAAGACTGATTCCTGCTTAACTGCATGCTGGGGCAAACTTGCTTCACTAGTCGAGTCAAAATCTAGCTTGTATTAATCTTAGAGGGTTTATTCGTGTCATCCAACCTGAGGTCGTATGTTCGAGTCAATCCAGCTGCCTGGAACTTCGCAGGAGCACAGTGAATGTACCAGGCTACATCCTTAGTCCCCCTCAGTCTTGGGTGGGCTAAAGGAACGATCAACAGCTGGTGTTGTGTGCAACAATTTAAGAAGGACAGAACTGTTTTAAGAGATGAGTACACATTAGTACCATCTCCGTCGGCAATAGTGAACATTTATCGGTCGATGAAGAAAAAGTGATTTAGCGTAGTGAGATACAAAATTAACAGCACAGCTGATATAATTGTTTTCCTACAATTGGAAGCCTTGTTGTTTTGATCCGACTATTGAAGCAGGCTGCAGGTCAATGCACTCAGGTAAGCAATAAATCAAGGTTGACAGCTTCTCCTCTTCAGTCGGTCGGTATCTGGCTTCGTGTTGGTGTTGCGTGTTTTTGCATAAAATCTCGCCCGATTATATAGGCAGGTGAAGTAACTTCTACTGTTTAAGGAAAGCGTTTGGTTGGTTCCTGGCGGGGCAAGCTGATTGGTTGTCTGCAGTTTAGTACCATGCCTCGTATAGCCTAATTTTATTCTGTTTTTTTCCGCCATATTGGGTGACAAGATGGCCGCGACCCACATCCGAAAAAACAGGGCTTAAGTTTAATTTTATTCTGTCTCAGACACTGGTGAACGTTGCTCGTTGATTGGTTGAAGCAAATTTGTATCTCGACATAGTGATTTAACAAAGTAGTGGGTTTACACACTGGTTTCACGACACTAGTAGTGCCAAAATCTTACAGGGAGAAGGTTATGACGCTAGCACATGCTATATTCTTCAGTGGACATATGGGAATAGGGGCCGCTGGACAAAGGATAGCCTGTCACTACTTTTGGCCAGGAATCACAGAGGATATCAAAAGATATGTAAGATCCTGCTCAGAATGCCAAAGAGTAGCTCCTAAGCATAGAACTGCATCAGCAACACTGGGAGAAATGCCCATTATGGGAACCCCCTTTGAACTTGTTGCAGTGGATATTGTTGGACCCCTCACTAGGACCAAGAAGAGAAAGGCTTACATCTTAACCTTGGTTGATACTTGCTCTATGTGGGGAGAAGCAGTGGCCATGTCAGCTATAGATTCAAAGCATGTGGCAGAGTCCCTGTTAACAATATTCACCCGATTAGGTTTCCCGCATCAGATATTGATTGACAATGGTTCTCAGTTTAAGGGAAAGCTAACACAAGAAGTATTCCGGATATTTCAAGCCAGGCACTATCATTGTAGTCCCTACCAAGCCCAAGGGAACGGTAAAGTAGAGCGGTTCAATGGCACGCTAATTTTAATCCTTAGAAAGCTGGAAAGTGAAAAACCTGATACTTGGGATACATACATACCCGCTGCACTATTTGCATAAAGGGAAGTACCCCACAATTCAACTGGATTGGCTCCAGCTACATTATTGTTTGGAAGACCAATAAAAGGTCCCCTGGAAGCATTGCTGCGGACATGGACTGATGAAAAAGCAGAAGAAACCGTGACTTCCTCATACCAATACGTCAACGAGTTGACATCTCGATTGAAAACAGGTTGTAAACTGGCAAAAGATAACTTAAGACAGGCTAGGAGGAAGCATGCTGCGTCTTATTCTTTGATCCTTAGCCACCGACCGTCAAAGCAGTCAGTGGCCATTACGCCTGGTGGCGTCTTGTAGGGCAACAACAAATTGATTCCACTCTGTTCGGTAGGCCCCAACTCTGGTTCATTCTTTGCATCTCAGCCTCCACAGTCCTCGGCCAAGTAGTTTTTGGTCGGCCTCTCTTTCGTTTTCCTTCAGGGGTTCATAGCATAGCTGTTCTTGTGATGGCATCGGGGTCTCTTCTGAGGACATGGCCAACCCAGCTCCAGCGTCTGCCAGCTATTATGGTGTGCATGTCCTCTTGCTTGCTCCGAGTAAGCAGATCTTGGTTGGTGATGGTATTCGGCCAAAAGATTCGGAGAATTTTTCTTAGGCATGTTGTGTGAAAAGAGGACAATTTCGACATTTCCTTCTCTGTAACTCTCCAGCTCTCCGCGCCATAGAGAAGCACAGAAAGCACACAGCTCTGATATAATCCTAATTTTGTGCTTGTGCTGTACTGAGAGAGCTTCCAGGTGTTGTTTAGACTAAAAAAGGCTGTTCTTGCTTTGTTCATTCTGTTGCTTATGTCTCTGCTTGCTCCACCGTCTGTTGTTACTATGCATCCTAGGTATGTGAAGGCATCTGTCTGTTCCAGTTGCTGATTCCTTACTGATATGGGCTCAGGGTTGCTCACATTGAGCGTCATGACCTCTGTCTTCTTTAGGTTGATGTTCAAGCCCACCTGCTGGCTATACTTATTAAGTCTATCCGTTTTTTCCTGGATGTGTTGATGTGAATGTGCTAGCAGAGCAATGTCATCTGCATATTCCAGATCTTCCAATGTAGAAAATGTAGTCCATCTTATTCCTCTTGGATTGCCCTCTGTTGTCTGGCGCATCACCCAGTCTTTGATTGTTAAAAATTGTTAAAAATAGAGTGGTTGATAAGGGGCATCCCTGTCGTACTCCTGTCTTCACTTCAAAGGTTAGGTTGCTCTGCCCAATGCTACACGTAAAGTTGGCATAAAGGCTTTTTATGATTAACACTATGCAGCTTGGAATTCCATAAGCCCTCAGTATTTTCCATAAACTGTCCCTATGTATACTGTCAAAAGCCTTTTTAAAATCAACGAAATTAATGTACAGCTGTCTTTGCCATTCTGAGCACTGCTCTATATGATCTACGCATCTTCTGTTCTTTCTAAATCCTGCTTGTTCTTTCCTCAGTTTGTGGTCTACTGCTTTTGAGATTCTCTGTATAATCATCCTGCCTAGTATTTTGCTGGGAACTGAGAGAAGAGTGATTCCTCTCCAATTATTGCAGTCTGCAAGATCTCCTTTCTTGGGCGATTTGACAATTATTCCTTTTCTCCACTTGTCGTGGAACGAGTTTTGTAGACACACTACTTTGTTAACTCCCTATGTCGAGAGCCCAGCCAATCAACGCACAGTTGCTGAGCCGGAATAAAATTACAAGAAGTTACGCCAGGGAAAAAAAACTTAAGCCCTCGGCCATGTTGTTCACGCAAGATGGCGGAAGAAAACTGAATAAAATTAGGCTGTACGAGCAAAAGACGAAACCGGAGGAAACCAATCAGCTTGCTCCGCCAGGAACCAACCAAAAGCTTTGCTTAAGCATTCACCTACCTATATAATCGGGCGAGATTTTATGCAAAGGCACGCAACCAGACACGACGCCAGAGATACCGACCGACTGAAGAGGAGAGAAGCTGTCACCCTTGATTTATTGCTTACCTGAGGGCATTGACCTGCAGCCTGCTTCACTAGTCGAGTCAAAATCTGGCCTGTTTAAATCTTAGAGGGTTTTATTCGTGTCATAAAAACTGAGATCGTGGGTCGTCAGTCCAGCTGCCTGGAACTCCGCAGGAGCATAGAGATTGCAAAGAATCTTCATCTTTGGTCCCCCTCAGTCTTGGGTGGGCTAAAGGAACGATCTTCAGCCGGTTTTGTGTCAACTAAATCAAGAAGGACAGAACGTCTAAGAGATGAGTACACATTAGTACCATTTCTGTCAGCATTGTGAGCAAAAATTAGTGTCTGTGACGAGAAAGTGATTTAGCGTAGAAAGAGACAATAATAACAGCATAGCTGATAAATGTTATATACTTAATTAACAGCACAGCTGATACATTTACTATAAGTGATTAACAGCACAGCTGATATAAATTTGTTTGGAAAACTTGTAATATCTATATATATATATATATATATATATATATATATATATATATATATATATATATATATATATATATATATATATATATATATATATGTGTGAATCATTTGTAAACTTACAAATCCATTACATTCCTTTTTTCAACATTCACCCTTCAGCACAAGAGTAGATAGTGTATATACTAAATAAATAATAAGGAAATTGTATTTGAACGACTTGTCAATTTTATCTTTGTTAAGTAAAATCTGTTTCTTTGTTTATTAATATCACAGTTAGTTACACAGCGGAGGTGGCACTTTATGTCGGTCTCCTCTCTACTATTGTTTCGAGATCAGAACATTCACAGCCGTAACTAATTTGTGATACCAGTAGTTCTCTCAGACACTGGGATTTCACCATTTTCTGCAGAAATTCTATTTCTGTAATTTTCAGTACTATACTGATCCTACAGCCAAATAAAACCTCACGCCACACTGGGGGCTCGTCCGGGATATTTCTGTATATCTTGAGCCTACTTAGTCTATTCATCTATCTACACTCTATCTTGTGCCACCCATAGATAACATAAGAAAAATTTTTTTTGAGACATTCTATAATATGATTTTTTTTTATTGTTTTCTTAGGAAGAGTACCATTTAGTACTCAGTAAATAGTTGATGCTCACAAAGTTGCACGGAAATTTTTTGTTCAATTAAATTAATTAAGTTTAATTATAATATTTGGTCATAGTAAATTTACATATATCTAAGTAACGCCATGGCTGATCTAGTGAAGTTCAGGACTGCGATCATGCAGATGGGTAAGGAATTAAACATGACAGGTGATGCTCTTACTCAGTATGTCACTACAGAAGTGGACAAACACATGGATAGGGAAGAAAGAAAGTTGCAATTAGAGACAGAAGCCAAAAGACTGGAAGCTGAAAGAGAAGCCAAAAGACTGGAAGCTGAGAGAGAAGACAAAAGACTGGAAGCTGAGAGAGAAGACAAAAGACTGGAAGCCGAGAGAGAAGACAAAAGACTGGAAGCTGAGAGAGAAACCAAAAGATTAGAAATTGAAGCCAAGAAATGGGAGGCTGAAAATGAGGCAAGGAAAAATGAAGCTGAGGAAAGGAAATTACAAGCAGAGAGAGACCATCAGTTGAGATTAAAAGAGCTTGAAATTCAGGCAAATAATGGTGGTAGCTCACCTCACTCAGAGAGTAGCTCCAGCCAGAGCACCTCAAGTGGGGCCATGAATTTTCATCTGGACCCATTTGTTGAAAAAAGAAGACGCCATTGAGTCGTACCTGGATAGATATGAAAGACTTGCCACTATCTATGGCTTAGTGAAAGAAAAGTGGAGTCTTAAACTATCTCAGGGATTGAGAGGTGTTGCCTACGATGTATATTTGAAGCTCTCAAGAGATGACCAGGAAGATTATGAAATCCTGAAGCAGGCACTGCTTGTGAGATATGAAAAGAACTCAGAATCATATAGAAAGAAATTCCAAACAGCTAAACTTCTTCCAGGAGAAAACTATCACCAATTCTCTGCTAGATTGGAAACTTACTTGGAAAAATGGAGTAGTTTAGGAAAGTGTCAGGATCTGAAAGAAATGATAATGATGGAGCAAGTGAAAGAGTCCATGCCTCAAGAAATGAGGAAGTTTATCATGGAACAAGGAGCAGAGAGATTGGAAGATATTGTAACTGTTGCTGAGAGATATCAAGCAGCTCAGGCAGAATTATTAGGAAATAAGAAGAAGCAGGGTGACAACTTAAAATCATCACAAAACTATACCAAATATGAACAAAAGGACCATACCACAAGGAACAAACAAAGATTTGACCAAAAGGACAAAAATCCTCTAAGATCGGCTAAGACACCTTACCGGAAGGAAGGAAAGTGGTGTAAAACTTGTCTAATGAGTAACCACAATACTGCGGACTGCAGAAGGAAGAATCCTCCTCATCATGCTGCATGTCTTACAACAGGGAATCAGGGAAGGAAGGAAATGGAAGTAAGTCAGAAAGACTTCCATCATCCCCCTGTCTGTGAGGAGGTGACCGTGAATGGCACTCAAGTACTGTGTTTATGTGACACAGGTTTGGACTTTGATTCAGTTGTGTGCTCTTCTCTAGTGAGTCCTGACCAGATAACCACAGAAACAGTGGAAATCAGAGGACCGATCAAGGGAGCAAGAACCATGACACTACCCATAGCTCGAATCAACATAAGATCTTGCTACGTGGAAGGAGAAATCAAAGCAGCAGTGATGGACGACCCTATTTACCCTTTGATTCTGGGGTGTAGGTATGTTTTCCTTGGAGAACCTATAAAACCTGTAGTTATGGCAACAGTCCAGACCAGGGAAAGCTCCAGGAAAATGGCGGAGAATCCTATCAATACTCATCCAGAAGAGATGAAAAAGGCTCAAGCAGCAGATAGCACATTGAAGCCTTGTTTTGGCAAATTGCCTAAAGCCCATAACCCTCCAGAGAAAGGAGACTTGTATATGAAAAATGGCCTACTATACAGAAAATCTGGAACAGGACCAGAAGGGCATGGACAGCTTGTAGTGCCAAAATCTTACAGGGAGAAGGTTATGACGCTAGGACATGCTATACCCTTCAGTGGACATATGGGAATAGGGGCCACTGGACAAAGGATAGCCTGTCACTACTTTTGGCCAGGAATTACAGAGGACATAAAAAGATATGTAAGATCCTGTCCAGAATGCCAAAGAGTAGCTCCTAAGCATAGGACTGCATCAGCAACACTGGGAGAAATGCCCATTATGGGAACCCCTTTTGAACGTGTTGCAGTAGATATTGTTGGACCCCTCACTAGGACCAAGAAGAGAAATGCTTACATCTTAACCTTGGTTGATACTTGCTCTATGTGGGGAGAAGCAGTGGCCATGTCAGCTATAGATTCGAAGCACGTGGCAGAGGCCCTGTTGAAAATATTTACCCGATTAGGTTTCCCGCATCAGATATTGACTGACAATGGGTCTCAGTTTAAGGGAAAGCTAACACAAGAAGTATTCAGGATATTTCAAGCCAGGCACTATCATTGTAGTCCTTACCATGCCCAAGGGAACGGTCAAGTAGAGCGGTTCAATTGTACGCTAATTTCAATCCTTAGAAAGCTGGCGAGTGAAAAACCTGATACTTGGGATACATACTTACCCGCTGCACTATTTGCATATAGGGAAGTACCCCACAATTCAACTGGATTGGCTCCAGCTACATTGTTGTTTGGAAGACCAATAAAAGGTCCACTGGAAGCATTGCTGCGGACATTTACTGATGAAAAGGCAGAGGAAACAGTGACTTCCTCATACCAGTACGTCAACGAGTTGACATCTCGATTAAAAGCCGGTTGGAAACTGGCCAATGATAACTTAAGACAGGCCAGGAGGAAGAATGCTGCCTACTACAACAAAAAAGCAAAGGATAGGGAACTGGAGGTGGGTGAAAAGGTGTTATTACTGTTGCCAAGCAGCAATAATAAATTGCAGATTGGATGGCAGGGACCTTATGTCATACTGGAAAAACTTTTCAGGACCAATTATAAGATTGACAAGAAAGGAAAGGAGAAGGTATATCATGTCAATCTTCTTAAAAAATACTATGACAAGGAATCATCAGAAGCTGCACATATCATGACCCTAGCCATTGCAACAGAAATGCACGGTGAACCACTTCACTCTATGGAGTATCCACTCACAACTACAGAGGATTATGTTCAAGTAAATATTAGTGAACATTTAACTCCAGAGCAGAAGAAGAGGGTTCAGAAAGTGTTGGAAACCCATGCTGATGTGCTCACAGATAAGCCAGGTCGTACGAATCTGTTAGAGTACGACATGAAGGGTACAGACAATACCCCAGTATGCAAAAGCCCAAGCACTAAGGGAGGAAGTTGATTATCTGTTGAAGGAGAAAATTATCTCGAAGTCAGACTCTCCCTATAGCTCAAGTGTGGTGCTATTGAGAAAACCGAGTGGTGAACACAGGTTATGTATTGACTACCGAAAGCTTAATGCGATCACAGAATCTCAGGTTGACCCATTACCTGACACCAACCAGCTGTTCTCTACACTGAGTAAGGCTAGGTATTTATCGAAGGTAGATCTAAGCAAGGGATACTACCAAATACCAGTGAAACCAGAAGTTAGGAAAATGCTGGCATTTAGTAGATCAGACGGACACTACGAGTTTAATGTACTACCCTTTGGGCTGAAAAATGCTCCAAGTATCTTTTCAAGAATGATGAGGAAATTGTTGGAACCTCTACAAAATCCCCACATCACTAACTTTATGGATGACATTCTTGTTGCTACCAACACATTTGAAGAGCGTATAGAAGCGCTCTCCATGTTGTTTGACTGACTGAGAGCCACTGGACTGACTGCACGTCCAACCAAGTGCTATATCGGTTGTAAGGAGTTGGAATTCCGAGGTCACACTATTTCTACAGGTCATATGTCTCCTGACCCAAAGAATATAGAGAAAATAGAGAAGGAACCCAGACCTCAAACGAAGAAAGATGTGAGATCATTCGTGTCATTATGTGGGTTCTATCAGAAGTACATACCTCACTTTAACTCTCTGTGTGCACCATTAACTAACTTAACGAAGAAAGGACAGCCTGATAAAATCCAATGGAATGCTGATTGTGAAAAAGCTTACACAGAGCTAAAAGCAAAACTCACCAGCAAACCAATCCTTACGCTACCCGATATCACACAGGAATTTGTATTAAGGACGGACGCTAGCAGTACAGGTATTGGTGCAACTCTTTTGCAGAAATCAAAAGCCCATCCGGATGAACTTTTACCAGTCGCCTACGCCAGTAGGAAGCTGAATGCAGCTGAGTTGAATTACTCGACCATAGAGAAAGAATGTTTGGCTCTAATTTGGTCCATCGACAAATTTTCACCTTACCTGTATGGGACACACTTCATTGTCCAAAGCGATCACCAACCTTTAACTTTCTTGGCTGCATCTAAAAAGTTAAATTCGAGATTGTTAAGGTGGAGTCTGCTTCTTGCGCCTTATTCCTTTACCGTGAATTACATTCCGGGAAGAGACAATGTAGGAGCTGATTTTTTAAGTCGACACCCTATTACTATGGAAGGACAGACGCAAAAGGATTAACTACAGCAGGTGTTTACACTTCAGCTATGACAGGTCACAGCTAAGAAAGGATGGGGCTATGTCGTGGAACGAGTTTTGTAGACACACTACTTTGTTAAATCCCTATGTCGAGAGCCCAGCCAATCAACGCACAGTTGCTGAGCCGGAATAAAATTACAAGAAGTTACGCCAGGGAAAAAAAAAAACTTAAGCCCGCGGCCATGTTGTTCACGCAAGATGGCCGAAGAAAACTGAATAAAATTAGGCTGTACGAGCAAAAGACGAAACCGGAGGAAACCAATCAGCTTGCTCCGCCAGGAACCAACCAAAAGCTTTGCTTAAGCATTCACCTACCTATATAATCGGGCGAGATTTTATGCAAAGGCACGCATCCAGACACAACGCCAGAGATACCGACCGACTGAAGAGGAGAGAAGCTGTCACCCTTGATTTATTGCTTACCTGAGGGCATTGACCTGCAGCCTGCTTCACTAGTCGAGTCGAAATCTGGCCTGTTTAAATCTTAGAGGGTTTTATTCGTGTCATAAAAACTGAGATCGTGGGTCGTCAGTCCAGCTGCCTGGAACTCCGCAGGAGCATAGAGATTGCAAAGAATCTTCATCTTTTGTCCCCCTCAGTCTTGGGTGGGCTAAAGGAACGATCTTCAGCCGGTTTTGTGTCAACTAAATCAAGAAGGACAGAACGTCTAAGAGATGAGTACACATTAGTACCATTTCTGTCAGCATTGTGAGCAAAAATTAGTATCAGTGACGAGAAAGTGATTTAGCGTAGAAAGAGACAATAATAACAGCATAGCTGATAAATGTTATATACTTAATTAACAGCACAGCTGATACATTTACTATAAGTGATTAACAGCACAGCTGATATAAATTTGTTTCCTATAATTGGAAAACTTGTTATATATATATATATATATATATATATATATATATATATATATATATATATATATATATATATATATATATATATATATATATATATATATATATTTCCTTAATCAGCGGCACTTGGGCTTTCAGCCCTTCGGCCCAATGACATGTCATTGCGAGGCTGGGGAACCTGAGGACTTTCCTTCCAACCCGGTCAGGAGCTTCGCTCCTTCCCATCCACAGAGGGTTTATCACAGGAGCCGTTCAGGCTATTCAGTCAAATTTCCGGCCGTAAACATTTCTTCAAACGCCGACGCCCGGGTTTGAACCATGAACACCTGGTCGCCAGTACAACGCCCTAGCCATTACACCAGCGCGGCTCCCATATATATATATATATATATATATATATATATATATATATATATATATATATATATATATATATATATATATATATATATAGATATATATATATATATATATATATTTATATATATATATATATATATATATGTGAATCATTTGTAAACTTACAAATCCATTACATTCCATTTTTCAACATTCACCCTTCAGCACAAGAGTAGATAGTGAATATACTAAATAAATAATAAGGAAATTGTATTTGAACGACTTGTCAATTTTATCTTTGTTAAGTAAAATCTGTTTCCTTGTTTATTAATATCACAGTTAGTTACACAGCGGAGGTGGCACTTTATGTCGGTCTCCTCTCTACTATTGTTTCGAGATCAGAACATTCACAGCCGTAACTAATTTGTGATACCAGTAGTTCTCTCAGACACTGGGACTTCACCATTTTCTGCAGAAATTCTATTTCTGTAATTTTCAGTACTATACTGATCCTACAGCCAAATAAAACCTCACGCCACACCACTCTGTTGGTGTTGTCCCTGTTTTCCAGACTTGTGCAAATAGTGGTTCTAATAGTTCTGCTGTTAGCTCTGGGTCTGTCTTAAATAGCTCTGCATTTAAGTTATCATGACCAGGAGCTTTTCCATTCTTTAACCCTTTGATTGCTGTGATGATTTCTTCTTTTCGTGGGATGTCTGTATTAACATCTAGATTATTTTCAGCCTCAGGAACATTCAATTGTGTCTCTGGTGGTTCCTTATTCAGAGTTTCTCTGAAAAGCTCTGCCCATCTTGTTTCCTGTCCCTCTACTGTCGTGATGAGATTTCCGTGCTTATCTCTTACTAATGTAATATTGTTTGCACCTCGTTTTCCAGTGATGATTTTAGTTATTTTGTATACTGTGCTTTGTTCATTTCTCAGAGCTGCCTCTTCTGCCTGTCTTGCAAGGTCATCCAGAAATGTCCTTTTGTTAGCACGGGTTTGACGTTTAACTTCCTTGTCTAGCTGACTGTACTGTTCACTATATATTGCCTTTAACATGAAAGACGTAGCTTGTTTTCTTTCTTTTCATTTCTTTTCTCTTCGCTTCGCTATGGTGTTTAGCGTATCTGGTGTTATCCAGTCTTGGCTCTTTCTTTCCTGGAATCCCAAGCATGACTTGCTGCTTTCCTTGTATATTGTTGAGATGGTGCTGAATCTCTGGTCAACATCATCGGTCTCTGTTCTTTTCTGGCTTTTGATAATCTCATATCTTCTCTTTACGTCGACCGCGAAAGCTTTTCTGGTGAGGGGATCCTTCAGTTTCGTGATGTTGTATCTGCGTACTACAACAAAAAAGCAAAGGATAGGGAACTGGCGGTGGGTGAAAAGGTGTTATTACTGTTACCAAGCAGCAACAATAAATCGCAGATAAGATGGCAGGGACCCTATGTCATACTGGAAAAACTTTCCGGGACCAATTGTAAGATTGACAAGAAAGGAAAGGAGAAGGTATATCATGTCAATCTTCTTAAAAAGTAATATGACAAGAAATCATCAGAAATTGCACATATCATGATCTTAGCCATTGCAACAGAAATACACGGTGAACCACTTCACTCTATGGAATATCCACTCACAACTACAGAGGATTATGTTCAAGTAAACATTAGTGAACATTTAACTCCAGAGCAGAAGAAAATGGTTCAGAAGGTGTTGGAAACCCATGCTGATATGTACACAGATAAGCCAGGGCGTACGAATCTGTTAGAGTACAACATGAAAGTTACTGACCCTACACCAGTATGCATGAGAACATACCCTATACCCTATGCGAAAGCCCAAGCACTAAGGGAGGAAGTTGATTATCTGTTGAAGGAGAAAATTATCTCAAAGTCAGACTCTCCCTATAGCTCAAGTGTGGTGCTATTAAGAAAACCGAGCGGTGAACACAGGTTATGTATAGACGACAGGAAGCTAAATGCTATCACATAATCTCAGGTGGATCCATTACCTGACACCAACCAGCTGTTCTCTACACTGAGTTAGGCTAGGTATTTATCGAAGGTAGATCTAAGCAAGGGATACTACCAAATACCAGTGAAACCAGAAGTTAGGAAAATGCTGGCATTTAGTACATCGGACGGACACTACGAGTTTAATGTACTACCCTTTGGACTGAAAAATGCTCCAAGTATCTTTTCAAGAATGATGAGGAAATTGTTGGAACCTCTACAAAATCCCCATATCACTAACTTTATGGATGACATTCTTGTTGCTACAAACACATTTGAAGAGAATAGTAGCACTCTCCATGTTGCTTGACAGACTGAGAGAAACTGGATTGACTGCACGTCCAACCAAGTGCTATATCGGTTGTAAGGAGTTGGAATTCCTAGGTCACACTATTTCTACAGGTCATATGTCTCCTGACCCAAAGAATATAGAGAAGTTAAAGAAGGCACACAGACCTCAAACGAAGAAAGATGTAAGATCATTTGTGTCATTATGTTGGCTCTATCAGAAATACATACCCCACTTTAACTCTCTGTGTGCACCCTTAACTAACTTAACTAAGAAAGGACAGCCTGACAAAATCATATGGAATGCTGATTGTGAGAAAGCTTCTTCTTTCTCTTCTTTGATCCTTAGCCGCCGACCGTCAAAGCAGTCAGTGGCCATCACGCCTAGTGGCGTCTTGTAGGGCAACAACAAATTGATTCCACTTTGCTCGGTCGGTGGCCATCCTTCGTACAGTGCCCCAACTCTGGTTCACGCCCTGCATCCCAGCCTCCACAGCCCTCCGCCAGGCTGTTCACGGTCGGTCTCTCCCCAAAGCACAGCTGCTCCTGCGATGGCATCGGGGCCTCTTCTGAGGACATGACCAACCCAGCTCCAGCGTCTGCCAGCTATGATGGTGTGCATGTCATCTTGCTTGCCACGAGCAAGCAGATCTTGGCCAATGATGGCACCTGGCCAAAAGACCCGGCGAATTTTTCCCAGGCATGCCGTGCGAAAATAGGACAATCTCGACACTTCCCTCTCTGTAACTCTCCAGCACCCCGCACCATAGAGAAGCACAGAAAGCACACAGCTCTAATATAATCCTAATTTTGTGCCTGTGCTGTATTGGGAGGACTTCCAGATGTTGTTTAGGCTAAAGAAGGCCGTTCCTGCCCTATTCATTCCGATGTTGATGTCCTTGCCTGCCCCGCCGTCTGGTGTTACTATGCTTCCTAGGTATGTGAAGGCACCTGTCTGCACCAACCGCCGACTCCCCACCGACATGGGCCCAGTTCTGCCCACACCGAGCGCCACGACCCCAGACTTCCCTAAATTGACACCCAAGCCCACCCGCAGGCTAAACCCACTAAGTCCATCCGTTCCTTCCTGGACGTGCCGATGCGAATGCGCCAGTAGTGCAACGTCATCTGCGCACTCCAGATCCCCCAACGCAGAAAATGCCGTCCATCCCATTCCTCCCGGACCGCCCTCCGCTGCCCGGCACACCACCCAGTCCATGACTGTCAAAAATAGAGTGGCCGATAAGGGGCATCCCTGTCGCACTCCTGTCCCCACCTCAAAGGCTAGGTTGCTCTGACCAACACCAGTGAAAAAAAAAAAAGCTTACACAGAGCTAAAAGCAAAACTCATCAGCAAACCCATCCCTACGCTACCCGATATCACACATGAATTTGTATTAAGGACGGACGCTAGCAGTATAGGTATTGGTGCAACTCTCTTGCAGCAATCAAAAGCCCAGCCGGAGGAACTGTTACCGGTCGCCTACGCCAGTAGGAAGCTGAATGCAGCTGAGTTGAATTACTCGACAATAGAGAAAGAATGTTTGGCTCTAATTTGGTCCATCGACAAATTTTCACCTTACCTGTATGGGACACACTTTATTGTCCAAAGCGATCATCAGCCTTTGACATTCTTGGCTGCATCTAGAAAGTTAAATTCGAGATTGTTAAGGTGGAGTCTGAATCTATCGCCTTATTACTTTACAGTGAATTACATTCCGGGAAGAGAAAATGTAGGAGCTGATTTTTTAAGTCGACACCCTATTACTCTAGAAGGACAGACGAGAAATGATTAACTACCGCTGGTGTATACACATCAGCTATGACAGGTCACAGCTAGGAAAGGATGGGGCTATGTCGTAAAGGGTGTAAACCCACTTCTTTGTTAATACACTAGGCCGCTATACAAATATGCACAGCCAATCCACGTTCAAGGAGTCAACGCAAGGTCGCTGGCCATGGGGGACACGTAAGGTCGCTGGCAGACTCTGAGGCAGAATAAATTACACGAAGTCAAGTTCTCGCAAGATGGCGGCAGACAGAATAAATTGGAACAAGAATAAATTAGGTATAAGCTCTGTTTTTCAGAACTCGGTCACGGAATGTACGAAAACGCCGAGACCCGGCAATTAAAAGACGAAACCGCCGAGAACCAATCAAAATGGTTTCTTACGCAGTAGACTTTTACCTGCGTCTACTTATATAAATTGGCGCATTTTATTCAAAATACACACACAAAACAGTAAGACCAGCTAACACGACAGACTGTAGAAGAGAAAGGTGTCAAGACTGATTCCTGCTTAACTGCATGCCGGGGCAAACTTGCTTCACTAGTCGAGTCCAAATCTGGCTTATATTAATCTTAGAGGGTTTATTCGTGTCATCACAGTTAGTTACACAGCGGGGTGGCATTTTATGACTGTCTCCACTCTACTAATTTTTCGAGATCAGATCATTCACAGCCGTAACTAATTTGTGATACCAGTAGTTCTCTCATACACTGGAACTTCACCATTTTCCTGCAGAAATTCTATTTCTGTATTGTCAGTACTATACTGATCCTAGAGCCAATAAAAACCTGACGCTACAACGGTCGAAAACAACGACGAAAGACTGGCCGTAAGCCTTTATCTTGTAACTCTGTTTCTGATTCTCCGTTACACACATTAAAAATTAACAAATTAACAACATCTGTAGATCAGAGAAATATATTGATATATAAACAATGTTTTCTTAAACTGCTATCAGTTATCACTCAGAATTTTAGAATATTCCAAGCACGCAGTTCTAGAACCATTATTGTGGAAAATTTGTTATTAGCATTCGTGGGGATTTTTCATTCTGATTTTCTAGTAATAGAAATTAATGCTTACGTGTTTAAAAGTGTTAGCTTTTACCAATTAAAAGTGCTAGCTTTTACCATTATAATTCACAGATTTTCTAGCTGTTAAAACTAGTGAAATAAAATAACGCGTAGCTATTTCATACCAGATGTTCAGTTATAATGTTAATTTTCACTACACGCTTTCTCACACAAGAAGAGACGGTTTTAGCCGACTGGTTTAAATGCTAGGCGCGACTGATAGTGACAGAAAAGAATTCACGCGTTATTTCATTGTGTGTATTTATTATAAGTGCCTATTATTTAATACCATACGATGACTAACAGACACCGACAATTTAATAGCCATTAACGACAGGCGATACTTTGTGTAAGTGCGCATATGGATAATTAAATAATAATTAACAGTGTACGCTGACTGCCGGCGCGAGCAAGGGGCGGGAGAGTTGCATAACTCCATCCGACCTAAAATTCAGCGCAAGCGAAGGCTGACCGTGTAGGCCTAAAGGAAAACACCGTATGCCTTTTAAATTTAATCAGGACTGACGGAGTGGAGGAGAGATCGCCTTGTCCCCGTCTGTGTGTGTAGAAATAGGATTAGCATAATTTGTATATAAATTGTTCTTGTGTTCTTCGCAGACCTGATCACTAGGGCGTCAAGCGGTCTTTTTACTGACTGGCTAATGTTGTCTCTTTTTCTTGGCTTGTGCGTCACCAATTTCATTTGTGAGCGAGTATTAGCCAAAGATACACGAGAAACATTTTAACTTATAAGTTTAACTGGACTTACCAAACCCAGATATTGTTTCCAATCTTTACCAGCCCACTGGGGTGTACAAAATAACATTAATGTTCCCGACTTCTGACAGTTGTATTCAAGTGGATTTATCCAGATTTTACGCTGTGCAGAATTGGAGTTCTAACATAGAGTTGTCCGATAGGACTATCATCATCATCATTGGTAATATTTTTTATCAACCAGATGTTTCCCAATACTGGAAGTATTTTCCTCTTTTAACTGTGAACCCCAAGAGCACGTTCCTACATCAACTATTGGCGGTGACATTTTGTTCATCCAGAAAAACAAAACACCAGATTCGGCGTCCACCTCACTAGTCTTTATTTGTTAGAGGATGGACTGGGGCAAATGTGGGAAGTGAACCTGACATTATATATATTCAGGAATAATTGTATTTCCAAGGGATATCACCAAGAGTAGGTAAGAGTGATTGAGTGGCCACTGTATGAAAGAGTGCGTGAGTATTTTTCTTTGTTTCAGGGAATTTACCAACATTGTATTTGCTTAAAATTGTTTACTTTACTGGGTAGCATATAGTAGGAACTTGTTTACTTTACTGTCTACTCTGTAACATAGTGCTAACCTTCGACCTTTGGGTTATTGACTTTCGGGGTTTTTTCTTCATAGGGGGAGGGCGCATTTATTCTGCTATTTCATATGTATGTAAATCTGATTATATTTGATCTTTCTTTAGATATTGGTGTTGTCAAGTTTAATGATAATAAACAACAAAGAAACTTAACTTTGTGTGTTGGTCAGATCCATACCCAAGTAACCGTAGTTTTTCACGTTTGTGTGTCTTGTTGTCACATCGTTGTGTGTGTGTGTGTGTGTGTGTGTGTGTGTGTGTGTGTGTGTGTGTGTGTGTGTGTGTGTGTAGTTAAACTTATATTTATATGTATGAGGAGGGCAAGGTTGTCTTGTACTAAATTATAGTCGTATAAATAGGCTGGAATAGAGAAACTTACTCATTCCAGAGACATATCTTTTTCCTTAAGCTACCACCCATGAAATCTATTTCTCACACCTTTCTCACGTCCCTATCACCATCCACTCTACTCAGATGGGCCAAAAATAACTCACAACCTATCTGTACGACAGGCAAGTAATGATCGCCTGCTAGATAATGACACTGCAATGGATGAATCAACAACGCTGAGACCGTTGGAATTTGGCATCAAACGTGGGACTAGCAGAAATGGACATGAGAGAGGATGCATCCGTCGTATGTACAACCAGCGTGCTACAGGTACAATTAGCATTCATGCTCTTCGACATTTGCTGAGGGAGACTGAGCACCTATGGGTTTCCCCGGGGTGCAGTGAGGTCGATTATGATTAACATTAACAAAACTATCCCCTTTATTTTGATGGTATATTCTGGAGAACTCGTGTAGTTCCAGGTGGTCTCTAACGATACAAACAAAGAATGGGACTACTCTGCCCTCAGCATGTCAAAATAATAGCCACCTTCAGTCATAACTGACTATGAGAATGCGCCCCTGAGGTGACAGCCCTTCAGTCATAACTGACTATGAGAATGCGCCCCTGAGGTGACAGCCCTTCAGTCATAACTGACTATGAGAATGCGCCCCTGAGGTGACAGCCCTTCAGTCATAACTGACTATGAGAATGCGCCCCTGAGGTGACAGCCCTTCAGTCATAACTGACTATGAGAATGCGCCCCTGAGGTGACAGCCCTTCAGTCATAACTGACTATGAGAATGCGCCCCTGAGGTGACAGCATTCAGTCTTAACTGACTACGAGAATGCGCCCCTGAGGTGACAGCCCTCAGCTATTTTGTTTTTGTTTTTTAGACGTGTTCTCCTCTCTTCTGCTTGCTATGAGAGCTTCTTTTCGCACAGTCTGAAGTGCCGCCCTAGAGAGCATCGCTACTTGATGAGAAGCGCAGCTTCATCCTCCCAGGTTGCTGGATTTATGTCCAGTGTCCTCATGTCTCTCTTGCGCATATCTATGAACCTGAGCTCGGTCGCCCAACCGTTCTTTTGTCATCTGTCAGTTGTCCGTAGAAGATATCTTTCAGGATGCGATCATCTTACATGTGGCGGACATGGCCAAGCCAGCGTAGTCTGCGCTGTCCAAGCAGTGTATACATGCTTTGAAGGCCATCACGTGACAACGTTTCGATATTTGTCACTTTCATGTGTCAGCATGACAAACAAGGCGACTAATATTATGTTGTTTATGGGCTGGCGACCTCATCGTGTCAAACTGGAGCATGTCAATGCTTGATGGACGCTTCCTGCAAAAGGACAAGCTACAGTTGTGGTTCCGTGGGCGGTAAGGGGCGCTCAGGAAAATACTGGTGATAATTTTGGAGAAGTCCTATTCTTCAAGATGACATATTACTTTTGTCTTTTTTCCTGTTCAGGCTAAAATGTTTATTTTTACTATCTGTCGCTATCTTATCAATTCTTTTCTTAACTCTGTCTTACTTATTTATATTAAAGCTGTATCGTCAGCATATCCGAAGTTGTTTATATTATGTCTACCAACTTATTGTCCTGGCACATCCACTATAGATTTCATAATATTTTCATTCTGTGTTTTATCTGTTGAAATTTTCTTCGTGCACGCTATGATGAGAGGAAAGCTGGAAAATATTGTACTTACTTACCTACTTAGTCGTTCCTCTTCTACCGTGAGGTGTAAAGGTTTGGAAGAGAGAGCTTCGTACTAACCTATCGGTTGTCTTCCTCCTGGCCTGGTTCCATTCTAGTCCTCGGTCCTTCAGAGATTGTCTAATGTTGTTCTCCCAGCGGACTCTGGATCGTCCTGGAGGTCTGGATCCCTGGCTCTTAGTTTCCCATACTGTCGTGGTAGCCGATCTTCTCCCATTCTGCAGACGTGTCAAACCGTCTTAGCTGGGACTGTTCTACTTCGGTCTGCAGGGGTTGGGTTTTTAGGCCTTGATGCATCGTTTGGTTGCGGACCATGTCTCTTCTTGTTACTTCAACCACTTTTCTCAGATACCTCATTTCTGAGGTGTGGGATCTGGCTGGAAAATATTGTGACAACAGAAAATATTTAAGGACAAAGTTTTACAGAAGAACAACAACAGAAGATGCTGAACAGATTTGCATCATGACACGGAAACACGCCAACAACTGAATTGATAGCCAATACTGCGGACAGGAGGATGTGGAGAGACGCAGAATTGACTTCAAGTCTTTCTTAACAAGTCTCTTAGTCCAAATCTTAAGTCGAGTTTAATTTTTTATCTGAAACTGTTTTTAGTCGCAATCACTTTATTCGAACAATCACATCAATTACTATAACTAATAATAATCAGAAGCAGTAATCTCTATTTTTAATATGTTATTTACTGACTGCTTTCATCTGACCAAACTCTGATGGCACATATATTTTACCTATTTGAACAAAACCATTTTCGGGTTCTCCGTACGGAGTGCGTTATGAATGAGGACTGCGAAATTGATTCGCTAAAATCGAATCAAGACGAGTCTTTAATTAAAAAATCTGGAGTCGAGTCATAGTGGTGACTTAAATCTGACTCAAGTTCTAGTCGACAACATTGAAGAGACGTGATCACTCATGCCAACGTGCTTGATACTTGAAGAAGAAGAAGAAAAAGAAGAAGAAGAAAAAGAAGAAGAAGAAGAAAAAGAAATAAGAAGAAAAAGAAATGGATTAGACGAGCATTATATGAGCTGTCTAGAAAAAAAAATGTGTGGAAGATGAATATTAGACACGCCAATGACTGTCAAATGCAGGAGTTCTCATCGTGGGCCATGCCATATTTTTAAGGGGCCACAGTAAGATGGTAAAGTACCTTTTTATCCAGCTAACAGTGACTATCGGGGGAGGGGGCGCACAGATATAAATGAGGCTGACAAGGGAGCCATGAGCAAAGCAAAGTTGAGAACCGCTGGACTAGAGGACGAAATTAGACGAGGGTGAGAAGTGGTCTGGAAAAGCATTTACCTACACAGCTAAAACGTCACGAAATAATATATTTCTGTCAGAACAAACGACCACCAGAGCCATAGCAAATGAGGGACAACAGTAAAAAATTAGGGAAAATTGAAGCAGCGGAAGAATATAGTCTCGTCCGCACAATTAGTAAGCAGGGGAGTGCACCAGATACTGCTTGCTCTCGACGCAAATATACGTCGCTACGACTCTGACGCCTATACATTCGTCTATGAACTTTGATCTAGATTTGCTTTGCTTTTCAGCTATCAATAAACGAAGGTCAAGTCTTCCTGTTCCACGTCATCAACTCAATGTCTTTCCATGTTTTCTTCATCCCTTTTACAATTGTGTGCAGTTATCTTCTCCTTGTGTTTTTCGATATCTCTCTCTCTCTCTCTCTCTCTCTCTCTCTCTCTCTCTCTCTCTCTCTCTCTCTCTCTGTCTCTCTCTCTCTCTCTCGCTGTCTCTCTCTTTGCCTTTATTAACCCGTGGATTACAGAAAAATGACTGCCTTGTAGTGCTATCAAAAGATATTCTCAGTGTGTGTCCTATCAGTCGCTAGTGTCTTCTTCTCATCTCTTTGTTCCAGTGGCACTTGTCTGGTTCTTGTCTTTAGCTCTATATCAGAAATTTTGTCATACTATCTGTCACATACTCGATGCATTTTTCGTTCTAGAAAAAACCAAATAACTCCCAATAGTCGCACGTCACCTGAGTTACGCCCCTTAGGTATTTATGTCTATAGCAGAAGGGTACCGTTACCGCTCAGTCAATGTAATGACTTTTTTTGGGGTAAGCGAATGCCTGTAACAACGGCGATAAATGCTGTCTGAGAACTACAGTGGTCGTGTACTAATTAAGAGTAGCATCATATTAACTTGAAGAAAATTGTAAATCTTACACTCTTTTCTAGAAAAATGGTAGGTCTGATTCGGTCTCACAGAATACAAAACTCTAACAGAAGGCAACGTAATTACTAGCGAAATTCTTTGTCGACAAACTCTTTATATAGGGAGACAAAACTTTCATTCTTCACTATTGGTTTGCCAAGTCTGGGGTCAAATTCAAAGTAGAGGCAAAGGTAACAAAGAGCATTTAACCATCTTTTGCCAGCCTAGGAAGAATTCTTGCTGACTGGTTTGAACTAAGAAAGCCAAGATCTCCATTTATCCTGTGGTTAAAGGGAAGAGCCGGAAAACCCTGAGCCTGATCTTGTTTCCTGAACCAGCGGGAAACCTCAATTGACTTTTGCACGTGGAGCATAGTCCCAATGACCTGTTCTAACATCACGAAGATACCACCCTATACCATATGCAGATTCGACGCTGGACATCTCAGCTAAGTTGATATCTGCACTGGAACTCACCACTCTCCTACACATAATCATGATGATACAGTAGTGACACGAACTCTGTTAAATTAAAATAACTCACACTAGCAGCTGTAACAGATACTCGCACACATCACTTGTTTATTCACTCAAATTTGTTAACCTCATTCATTCATTCAGTATACTTCCATTCATTAATAAATAAAGTTTCTTTGTAATTTCACTGCACCTTCCGTGTTCAGAGGTATAATACATTGATTGTTGTTATTGGTTGATGTATGTGTCTGATTGTTTGTTTTGTATTATGGTATGTGGGCTTATTTTATTAAATTATTTTCGTCACGTATCAGAAGAATCAAAGTGGCTAGCAGACCCAATTCCCTCTTGAAAGTATCACTGTTTCTCTTTTATGCAGGAGGATTTTTAAGTTGCTATATTTTCTTCTCTATCTTTGTTCTGAAAACTAACTATCTTAGGGAAACATTCGCCCACTATCACGAGCCATATTCAGTGGGTAATTCAGAGAAAGATATAATATGTGCTTTAATACATTCTATTTCTACTGTCAGTCTATTCCTTTAAACGGCCAGCCACACTATTTAAATCTTCTATTCAACGAAGCACCCATTTACGAAAGCCTGCAGTGTTATAGTTGTAGTTTTTGTTGTTCTCCATACTTCAGAGCCATACAATAGGTGTGGCTTGACGTTTGAGTAGAAGACTTTAAGAACTGTTTTACCTTATAATATTTTTGACATGTAAGGACAAATTTGTGAAACTACCAAATATGTGACATTAAGAGAAATGGCCAATTGATTAAAGAGGATTCGTGTTCAGACATCTTTCAGCGATATCCCTTGTCATGGAATTTTGGGTTCGATTCCTTCTCCACTATGGCAATACTCATTTTCAATTGAAGTGAGGACTGATTACGAGAAATTTCCCGGTCGACACATTTCTTTATGCTCTTATCAAACAGATATTTGATATTATCATATCATTTGACACTCCTTTTTGATGATAACTCATCACATTTGCTTGGCGCTTCACAGCTTTGCGGAGATTAACGCAGGTAAAACCCCATATGGGCCTGGTCAGTTTTTGCATGGTTTTATTTACTCGGGCCGTGCCCGGCGACTAAATTACTCACCAGAATACGGATTTTCTATGCTCAAGCGACGGACAAAGAGATTACATGTCTGTGCGACACATTTTGGACAGACATAAATGACATCATCATTTCCAGTCCGACCTTTTACGAACAGATTACTTTAGATAAAAGTAAGATATTACATCTGGAACATATTGCCGAAAGAGTGTGAGACGTGACCATTTGCATCACGCACAGAATTTCAGACGGACATAATTTTGAATTACCCCACCAAAACACTCATTATTGATACGATTGGAGCCCTGCTTAGCATCGTAACAAACAAATGCGGAGGAAGAAGGGCCATTTAACCTGACATTTTTTGCAAGTCTAGTTTAATGTGAGAATCGCTTGCCAATATGACAAATAGACTGCCAGAAGTTAGAATCAGAATTCCATTTATCAGACTGGACATTATTGGAGCATTTTGAAGGACTTAAACAGCCCAGGAAAACTTAATCAGGAAAACCGGGATCTTAGGAAACTGAAAACACGGAGTCATAGTGGGAATTTATTGTTAAGGTAACGACCCCCAAGAACACGTGAACAAAAAAGGCATCTGCTGGTGCCTCAACCTACTTCTCTGAGCAAACAGTCTGTGAGCCAAGATTGGCGTAAGTTGTACATTTTACATTCTATATTTTTCATTACTAACATGTGAACAAATATGTATATATTGCCATGTGAATATTAATATGTGAAAATTGCTAGTAGATGTCCAAGTCATTTGAGGCTGGCAACCTCAGCATATAGAATGATGATTTCATGAACCACCACTGCAAGGGCTGGTGAGTGCTTTATTGTTAGTTTCTTAAAGAGAATTAAAAGCATAGGTAGTCCCAAGTTCCATGTTGAGCAGAGAAGTGTGATAGGGTGGGCGAGAAATGTTGATGCTGTTGTGATATGTGATCACTTTCTTACACATTCGCACCCGACCTGAACAACAATAAAACTCTGATTCTAAGGCAGGGGCTGTAGTTATTTATACAACCTTCTCATTGATTAAAAGCAAATAAACGAACGTTAAACAAACACCAAACAAACACCCATCCAGTGCTCAATTGCTAATCCTGTAACGCAAACAAAGCGCTCTACACCCTGTGCAAACTTCTGCTGACTCTGGGTGTCTTCTCACATCTTGCCTCTACTGCGAATCTCACCAAACTACCCTCGGCCTGTGGCGCGCCCGTATTTTATACGCCAAATAATAGCATCACGCAGGGCTGGCATGCTGGCATAGTGAAATACGCTTGCGCACTCGGATAGCGGCAGGCTCGTGCTGCACTATTAACTTCAATTTCTAAACACACAAATATGAACTTCAGGGAGATTTTGGGGCGTTTATTATGACCCCACTACAGAAGGAAAGATGAAAGAAATGGTGTACATTCCAATTATAATATATACATTTACAAACCAGTGTAAATGTCTATATAAACATATTCACTTTAAAATTAATGACAGTTTTCAAGCTTTTCAATCAGTGTAGATGTAAATGAAAACATATTCAATATACATTGTGAACATTTTTCAACCAGTACATAGGTAAATGTAAACATATTATGTCTATACTATTAACCTTGTCATTTGAATGTAAATTAATTATAAAGCTAATCACTTTATTTTGTAAAGAAAGTTTTCTCTCGAGGGATTAAGCTTAATTCTCATCGAGGGTAAAATCTGACGTCGACGGGATGATGGAATAGGAAGATGGAGACACATAAGTATGTGTCAGGAAACTCAATACTCAGAGGGTATTTGTTTCTATTTGTTCACCATACTAGTTGGTGGTACCAGTTTAAGGTACTATCTCTGTAACAAGAAGGGTACACTTTGCCTGTAGTCGAAGCTAGATACCATCATCAGACGGGGCTTTAAGACGAGGGACCAACGTCGTAGACACTCACTGACACTTCTGGGAACGTGCTGCGCCCTACAGCCGTGACCAGCAACGAGTGTGATCAACGACCCAGTAGGCCAAAAATCAAACCATCAGAATTAGCAGAACCATCACTGACAGCTAAGTAGCCCATAAAAGCTGCCAAGTGACCTCCTTTACAAACCACCATAACATCACACAGAGATGATAATTTTCGGATAAATAATTATTCATTTATTTAAAACTTTGTTAAAATCTAAATGATTATTAAATCTGTTACTGGTAAATATACAAATTTAACGTCGATTTAGTCATTTCGAATGTATTGCATGTTTGTCTCAGTCAGTTTACTAAATACACTCTAAACAGAGCAATACCAGAATAATAAGAATTCCATTGAGTAAATCAGAGTGGGGGCTTAAACGAGTTAAAATTAATAATTGCTTAATTCTTCATAAAAGGCGGCGGATCAGATATAAGTTAACAATTGTCCTGCCCAACGCAGCATTGCTCTTGACTTCTGAAATATCTTACGGAACCTCCATTGAGATGGAAGCATCATTATCCTTCTATCTACAACTCTGCCAAGAGTAATGTTGTGCGAAGGTAACCTTTGAAGACTCATATTAGGTACTCTAACAAGTGAGTTTGGCTACTGTAGGACCACTACTGCAAAGCAGGGCAGGCAATTCCGTGACATCCCATTTAGAGATTAATTATAAGAACATCAGAATAAAAATGACACTGTTGGCGGTATAATGGGACGTTCATAGGTCATTCATTCACCACCCTTTAGCTTCCCATTGAGCACATGACTTGTAGTAAAATCTGCGAGAATAATCGCTCATTTTAGTAAGATTTTAGTCATAAAATGATAATAAATAAACCGGCCCTATTGTGTCTGACGGTGATACTATCACACGCCAGCATAGTGCTGAATTTTGTGCCGTGGACAGGCTTAGAACCGACCCCGCCGTTTAAACCTCCACGCTTTCCTTGTGACGTACATTTTTAACATTTTGCCCGATCTGATAGAGACTGCGGCAAGACTTACAATTAATGATTTTGCGGAAGTGTGCCGCCAAACTAATGTCTGAATTAACATAATATTTTGACTTTAACGCTGGTAATAAGTAATAATCCTTACATTTTTTGTAGTCTAACACGAGACAATACAAATATTTAACGCCTTTTCAAATACCCGCCGCTCAAAACCCCGCTTCGCTTGAAACATTATGCCATGCATATATACAAGCTGCGGCAAAGCCAACCGAGGCAAACACGCAGACAATTTTATTTCCTCCTCGCGGTAGTATTTCTGACGTCACTAAAACAAGTAGTTATTTGAAAATACATGCTAGCGAGAGATGAAGGGGGGAAAAGATGGCCGTCTTGTGTAAAATTTTTATTTGACGATTGCCGGTGACAAAATTGAAAATCTAAACCATAATGAAACTGACCATAAAAATCATATGGTAGTATAGCTTAGAGTCCACTGAGCAAGAATGTGTTTTAAATAATATGGTAGTCCCCGTATTAGCCAAGTTATTGAGAAAATACTAAATGTCTACGGACGCGCAACCAGACAGACTGTTGTTCCTGCTTGTTTTTTTCATAACGTTAGTGGGGACGGCAGCTTAGAAAAGAGGCATTGAGGTACATTCAAATTCGCTTGGGTAACAAGAGTATAGGAGGGAAAGGGGAGCGGTAGGAAAATTGTTACCAAAAACTAACATCTTTTTGTATTGGCATAACTAAAGCAGATTGGCCATTCGACTACCAGACGCAGAGTTTGTTTGGAATTATTTTAGTTTTTCAAAAACTACATTTGAATTCTGGTAGTTGCAAGCTTTCGATTGGCCAGTGCTAATAAATATTAGCAAAAGGCTTTCACTATTCATTGCCAGTTGAACAAAACTTTTCATTCAAATACGCTGAGATCAGCTGTGTTAATTTAAAAATTAAATAAAGAAGTCATCACAGTCTGGACAGTGCAGAAGAAACTGAGGCCACTTCTTTGCAAGTCAGCGTCATTTGTTTATATTTCTTGAAATTTGTGGTAAGAATGCTTTATGAATTTAATATGTTTAATCCCACTGCCAAAGTTAGATACTGCTATTGGGAAAAGTGAAGGACTTGCCGGGAGCAGACATTGTTGAGTCCTCACATTGAACTGTATCTAACTGATGTATGTTGTCATGATTGTGTTTTCATATTATTGCATTAGAATATGTTAGTAAGCCTCTGTGTTCCATGAACACTGTTTAACATGTCTGAAGCATTTATTTTTAAAAAAGAAAAGAAGAGAAAATCATACCAAAGGAAATGTGGTTACTCCACATTATTTTATTGAGGAAAACTATGTAAACGTACAGTGGCGTATCTGCCTTAAGGACCTGAGGTGTGGTCACAGCAAGGTGGGAGTCATGTAAAATTAGGGGCGAGTGCACCTGTAATGCACGCGAGGCTGACCACATAGCACAGTAGGAAAATAATAAATATAATAAGTGATCAGATATAAAAAGCCAGGGTGTCCTTTTGTTGCAGAGGTTTTATTTCCTGTTGCCAGCTGGTAACAGGAAACCTGCTGAATGAGAATAAAGCCATCAAGTCTCCGACCATTCGTTTATGCTGTCAAAAGATAACGGGAGGAGCTTGGGCATTTTGAGAGTTCGAGATTTTCTGCAACTTCATACTGTATTATCATTCTTCAAGGAATCCCAGGTGATGTGTTAAGCATCTGGGTATATCTGACACTTTCGTTTTAATAAACACTGGTATTTCAAATCATACTCAGGAAGTTTATGGGGTATGATGAAACTACAGCCCCTCATACACAGTGACTCTCCCTCTTAGATGAATAAAGTGTAAGCTGTGAACATTCCAACAGGAAAGATATATATTGACTTTATAATTAGTGGACAAAGAGTCCAGATATTTTAGTTGATCTTTTCTGTAAACTATCTTGTCCTCATTTTCAAAGACCTGTCCAAAAGATATGGCTGGATAGGCAGATTAAATTGTACAGAAAAAAAATATTCATTTTAAAGAAAAACTTAACCCCTGGTTTTATTCACTTCCTCATAGAAAATTAAAGTGTTTTTGTGTTGTGTACCATCATTTCATTTCTCCCCTAGACACTAGGTACATCATACACCAGACACTAGAGCCAAAATAGTGACCGTGTGAGATCTAGGGAGGTAGCGTTAGGTTCCCTGCACATAATTCATCATCATCATTTATAGAGTCAGGGGCCTACATGTGCTTGACCTCACACGGTTATTGCAGACACCGATTTCATTCTTTTAGGATACCATCATAACCTCCCCAGCAAATCAAACTTTGCTACATGACTTCAACAAATACAAGCCAAGCTCTTCTGCTTCGAGCCATTCCCGCTCGAGTCTTTGTATGTCTCCTTCGTCTATTTCGTGTCCGTTCTCAGTTCTCGTCTCCATTGGTTTTATTTTTTAAAATCTCCTTGTATTTCGGTATCTATGGGATTCCAGGAGTGTCTTGTTATTATGTCAACTGGTTTTCTCAATGTGTGTCATATCACACGTCAGCGTCTACTCTTCAGATCTTGTTTCAGTTGTATTTGTCTAGCTTTTGTCATCAGTGTCACGTAGACAGAAATTTATTTTGCCATTTTAATGTTTTGTTTTCCTAATCATTTGTATTCTCATTTTCTTTCATTTTCTCCTTCTCAAACCCCACCCGAGGTGTTTACGTTCAGGCTTTCAGTGGAAATCCCCCACTGGTCAGAAACGGTCAGCGCAGCGGTAATATTACATCAAACGCACCTGGCGCTGGCCTGATATGAAGAATTTCTCTTACGCGTAAAGTGTTTGAACGAGGGAAAGGGTCCCGGTGTTTGGCCGTCAGAACGCTGCTAGTAATCATAATATTATGCATCCTTGAAACAGGGGGAGATAAACCCGCTGCTAGCCTTTGTTGTTTGCCCTTAGATGAGCAAAGAGCACATATATTATGATTGTCTCTCTGGGGGAATTTTCGCAAAGTTGTTGCTTCTGAAAACCTGTGTATTACCCGGTATTACGCATTACGCCAATACATCTGTAGAATCAGGTTAGGCAGGTGTCCGGGGGGGAGCGTCCTTTGTAAGCTATAAGATTTGAAATTTTACTACGTCAAACACACTCGTAGAAGATTCCTGGCCCGAGATAGACCATTATGGAAATAAGGCAAACATTAACACAGAACTAAATGTTTTTGGCCTATTTCTTGGCATTTTCTCGGGGTGAGTAAACATATCTTATAATTATTATATTAGATTCATGTTAGCTTTTTTATATATCTGTTAGGAAAGTGAATTTATTTCTGAGGACTTCTCCTAGTAATTTATTCAGTGATAAGGTAGCGCTGTCTACGGCCTATTAAGTGGTGCTTAAACTGTTACGGTTTATCATGGGTTAAATGTTAAACTTACAATAACAGATATTAGGCGTAGAATCAGTCCACGAATGCTTACCATTGGGTTAAGAGTCAGCAAAATTAACTGTCATTTCTGTAAGATAATGCCAGGTGTGGATTGTTCACTTAAAAACTGAATAGTGAGATGCAGGTAATAACTCTGGATTATAGGAAATAGTCACTTATTCCTTTTTGATAGATATTTTTAGTGGCAAGGGGAATCATTTTATGCTTACTTGTGTGGCTAGGCACTAGTCTATAACTTTCACAGAAAGCAGTCACCAGGCATAGATATAATTATATCTTATGATTCAGCCACAATTGTATTATTATAGCAAGAACATTGCATTCTCTTTGTACTCATTGTGTGGAATATTAATATATTTTCCCAAAGGGACATATTACTTATTTTGTAATGTCACATGCTGAAATCTGTTTATGTAAATTCATTTAATGTTGTAAGATGAATAAGCATATCCATTTAACTGTAACTACTGGTTAGGTTTCCTGTATATTGAGATTGGGAGAAGAGGAGTAGATTGTTGCTGTCAGAACAGTTACTGACAGGTACCTGGGTGTGCAAAAGATATTAAGTCTATGCAGGTGCGTGTTGATAATTGATATTTTTAAGGAACAGGAGACATGGTTAAAGACAGCCCTAAACTATCATAGCAATAACTACAATAAATTTAATCCCATAGTGGAGCGAAACTTTCTGTATAAAGTTAGTGTGATTTATTATTTGCTTGATGTAAAAGGGTGTCTCTTTTCGGTCTCAGTTTCAGGGGGATACCGAATTGCTAGTCTAGTTTCCAGTCAGACGAAGAATGTCACCGTCTCTTCGATCTAGAGGGATTCTGAGGATATCTAGCCCCACGAGTGTCACAGCCATACCTGGAACAACAACCTTTTGTCAACGCCATTTCCCTCTCACGGGAGTTCAGCTCACGCATTGTGAAATGAGCCAACGCAACAATCTGAAACGTCTATGGCAGTAGTAGTTTCCTACTCGCCTATTGGATTACCAGTCAGGGCATTGCGGCTTCCAAAATCTCAAAACCGCCCAGCATGCCTATAGCAGAATTCCATATCACCCGCCTTTTTTTGTGCCTAAACGGGGCACTCAGCCAAACCACAGTCAACCAGCCAAAACCGGATTTAAAGCCAATTCTAGCGCCGGATAAGCACGCCTTGGGATCAATTGTCCTCACGTGACTTCGTCCCATGGTTTATTTCTGGGTCTATGTAGAACTTCGCACTTAGGAGCGGCCAGCAAAGATATACAGCGTCTTCCAGCCCCTCACGCAATTAGTGTCACCAATGTTTAGCACCAACAAGGAAAGTTTTTTTACAGGCCAAGTCCATCACCCATGGAGTATATCTTTACGTAAAAAGACACTTTCCGGAGCTATTACATTTGGTCCCACGTAAGCAGACGGACTGACACGCAGCTTATTCATTTTGGTAAACCAGAGGTAAATACAGAGTTCCAGCCCCTCGCGCAATTAGGGGTCACCAAAGATAGCGCCTACATTGGATTTACAGGTCAAGTCCATCACCCATGGAGTATATCTTTACGTAAAGACATTGGAGCTATCCCATTTGGTCCCACGAAAGCGGACGGACATACTGTAGCTCAGTTTGGTTTATTTGGTCAGCAGGAGATAGACAGTCTTCCAGTTCCCATCGCGAAATCAGGGATGCCACCAACAATAGCGACTACAGTGGATTTATACAGGTCAAGTCCATTACCCATGGAGTATATCTTTACGTAAAAAGACACTGTCTGAAGCGTTGTACTTGGTCCCACGAAAACCGACAGACTGGCAGACAGTTTATTTACCTCTTTGTGTTCTACAGGTTTTATGAATGGTGATCTGTGTGTGTGGTTGTTGGTGTATATGATTATTGATGAATATTTGAATATTGATGTAATTTTATGTTGTTGTGATGATATGCATTAATTCCATGCTTTTTCTTCGTTAATAAATTTTACACATTTATTAATGCGCTGTTCACGACCTTTCCATCCATATTTGTAGTTTAGCTCTTTACTATAATCTCTATGTATGATAAGAGAAAAGAGAGAGAGCAGGAGATGCTTAGACAGTAAAGTGAGTTGAGGCCTGGAGAGAGAGATCCTTTGAATAAATCTTCTTCCAGGTTGTCTCAAGTCCATCTCCTATTTACACCTTATCTAAAGTGTAATCTATAACTCTGTTAGTCCACTATCCCTTGTCGATTTCACTACTGTTGTCCAACTCGACAAATACTCTACACTCTAACTCAACCACGACAATTGGGGGCTCGTCCGGGATATTTTGAGCTACATTTGATGCACACATTAATGTGGGCCGGTGCTGGATTCTAGAACCCATCTAGTACGACATTTAATATGTGCTCGATCCGAGGATGAATCTCTCACAAGATTCTATCTTGAGTCTTAGAGTTTAGTGTTCGGCAGATTATAGGAATCGATATCCCTAGACATAACGAACTATTTCTTTTGGGAGGAAGTCTGAACAGCGTTTTACTCCACAGCAATCATAAATATTAAGTTACATTCATTGTTCATGCTACACATGAGACAGCTGGTAAAGGTTGATGGTACCACTGCTGAGTTTTTGGTTGACAAATCTGACGACTATTGTTGTAAAAGTCAGAAAATTTTTTTTAAGGGTTAATTTTTTTCAGGAGTAGCTCTTTAATCTGAGATAAGAAGCTACAGACAGTCAGTTACTAGCTTGCATTTGTACCAAGGGAGGGTGTTCATTCGAATGATAGTAACCAATCCTCCCAATAGCTAAGTACTGACAGAAGTTGGAAACAAATTTGTATTATGATTATAGGATGTTCTAGGACATGTAATGGACATTGATGGAAAAGATAAATTACTGTCATTTAGTTCGTGTTTCACGCACTTTAAAAAAGGGGGCTATCTTGTCACGTAGACAGAAATTTATTTTGCCATTTTAATGTTTTGTTTTCCTAATCATTTGTATTCTCATTTTCTTTCATTTTCTCCTTCTCAAACCCCACCCGAGGTGTTTACGTTCAGGCTTTCAGTGGAAATCCCCCACTGGTCAGAAACGGTCAGCGCAGCGGTAATATTACATCAAACGCACCTGGCGCTGGCCTGATATGAAGAATTTCTCTTACGCGTAAAGTGTTTGAACGAGCGAAAGGGTCCCGGTGTTTGGCCGTCAGAACGCTGCTAGTAATCATAATATTATGCATCCTTGAAACAGGGGGAGATAAACCCGCTGCTAGCCTTTGTTGTTTGCCCTTAGATGAGCAAAGAGCACATATATTATGATTGTCTCTCTGGGGGAATTTTCGCAAAGTTGTTGCTTCTGAAAACCTGTGTATTACCCGGTATTACGCATTACGCCAATACATCTGTAGAATCAGGTTAGGCAGGTGTCCGGGGGGGAGCGTCCTTTGTAAGCTATAAGATTTGAAATTTTACTACGTCAAACACACTCGTAGAAGATTCCTGGCCCGAGATAGACCATTATGGAAATAAGGCAAACATTAACACAGAACTAAATGTTTTTGGCCTATTTCTTGGCATTTTCTCGGGGTGAGTAAACATATCTTATAATTATTATATTAGATTCATGTTAGCTTTTTTATATATCTGTTAGGAAAGTGAATTTATTTCTGAGGACTTCTCCTAGTAATTTATTCAGTGATAAGGTAGCGCTGTCTACGGCCTATTAAGTGGTGCTTAAACTGTTACGGTTTATCATGGGTTAAATGTTAAACTTACAATAACAGATATTAGGCGTAGAATCAGTCCACGAATGCTTACCATTGGGTTAAGAGTCAGCAAAATTAACTGTCATTTCTGTAAGATAATGCCAGGTGTGGATTGTTCACTTAAAAACTGAATAGTGAGATGCAGGTAATAACTCTGGATTATAGGAAATAGTCACTTATTCCTTTTTGATAGATATTTTTAGTGGCAAGGGAGAATCATTTTATGCTTACTTGTGTGGCTAGGCACTAGTCTATAACTTTCACAGAAAGCAGTCACCAGGCATAGATATAATTATATCTTATGATTCAGCCACAATTGTATTATTATAGCAAGAACATTGCATTCTCTTTGTACTCATTGTGTGGAATATTAATATATTTTCCCAAAGGGACATATTACTTATTTTGTAATGTCACATGCTGAAATCTGTTTATGTAAATTCATTTAATGTTGTAAGATGAATAAGCATATCCATTTAACTGTAACTACTGGTTAGGTTTCCTGTATATTGAGATTGGGAGAAGAGGAGTAGATTGTTGCTGTCAGAACAGTTACTGACAGGTACCTGGGTGTGCAAAAGATATTAAGTCTATGCAGGTGCGTGTTGATAATTGATATTTTTAAGGAACAGGAGACATGGTTAAAGACAGCCCTAAACTATCATAGCAATAACTACAATAAATTTAATCCCATAGTGGAGCGAAACTTTCTGTATAAAGTTAGTGTGATTTATTATTTGCTTGATGTAAAAGGGTGTCTCTTTTCGGTCTCAGTTTCAGGGGGATACCGAATTGCTAGTCTAGTTTCCAGTCAGACGAAGAATGTCACCGTCTCTTCGATCTAGAGGGATTCTGAGGATATCTAGCCCCACGAGTGTCACAGCCATACCTGGAACAACAACCTTTTGTCAACGCCATTTCCCTCTCACGGGAGTTCAGCTCACGCATTGTGAAATGAGCCAACGCAACAATCTGAAACGTCTATGGCAGTAGTAGTTTCCTACTCGCCTATTGGATTACCAGTCAGGGCATTGCGGCTTCCAAAATCTCAAAACCGCCCAGCATGCCTATAGCAGAATTCCATATCACCCGCCTTTTTTTGTGCCTAAACGGGGCACTCAGCCAAACCACAGTCAACCAGCCAAAACCGGATTTAAAGCCAATTCTAGCGCCGGATAAGCACGCCTTGGGATCAATTGTCCTCACGTGACTTCGTCCCATGGTTTATTTCTGGGTCTATGTAGAACTTCGCACTTAGGAGCGGCCAGCAAAGATATACAGCGTCTTCCAGCCCCTCACGCAATTAGTGTCACCAATGTTTAGCACCAACAAGGAAAGTTTTTTTACAGGCCAAGTCCATCACCCATGGAGTATATCTTTACGTAAAAAGACACTTTCCGGAGCTATTACATTTGGTCCCACGTAAGCAGACGGACTGACACGCAGCTTATTCATTTTGGTAAACCAGAGGTAAATACAGAGTTCCAGCCCCTCGCGCAATTAGGGGTCACCAAAGATAGCGCCTACATTGGATTTACAGGTCAAGTCCATCACCCATGGAGTATATCTTTACGTAAAGACATTGGAGCTATCCCATTTGGTCCCACGAAAGCGGACGGACATACTGTAGCTCAGTTTGGTTTATTTGGTCAGCAGGAGATAGACAGTCTTCCAGTTCCCATCGCGAAATCAGGGATGCCACCAACAATAGCGACTACAGTGGATTTATACAGGTCAAGTCCATTACCCATGGAGTATATCTTTACGTAAAAAGACACTGTCTGAAGCGTTGTACTTGGTCCCACGAAAACCGACAGACTGGCAGACAGTTTATTTATCTCGTTGTGTTCTACAGGTTTTATGAATGGTGATGTGTGTGTGTGGTTGTTGGTGTATATGATTATTGATGAATATTTGATGATTGATGTAATTTTATGTTGTTGTTGTGATGATATGCATTAATTCCATGCTTTTTCTTCGTTAATAAATTTTACACATTTATTAATGCGCTGTTCACGACCTTTCCATCCATATTTGTATTTTTAGCTCTTTACTATAATCTCTATGTATGATAAGAGAAAAGAGAGAGAGCAGGAGATGCTTAGACAGTAAAGTGAGTTGAGGCCTGGAGAGAGAGATCCTTTGAATAAATCTTCTTCCAGGTTGTCTCAAGTCCATCTCCTATTTACACCTTATCTAAAGTGTAATCTATAACTCTGTTAGTCCACTATCCCTTGTCGATTTCACTACTGTTGTCCAACTCGACAAATACTCTACACTCTAACTCAACCACGACAATTGGGGGCTCGTCCGGGATATTTTGAGCTACATTTGATGCACACATTAATGTGGGCCGGTGCTGGATTCTAGAACCCATCTAGTACGACATTTAATATGTGCTCGATCCGAGGATGAATCTCTCACAAGATTCTATCTTGAGTCTTAGAGTTTAGTGTTCGGCAGATTATAGGAATCGATATCCCTAGACATAACGAACTATTTCTTTTGGGAGGAAGTCTGAACAGCGTTTTACTCCACAGCAATCATAAATATTAAGTTACATTTATTGTTCATGCTACACATGAGACAGCTGGTAAAGGTTGATGGTACCACTGCTGAGTTTTTGGTTGACAAATCTGACGACTATTGTTGTAAAAGTCAGAAAATTTTTTTTTAAGGGTTAATTTTTTTCAGGAGTAGCTCTTTAATCTGAGATAAGAAGCTACAGACAGTCAGTTACTAGCTTGCATTTGTACCAAGGGAGGGTGTTCATTCGAATGATAGTAACCAATCCTCCCAATAGCTAAGTACTGACAGAAGTTGGAAACAAATTTGTATTATGATTATAGGATGTTCTAGGACATGTAATGGACATTGATGGAAAAGATAAATTACTGTCATTTAGTTCGTGTTTCACGCACTTTAAAAAAGGGGGCTATCTTGTCACGTAGACAGAAATTTATTTTGCCATTTTAATGTTTTGTTTTCCTAATCATTTGTATTCTCATTTTCTTTCATTTTCTCCTTCTCAAACCCCACCCGAGGTGTTTACGTTCAGGCTTTCAGTGGAAATCCCCCACTGGTCAGAAACGGTCAGCGCAGCGGTAATATTACATCAAACGCACCTGGCGCTGGCCTGATATGAAGAATTTCTCTTACGCGTAAAGTGTTTGAACGAGCGAAAGGGTCCCGGTGTTTGGCCGTCAGAACGCTGCTAGTAATCATAATATTATGCATCCTTGAAACAGGGGGAGATAAACCCGCTGCTAGCCTTTGTTGTTTGCCCTTAGATGAGCAAAGAGCACATATATTATGATTGTCTCTCTGGGGGAATTTTCGCAAAGTTGTTGCTTCTGAAAACCTGTGTATTACCCGGTATTACGCATTACGCCAATACATCTGTAGAATCAGGTTAGGCAGGTGTCCGGGGGGGAGCGTCCTTTGTAAGCTATAAGATTTGAAATTTTACTACGTCAAACACACTCGTAGAAGATTCCTGGCCCGAGATAGACCATTATGGAAATAAGGCAAACATTAACACAGAACTAAATGTTTTTGGCCTATTTCTTGGCATTTTCTCGGGGTGAGTAAACATATCTTATAATTATTATATTAGATTCATGTTAGCTTTTTTATATATCTGTTAGGAAAGTGAATTTATTTCTGAGGACTTCTCCTAGTAATTTATTCAGTGATAAGGTAGCGCTGTCTACGGCCTATTAAGTGGTGCTTAAACTGTTACGGTTTATCATGGGTTAAATGTTAAACTTACAATAACAGATATTAGGCGTAGAATCAGTCCACGAATGCTTACCATTGGGTTAAGAGTCAGCAAAATTAACTGTCATTTCTGTAAGATAATGCCAGGTGTGGATTGTTCACTTAAAAACTGAATAGTGAGATGCAGGTAATAACTCTGGATTATAGGAAATAGTCACTTATTCCTTTTTGATAGATATTTTTAGTGGCAAGGGAGAATCATTTTATGCTTACTTGTGTGGCTAGGCACTAGTCTATAACTTTCACAGAAAGCAGTCACCAGGCATAGATATAATTATATCTTATGATTCAGCCACAATTGTATTATTATAGCAAGAACATTGCATTCTCTTTGTACTCATTGTGTGGAATATTAATATATTTTCCCAAAGGGACATATTACTTATTTTGTAATGTCACATGCTGAAATCTGTTTATGTAAATTCATTTAATGTTGTAAGATGAATAAGCATATCCATTTAACTGTAACTACTGGTTAGGTTTCCTGTATATTGAGATTGGGAGAAGAGGAGTAGATTGTTGCTGTCAGAACAGTTACTGACAGGTACCTGGGTGTGCAAAAGATATTAAGTCTATGCGGGTGCGTGTTGATAATTGATATTTTTAAGGAACAGGAGACATGGTTAAAGACAGCCCTAAACTATCATAGCAATAACTACAATAAATTTAATCCCATAGTGGAGCGAAACTTTCTGTATAAAGTTAGTGTGATTTATTATTTGCTTGATGTAAAAGGGTGTCTCTTTTCGGTCTCAGTTTCAGGGGGATACCGAATTGCTAGTCTAGTTTCCAGTCAGACGAAGAATGTCACCGTCTCTTCGATCTAGAGGGATTCTGAGGATATCTAGCCCCACGAGTGTCACAGCCATACCTGGAACAACAACCTTTTGTCAACGCCATTTCCCTCTCACGGGAGTTCAGCTCACGCATTGTGAAATGAGCCAACGCAACAATCTGAAACGTCTATGGCAGTAGTAGTTTCCTACTCGCCTACTGGATTACCAGTCAGGGCATTGCGGCTTCCAAAATCTCAAAACCGCCCAGCATGCCTATAGCAGAATTCCATATCACCCGCCTTTTTTTGTGCTTAAACGGGGCACTCAGCCAAACCACAGTCAACCAGCCAAAACCGGATTTAAAGCCAATTCTAGCGCCGGATAAGCACGCCTTGGGATCAATTGTCCTCACGTGACTTCGTCCCATGGTTTATTTCTGGGTCTATGTAGAACTTCGCACTTAGGAGCGGCCAGCAAAGATATACAGCGTCTTCCAGCCCCTCACGCAATTAGTGTCACCAATGTTTAGCACCAACAAGGAAAGTTTTTTTACAGGCCAAGTCCATCACCCATGGAGTATATCTTTACGTAAAAAGACACTTTCCGGAGCTATTACATTTGGTCCCACGTAAGCAGACGGACTGACACGCAGCTTATTCATTTTGGTAAACCAGAGGTAAATACAGAGTTCCAGCCCCTCGCGCAATTAGGGGTCACCAAAGATAGCGCCTACATTGGATTTACAGGTCAAGTCCATCACCCATGGAGTATATCTTTACGTAAAGACATTGGAGCTATCCCATTTGGTCCCACGAAAGCGGACGGACATACTGTAGCTCAGTTTGGTTTATTTGGTCAGCAGGAGATAGACAGTCTTCCAGTTCCCATCGCGAAATCAGGGATGCCACCAACAATAGCGACTACAGTGGATTTATACAGGTCAAGTCCATTACCCATGGAGTATATCTTTACGTAAAAAGACACTGTCTGAAGCGTTGTACTTGGTCCCACGAAAACCGACAGACTGGCAGACAGTTTATTTACCTCTTTGTGTTCTACAGGTTTTATGAATGGTGATGTGTGTGTGTGGTTGTTGGTGTATATGATTATTGATGAATATTTGAATATTGATGTAATTTTATGTTGTTGTGATGATATGCATTAATTCCATGCTTTTTCTTCGTTAATAAATTTTACACATTTATTAATGCGCTGTTCACGACCTTTCCATCCATATTTGTAGTTTAGCTCTTTACTATAATCTCTATGTATGATAAGAGAAAAGAGAGAGAGCAGGAGATGCTTAGACAGTAAAGTGAGTTGAGGCCTGGAGAGAGAGATCCTTTGAATAAATCTTCTTCCAGGTTGTCTCAAGTCCATCTCCTATTTACACCTTATCTAAAGTGTAATCTATAACTCTGTTAGTCCACTATCCCTTGTCGATTTCACTACTGTTGTCCAACTCGACAAATACTCTACACTCTAACTCAACCACGACAATCAGTTCCACTTTGATGATCTTGTCATATCTTTATAATTCTTCTATTATAGCAGGAAACACATTTATGAAAGTCTGTAACTCCTTGGTTCTTGTTTTTGCTATTCTCCACGTTCCAAAGTCATTCAATATGGCTGCTTTGACATTTCAGTTGAAAACTCGTATTGTTATGTTAGACTTTAATTCTTTTGATTTCCATATACTTCCCAATACAAGAATCCTGTTATGTCGAAACCTGCCTGTTCCTCTCTCACTTGACTTTTTTAATCTTTCAAGAATGCATTTATTATTTTTCCCTTGCGCTGATAGAAACAATACAAAATCAGTCAATGCCCTTTGGCCGAATACTTTCAAGAACTACTTACTCGGAGTAAACAAGAGAACATGCACACCATCATAGCTGGCAGGCGCTGGTGTTGGGTTGGCCACGTCCACAGAAGAGAGCCCGATGCTATCACAAGAACAGCTATGCTATGGACCCCCGAAGGAAAGCCAAAAACAACTTGGCGGAGAACTGTGAAGGCCGATATGCAAAGAACGAACCAGAGCTGGGGCACTGTAAGAAGGATGGCCGCCGACCGAACAAAGTGATAGCAGTTTGTTTCTGCCCTAAAAAGCGCCACCAGGCGTGATGACCACTGACTGCTTTGATAGTCGGCGGCTAAGGATCAAAGAAGTAGAATACCATTTTAGCTCCCCAAGGAGCATATACTTTCAACAACCACATGCTAGATTCCCCCCGCACGTCACGTGCCATCAACTCAAGGTTTTAATCATCATTTTCATTTTTGTCATCAGTTGTCTTCTCCATGTGTTCGCCGGTCTGCCACTGCTTCTCTTAACCTTGAAATTCCAGAGCAGGGGCCGCCTTTCGCTTCCCTACCAGAGGATCTTCTTCTGTCTTGGATGGCTGAGTCTTATTGTCTTAAGCTGACCTGCTTATCTTTGTTGTTGTTGTTGTTAAGTGTTGGTGGCTTAAAGTTTCGATCCTATGGGGTAGCCGCTCCCATTCCCAACCCTCCTTAATTCTCTTTTACGACATGCATGTTAGATTGCAGATAGAAAACATTATTCCTCTGTTATTTGTGCACTCTCGCAAATCTCAATTTTGTATTTTTTTGTTTTTAATTGTTGATGAAAAAAATCCCGTTCAACACCTGAAGGGTTGTAATAAGGATATGCAGTGTTTTCTAGCCTCGTCGGCTTCGCGCAGGTGTGTCAGTGTCTGTCCCTAGTCGTGGTGTGCGGCGGAACGAACGGAATAATTTGTCTTCTCTTTGTTACTTTCACAATTGCCTCCACGGCTGGCGGAGTTGTGGATTTTAAAGTTGCTACCAAAGTGAAATGGGTTCATTTTCAATACAAGACAACAGGAGGCTGAGACACTTGGGAGTCATGACCCAAGTGGGCCCGCCCCCCTTAGAGTGTAAAGGAGTATAGAGGGCCGAAACCCTTGTTCGACGAGGAGACTTCTTCTGATGATCAGATTGCCGCCTGTTGTATCGCTCTGTATAGAGTTTCCTATCATTGTTCAAAGGCCGATATGTGAAAGTGGCATCATATCTCCTGTACAATTATTGTAAACGGAGTTAATAAAAATTACCAAATTATATGTACACGTGTGTGTGTGTGTGTTCTGTTCATTACTCTAAAATAGTAGTTTCATCATACATGTCTTGGTACGACTCAATTACAGTAAATTATATACACCAAACAGGAAAAAAAAGAAGCAAACATACAAAGAAAATTAAACAGGGGGGAAAACAAACACTCACACACACACACACACACACACACACACACACACACACACACACACACACACACACACACACACACACACACACACACACACACACACACACACACACGCACGCACACACACACACACGCACGCACGCACGCACACACACGCACACACACACACACACACACACACACACACACAAACCGGGGATTAGGGGGAAAAAAAGGGGGGGGGGCGGATGTAAAAGCCTGAAGTGTTTAGTTCGATAGTTAAATGACTTTCATTAGTTAGTTATAAGTAATATATTTTATAACAACACTACCAGGCTTTTACTTTCCCCTGCCAAATACCAACCAAACATTATATATTAGGTTCTGTTGTAACTTCACCACATATCGTACAGGTTTATGTGTTCATGGTCAATCAATAGGGAGAACGAACAGAGCTTACATATACCTGTCATTATATCATTGAATATCTATCACAGTAAAGTCGGTGAGAGAATAGAATGCAATAAGTGCTTCCAAGATCTCGGAGGCCGCCACGTTTACATCACTGGTTAATGACAGGTTTGTCAATTTTTTTTCACTTTTGCTTTGTTTTGTTATTGTTTAAAATTATAACGAACCGTTTGTAAGTTTGAAATTTTCTAGAACATACGTTAAAAAACAGCGAACGCTCCAGTGTTGTTAGTAACTCTCAGTGTGATTGGCGGAGATTGTCACGTGAGTGTGTTCGCAATCAAAAGCGAAACGTGTCAAATAGGTATGCGAACGCCCGCTCCAGTTTCATCACGATGATGAAACAGCTAGCAAGTACGTGTCTTTCAGAAGGTACAGGGACATAATTTACTCCGAACCTGCGCTGTACAAGTGTTCTTGAAATATTTTCGTGCTGATGTGTAAAGTTAACAAATGATGTCTTGTTGTGTGGGCATGTCCAACGATTGGCTAGACCTAGTTTTACGGTCGTTGTCTCGTGTTATTTGACATATACTGGTGAATAGGAAAGTTAAAGATCGGATTGAAGGCATACTTAAAGTATTTGAAACCCGGGCAGATCGTTCCTATGGGCCCCCCCCCCCCCCCCAAAAAAAAAAACAAACACACATACAAACATACATTATGTTTGCAAGTAGATTTTTAAACAGTACAGTACTGTCAAAAGAGTGTCCACAGGCATCCCCGCCTGGCTGTCACTGGGGGCAGACTACCATCGCTCTACCCTTAGTATGCCACTGGTCATTTATTTTAAATAGAATGATTGGGGGGACGAAATGATATCATATTCATAAGTCAATATTATTGTGTTGAATTAACGACATAATATGTCCTAATTATAACTCATCATAGTTTGACAGGGATATATATATATATATATATATAAATAAACTAGCATCGTACTAATGGACAAACATCATCTACGTAATAATACATACATATGTGTGAAAATATGCAAGTACATGCACTTAAATGACCATGTGTGTGTGTGTTTGTTCATGCAGGTCTGCGTATATGTGTACAATAAACATATCTCATTCAACAATAATACCTTCATACTCCTACTAAATACTAACTACATCATCACGCGAGAGAAAACTTAATTGAAGCACTTCTATCTATGATGAAATATGATACCCAACTCACTGGTCTAAATGACCACATTTGACCAGTATCTTAGAGGCCTAGCTGCTCTAAAGAAAAATCAGATATAAATATATATATATATATATATATATATATATATATATATATATATATATATATATATATATATATATATATATATACATACATATATACTCTATTCTTACAGCTCTATACTAAATGTAATAGGCATAGGCCGCTCACGGAGCTAGAGGGTACGCAAATCTTTCTCTCACAATAATCACTGAAGTAAAATTAACCACACTTACGGCTCACAAGAATGCAATATAACTATTACTTAACACTACACAAATAATAATAATAATGGTAATAAGTACACACTTGTATACAGGGAAAAGCGACACTAGAATTCCTCTTATAAATTCACTTAGTACTTTACACATTTAACACACAGTCTCACAGTTGAAAATAGCGATGAGATAGATGTACGTGAAATTACACTAGACAATACATACATCGCAAATCAGCTTGTATCAAACTATAGATAGACAAACGCTAAAAAAGCATTAACTTCTAAACCTGAAACGTCTAATATTAGTAAACCTAAAGTATTATAAAAATGTACGCATATGCAAGCATACCTCTATGTCGTTAGTTCTCTTAGCACAGACGGAACATATGCAATATCATCCTCTACCTCACTGGTGTATCGTACCGAGGATGCATACCGTCTACCTCACTGGTGTATCGTACCGAGGATGCATACCGCACAAGACGATCTGGCTTCTTTTCAACTCTGACTCGACTCTCTCACTGTTTCAGTTTAAATCTACATATCCACTCCTGTACCACATGATAGCCACGTCAAAATGTCAGGCACAGCTCCACCCATCCCTCTAGGGAGCAAATCAGGAGTCCTATGCTCAGTTTGGATGACATGAGATCACATCTTAGTAAAGAGTATCTTCCTTATCGACACAACTCAAGGCCCGCCCACTAATGGTTACATTCCCCACGATATCTCTTGCCTGGAGTCACACCTCTTACGGTTTCGTGCACTACAAGGTGTTTTCCTCTGGTGTCAGACAGCACCGGGATGTCTAAAACCAAGGGCCGTCTCTCATTACATCTTCTGCGTCTCACACGTTTCAAAGATGACAACGGTGGGTTTCATTTAGATTGCCCACTCCAGTGTGAGAATGCCACATGAGCGCAAATATACACCGTAGACCAGATCATAAATTATTTACCCAGTCTAAAATTACATCCTTCTGGCCACACGGTTACATATATATATATATACATTATAAATTTGGGTTTTCTAAGGTTCTCCTTTCTTACGAGTGCCTGCCATATATAAACATTTTCGTTTATTATTTACTGTTTATCTGCTCTTGTCTACTAACTGCTCTTGCTGTATATAAAGTAGATCAATTATTTATTTGTTGATGTGTGGAGCTGGACAAATGTCAACCTTTCTTCTGATGGCAGTCACTCAGTTATATCAGGGTTTCTTAACCTCTTTTTTGTACCGTGGATCCCTTTGATTATAACATGAAGATTATGGACCCCTTTGATTACACTAGTCAACAACCAAAATGTACCAGAAATGAAAATAGCTGATCTTAACTAATTTTGGTGTGCTGAAAACGAAAATGACATTAAAAAATGTTGATTGGCTCTAGTTTTCAAGATATATGCTACTAGTTTATTTAATTACGGTCAATTATTTATATATATGACGCAACTATTGTGGGCGATTGCATAATTTTTTCTAATGACCAATAAAAATGTAACTAGAAGTTTATGATGCAATCCTACCTATGATTACATCACCTTTGTGTATAAATATCTTATCTCTGATAAAATGTTGCCATTAGTTAGTGCATTTGTCCTTATCAAAATTATCGTAGTTAGAAATGCCTAGGACATGTGTGAACAGTGCTAATAATTTCTGTTATATATGTGGTGAGGTGACATTTCTATCACAAAAACGAAATATAACTAAAGTGATTAAGAAGGCGTACAGTTTGTATTTTGGCTGCAGAATAGGAGATCAAGATATGAGCTGGGCGCCACACGTATGCTGCAATACATGTGCATACATTTAAACTGTGGTTGACTGGCAAAAAGCAAGCTATGCCTTTTGCAGTCCCAATGATTTGGAGAGAGCCCACTGATCATTTCTACAACTGTTACTTTTGCATGGTATCTCCAATTGGGAAAGGCATATCAAAGAAGAAAAAATGGACTCTGGAATATCCAAACACCCCCATTGCAATACGTCCGGTACCACATGGCGATGACCTACCAGTTCCCAAAGTGCCAGAATTATTTTCACCGGCTTCCACTGATGAAGAAGAGGGCATTGGTGGTCCTGAACCATCAACCTCAAGTGACCCAGATTTTGAGCAAACTACATCCACTAAACCACACTTAATAACCCAAGGTGAACTGAATGATCTTGTAAGAGATCTGAATTTACCGAAGAACAAGGCGGAGCTTTTGGGTTCCAGATTGCAACAGTGGAATCTCCTGGCAGAAGATGTTACAATTTCTGTGTATAGGAACCGCCAGAAGCCGCTTATTACATTCTTTGTCAAAGAGGGTGACCTTTCTGCGTGCCACAACATTTCTGATTTAATGGCAGCCCTCAAAATCAATTACATACCGGAAGAGTGGAGGCTGTAGTGGGTTTGATGGTATTGTATGATGGTGATATTACTAAATGTAATGTATGAGGCCAGCTGTGAAGGCTCCTGAGATAAAATGTAGTTGTGAATTGTCAGAAGGCCTTTCTTGCTACCACTACGACCTCACACTCAATTTTTTTTTTTTCTTAATGAATGTATCTATGTAAAATGTCTAGGGTAATGATATGTAATGTGGTGTGATAGTTATAGATACACCCACAGATATTTAAGCAGACTAATAATATTTAACAAATGTTAAAATACACTGAACTAACTCACGTGTGTAAAATTTTTGATAGAATTATATTACATTTATTTGTTCTGGATCAAGTTTTATGTTGACCAGAACTTTTTTTAGAAAAAAAAAAGATTTAAAATTTATGAAAGAAATGCATGGAATGTTACATAATAAATGCAAGAGTGTACATATATAAGTACTAGACTAGTTAGTTTTATTAAAATGTTCTAGTAGTCATCTACTTGGGAGGATAGTTAATGCTTGTGCTGTTGGATTGGCCTCATCACACCTGTCTATATTGACTACACAGTGTCCAGTAAATTGCAGGAATTTTATGGGGTATTAGCAACTAAAAGGCGTTGGTGAACTTCCAGCAGACCAGAGGCTCACTCATCTTGCATATGTAGCTCTGGTGCTGAAATCTGGTGGTCCCACCTCTCCGTGCTGGCGGGCAATAATAGTGGTCTCTGTCACAACGTACTGCACAGATACACTCGAGTAAGATCACCAACTGAATGGACACCGCCCAGTTGACAGCTGAAACTCACAGCTCTGCAATCAAAGTATTGGCTATGTGTCAAAATTCTATTCTCTACCCACGTCTGGACACAACACGGACACAACAACCACATCATACAGACAGGTCAGATCTCTCTGACCAAACAGCACATTTACCATGGTGGTTTTACATCAGATAGGTCCTCCCAGACTATAGATTCTGAAAAATATTTATTAGTTTCCTTCCCTAAAAGTGGATAGGTAATATGTTTCATTATTCTCAACACTTGATCTGTCTTTCCTAACCCTTGCTGAAGTTTATGTATATTGTTGGTCCCTAGACCCTGACTTGGGCGGGGGGTCTAGAGCAAATCCCTACTTGTTTGTAAGGCTAGATTTCGATATGGCAGTATCAAATCACTCGAACATTAAACAATATTCAAAATATACAAAGAAATAATTTCAATCTTACCAGATTATGAATAAAGAACACAGAAATGCTAGCAAAACTCAGCTGAGCTGCTGGCTATAGTATGGCGTCCCTGAACTTATTTCACTTTCTTTCATTTGGAAATCACCACACTTTAAAATACTGTGTCTATCATCGAACAACTATTGAGGAATGGCCCCACTTGCGCGTCTGAGCGCCGATAAAATGATTGTCTGTGGCCAATCACTGCCTAGGTTTATTTCAAATTCAAATTTCCTACCCTAAAGTCATTTCAGTCATGCTTCAGTCAAGTATGGATGTTTATCTGTTAGTCTGTCCGTCTCTACTTGTTTTTTTTTTTTTAAAAACGTACTTGATTTTTGAACCAACCTTTCTCTCCCCTCCAAAATTTTGTCGTTAAAAGTTATATTTAGACACAGCTCCCACCAATGTCCCTTCGCTTCCCTACTAAGTAGATTTGAACACCTGCGTCTCGAGGTCGTGTTTTTTTGTGCAAATAGCGACACTTTTTATTCCATACAGTATGTCGCTGATGTGAACAACACTGTCTTTTGTCATTATCTTCAATATTATCTATCCGTCTGTAAAATTAAGAACATATTAGTTCACTGCTCAGAATGGGCCATCCGGCCAGCTAATTTTTATATTCCTAACATTAATATTACGAAAAAGTTACTTTTTAATTTTTGTAATATTCCAAACATCCGCGTTCTGCCGCTGAATTCAAATCAAAGGCTTGGTATCGCAAAAGCGACCAATAAATGACTGTGGCGTAACATATCCAAGGTCCCTTCTGTCGAGTTCCTTGCTTTATGTCAACTTGGGAAACGTGACTTTTCTCCGTTTCCCCCCCAATTGCGTCTCCTTAGCCTTTCTAGTCTCACGCAATCTTTCCAGTCATATTTTTTTTCCTTTTATCCGCCGTTCCCCTCCTGTCTAGCAAGTCAATTTTTATGGAGGGTGATGACCCGCGGTCTGGGCGATCATGTACTATCAGCAGCCTACGCATTATGTTTTTATCCTTACATGTTATCTTTGGAGGTATTTTTACCGTTGTATCTCTGTCAATTTCACTACACATCTCCCCACTTGAAAACATGCCTATGGCAAGTTCCAAAACCAGCGATACACATAGGTAAAATTACTCCTCACGTCTGCCACTACTCTAATTTTGATCACAGGGGTGCCGACTGAGGAAATCTGCACCGACATTCAATTTGCCTGGGATATATTGGATACTGAACTGATAAGGTTGAAGCAATAAAGACCACCTCAGCAATCTTGCGTTTTCATGCTTAGCCTGAGATAAGAATACGAGAGGCTGATGGTCCGTCTCCACCACAAAAGTCCTACCATACAGATAGATTTGAAACTTCTTTATTGCCCAGATTAACGCTAAACATTCTTTTTCGCTTGTGGAGTATCCTTGTTCCGCCTTATTCAATTTACGGCTTGCATAAGCGACTGGTTTCAGTTCCCCATCAGGTGAAGATGATCTTTGCAACAAAGCCCCTCCTAGTCCTACATTACTTGCATCGGTTCTTAAGACAAAGTCCTGTGTCAAATCAGGCAGTTTGAGAATAGGCTTGCTAGTGAGTTTTTCCTTTAACTCTTGGAACGCTAGTTCACATTGTGCAGTCCAAATAATTTTATCTGGAAGTCCCTTGCGAGTCAGATCAGTCAGAGGAGCACAAATAGCGTTAAAATTCTTGATGTATTTCTGATAAAATCCGCATAACGACACAAATGATCGCACGTCCTTTTTTGTTTGCGGCCTAGGTGCTCTCTGCAGTTTTTCCAAGTTCTTAGGATCAGGGGTCATATTACCCTGATATACAGTGTGTCCCAAGAATTCCAACTCTTTGCATCCAATACAACATTTTGTTGGCCTAGCAGTTAAGTTCGCCTCCCGAAGTCTATCAAACAACATCTCCAGAGCTTCAATGTGTTCTTCAAATGTCTCTGTGGCGACGAGAATATCATCCATGAAATTCGTGATACATGGGTTATTCAGGGGATCCAACAATTTGCGCATCATCCTTGAAAACACACTCGGAGCATTTTTCAGTCCGAATGGTAGCATATTGAATTCATAATGTCCATCCGAAGTGCTAAAAGCCAAATAAGGTCTCACTTCAGGCTTCACTGGGATCTGGTAATAGCCTTTACTAAGATCCACCTTTGAAAAGTATTTTGCCTTGTTCAGTCTGGCAAATAACTGTTTTGTGTCTGGTAATGGATCCACTTGTCCTTCTGTGACAGCATTCAGTTTCCTGTAATCTATGCACAGTCTGTGTTCCCCAGACGGTTTTCTCAACAAAACGACACTAGAACTAAAAGATGATTCACTGTGCGAAATAATCCCCTCCTTCAACAAATACTCTATTTCTTCCTTCAATGCCTTCTCCTTCGCGAACGGAATAGAATAGGCTCTCATACAGATTGGGTTTGAGTCTACCAGTTTCATGTCATACTGTAGCAAATTTGTATGGCCTGGTTTATCTGTTAATACATGTGTATGTTCCTCCAGAACTTGTTGAACTCTCTCCCTCTGGTTTTTAGTCAGGTGCTTACTGACTTTTACCTGTGCTGCGGTTTCACAAGGATGTAATGGGTATTCATGTGAGGTGAGTGGTTCTTTTTGCATCTGGGTTGCAATAGCCAAGGTCAATAAGGGGGTGCTTTCCTGGAGTGGTCTGTCCAGATACTTCTTTAACAGGTTTACATGATAAACTTTCTCCTTCCCCTTTTTGTCAATTTTATAGTTTGTTCTAGACACTTTCTCTAGAACCGTATATGGACCTTGCCAACCAATTTGTAATTTATTCTGGCTTCCGGGTAGTAGAAGCAGCACCTTCTCTCCGACTGCCAGTTCCCTGTCCTTTGCCTTCCTATTAAAATATGCTGCATGTTTCTTCCTGGCTTGCTTCAAATTATCATTTGCCAGTTTCCATCCAGCTTTCAAACGAGTGGTCAGTTCGTTCACGTATTGATACGATGAGGTAACAGTCTCTTCCGCCTTCTCATCTGTCCAGGTCCTTAATAGAGTTACATCTGGATCTTTAATTTATCATACTTATTTTTCATGGAACCCATCGGGTCCCGTCCATTAGAAGCTCTATAATGAGGACTTTTCTTCCTAGAATCATCACTCACAAATCGACCACTACCAATTTTTCTCTGGGGTTTGTCTCCCCACTTAAGATTGTTTATGAGAGATCTTCGCTCTCTTGTCTGTTCTTCCAGTTTATATAAGTCTGACCGAGGGATTGTCATCTTATCCTGGGTAAAATTTCTTCTTTGTACTCTTCGCATAGTGGCCATGTTAATCCATTCAAGTGAAGACTGGGTGTGAAAAGGGGGCTCCCATTCCACTTTGTCTACCCGAGTATAATTAGTTTTTCTTTCAGGCCTAAAGTTGCCCCGTGGCGTTTCTAGGTCCTGCACATATTTTCCCTTTGTGGGTGTTCCCTCATGAAATACGCCACATGCTTCTACAAAGTTTTCAACATCGACATTTACGTCGGGCCAATAGTATTTTCGAGCAATCTTTTGGCAGATGGTACCGACTTTCTCATGGTCACCATCTGTTCCAACATGTAAGCTCCTTATTAAGTTTGCCCTATATATCTTGGGAAGAACTAACTGTCCGTGACCAGTGGATCTAGTTCCTGTCTTCCTGTATAAGAGTTTGTTCTTCATGAAATATTCCCCCTTGCTCGGAGGTGTGTGGCATTTGGGCAATTTTTTAAAACAGGGCTTGAGTGTCCTATCCTCAGCCTGCGCCTTCCTCATCTCCTCTGGATGAGCATTTATAGGTTCACCTTCTTCCTCCTTCTTCTGTGACCTGGTCTGCACTGTCGCCATGATCACAGGTTTCTCGGGATTCCCCAAGAAGACGTATCTACACCCCAATATCAGAGGGTAGATTGGTTCATCTATCACTGCTGCTCTGATTTCTCCCTCCACATAGCGAGTTTTCACCGTTATCCTTGCGATGGGAAGTGTCATGAGTGGTATGTCCTTAGTCGCCCCTTGTATTTCCACTGTTTCTGTGGTATACTGACTTGGGTCCACTAGGCTAGACTTCACAACTGAATCATAATCCAAACCTGTATCATAAAGGCACCTTATGGTGACCCCATTACAAATAACATCCTCACAAACTGGGGGGTGATAAGGTTCCTGTTGTCCATTAGGATTAACCTTTAATCTTCGCGTCCCCGACTTCATTGCAGCAATGTTTGAAGGTTTCCTTCTACAAAATTCGGTGTTATGGTTATCCTTCTTGCACCATTTACACCATCTTTTTCCTTGGTTCAACGGTTTTCTTTCATTGAACTTTTGGTCATTGAACTGTGAGTTTCTGTCGCGATAGTCATTTCTTGGCCGCTCAAAGTTTGTCCTACCTTTATTTCCCTGCTCTCTATTATCAAATTTATTAAATTGCTGTGGAGCTTTAAAATTGTCTATGTGCTTCTTTTTAGCACCACTTACCTCTGCCTGAGCTGCCTGATACCTCTCAGCAACATTTAAAATTTCCCCCAACTTCTCTGCACCTTGTTCCATGGAAATTTTCTCATGTCTGGAGCCATGGACTCTCTCAATTGCTCAATCATGATCATTTCTTTAAGATCTTGGGTCTTCCCCAGAGCCGTCCATTTCTCCAAATAGGTTTCCAGTCTAGCAGAGAATTGGTGGTATGTCTCCCCAGACAACAGTTTGGCATTTCTAAATTTCTTACGATAAAATTCACCATTCTTCTCGTACCTTAATAACAAAGCCTGCTTTAACATGTCATAATTGTCTTGGTCTTCCCTGTTCATTTTGGCAAATACTTCATAAGAAGTACCTCTCAATCCCTGTGATAGCTTTAAACTCCACCTCTCTCTCTCTAACCCATATGTAGTAGCTAATAACTCAAAACGTCCTAGGTACCCCTCTATGTCATCGTCTTTTTCAACAAAATGGTCTAAATGAAACCCCATAGCTGAGTTTGAGGCTCCCAGACTGGGCGTAGCATCTGAGGCAAAAGAGCTGGCACCATTTTTAGGAGCCGGGCCTTGTAATTCCAGCTCACTTAGTCGTAATTCGTGCTCCCTTTGCAACCTTCTATCTTCTGCCTCCCTTTGCTGTCGTTTTTCTTCTGCCTCCCTTTGCTGTCGTTTTTCTTCTGCCTCAATCTGCAGCCTCTTAATTTCTCTATCAGCCTCAAGTTGTAACCTCTTCTCTTCAGCTACCTTTCTATCTTCCCTTTCAATATATTTATCACATTCAGCCGTTACATATTGAATTAAAATTTGACCATCCATTCCCATCTCCTTTGCGGTCAGCACAGCAGCTGATCGGAATTTTGCTAGCTCCGCCATACTTTTCAGACAATATAATAATATATAAGCTAAATCTCTAACCAGTAAATACACTAAGTACTTCTTATGACTATAGTCTAACTAATTCTAACTAACCAGTTAACTAATTAATTATCACTGGCTGTGAAGATTCACCAACTTTTATCTGCAGGGACACTTTTAATTTTAAAGGGAATTTCACAATTTATTTTCCCCTAATTTTATTTCTCCAACCAGGAGATCCTAATATTACTGTTGGGCTAATTATCCCTGGACAAGACCCCAATGTATGTAGTGGGTTTGATGGTATTGTATGATGGTGATATTACTAAATGTAATGTATGAGGCCAGCTGTGAAGGCTCCTGAGATAAAATGTAGTTGTGAATTGTCAGAAGGCCTTTCTTGCTACCACTACGACCTCACACTCAATTTTTTTTTTCTTAATGAATGTATCTATGTAAAATGTCTAGGGTAATGATATGTAATGTGGTGTGATAGTTATAGATACACCCACAGATATTTAAGCAGACTAATAATATTTAACAAATGTTAAAATACACTGAACTAACTCACGTGTGTAAAATTTTTGATAGAATTATATTACATTTATTTGTTCTGGATCAAGTTTTATGTTGACCAGAACTTTTTTTAGAAAAAAAAGATTTAAAATTTATGAAAGAAATGCATGGAATGTTACATAATAAATGCAAGAGTGTACATATATAAGTACTAGACTAGTTAGTTTTATTAAAATGTTCTAGTAGTCATCTACTTGGGAGGATAGTTAATGCTTGTGCTGTTGGGGTGGCCTCATCACACCTGTCTATATTGACTACACAGTGTCCAGTAAATTGCAGGAATTTTATGGGGTATTAGCAACTAAAAGGCGTTGGTGAACTTCCAGCAGACCAGAGGCTCACTCATCTTGCATATGTAGCTCTGGTGCTGAAATCTGGTGGTCCCACCTCTCCGTGCTGGCGGGCAATAATAGTGGTCTCTGTCACAACGTACTGCACAGATACACTCGAGTAAGATCACCAACTGAATGGACACCGCCCAGTTGACAGCTGAAACTCACAGCTCTGCAATCAAAGTATTGGCTATGTGTCAAAATTCTATTCTCTACCCACGTCTGGACACAACACGGACACAACAACCACATCATACAGACAGGTCAGATCTCTCTGACCAAACAGCACATTTACCATGGTGGGTTTACATCAGATAGGTCCTCCCAGACTATAGATTCTGAAAAATATTTATTAGTTTCCTTCCCTAAAAGTGGATAGGTAATATGTTTCATTATTCTCAACACTTGATCTGTCTTTCCTAACCCTTGTTGGAGTTTATGTATATTGTTGGTCCCTAGACCCTGACTTGGGCGGGGGGTCTAGAGCAAATCCCTACTTGTTTGTAAGGCTAGATTTCGATATGGCAGTATCAAATCACTCGAACATTAAACAATATTCAAAATATACAAAGAAATAATTTCAATCTTACCAGATTATGAATAAAGAACACAGAAATGCTAGCAAAACTCAGCTGAGCTGCTGGCTATAGTATGGCGTCCCTGAACTTATTTCACTTTCTTTCATTTGGAAATCACCACACTTTAAAATACTGTGTCTATCATCGAACAACTATTGAGGAATGGCCCCACTTGCGCGTCTGAGCGCCGATAAAATGATTGTCTGTGGCCAATCACTGCCTAGGTTTATTTCAAATTCAAATTTCCTACCCTAAAGTCATTTCAGTCATGCTTCAGTCAAGTATGGATGTTTATCTGTTAGTCTGTCCGTCTCTACTTGTTTTTTTTTTTTAAAACGTACTTGATTTTTGAACCAACCTTTCTCTCCCCTCCAAAATTTTGTCGTTAAAAGTTATATTTAGACACAGCTCCCACCAATGTCCCTTCGCTTCCCTACTAAGTAGATTTGAACACCTGCGTCTCGAGGTCGTGTTTTTTTTGTGCAAATAGCGACACTTTTTATTCCATACAGTATGTCGCTGATGTGAACAACACTGTCTTTTGTCATTATCTTCAATATTATCTATCCGTCTGTAAAATTAAGAACATATTAGTTCACTGCTCAGAATGGGCCATCCGGCCAGCTAATTTTTTATATTCCTAACATTAATATTACGAAAAAGTTACTTTTTAATTTTTGTAATATTCCAAACATCCGCGTTCTGCCGCTGAATTCAAATCAAAGGCTTGGTATCGCAAAAGCGACCAATAAATGACTGTGGCGTAACATATCCAAGGTCCCTTCTGTCGAGTTCCTTGCTTTATGTCAACTTGGGAAACGTGACTTTTCTCCGTTTCCCCCCCAATTGCGTCTCCTTAGCCTTTCTAGTCTCACGCAATCTTTCCAGTCATATTTTTTTCCTTTTATCCGCCGTTCCCCTCCTGTCTAGCAAGTCAATTTTTATGGAGGGTGATGACCCGCGATCTGGGCGATCATGTACTATCAGCAGCCTACGCATTATGTTTTTATCCTTACATGTTATCTTTGGAGATATTTTACCGTTGTATCTCTGTCAATTTCACTACAGAGGCTTTTCATTGATTCATCCAAGACGAGTCTTAACGCTGTTTTGTTGAATAATGGTAATGTGTTACCGTCAATTCCAGTTGGTCATGCAGTTATATGAAAGAAACTTATGAAAACATTAAGCAGCTTTTGAAGTGTATAAACTACGATCATCATCATTGGTCACTTTGCGGTGACTTAAAAGTGGTCGCTCTTTTGCTTGGACTACAGGGTGGATACACCAAGTACTGTTGCTTTCTCTGTGAGTGGGATAACCGTGCAGGAAGTGACCATTACATCAGAAGACATTGGCCAATCAAGCAGTCATTGCAGCCTGGCAGTAAAAACGTTGAGAACCCAGCACTTGTCGACACCAGCAAGATTTTGTTGCCACCCTTGCACATTAAGCTGGGTCTCATGAAAAGCTTTGTAAAGGCAATGGAGAAAACAGATGAGGCTTTCAAATACCTCATCAGAAAATTTCCAAGACTGAGTGAAGCTAAAATAAGAGAGGGAGTATTTGTTGGTCCACAAATTCGAAAACTTCTTCATGATGACGAGTTTCTTTGCGTGTTGCATGGCAAGGAAAAAGCAGCATGGCTAGCATTTAAGTCAGTGGTGGACAATTTTCTTGGAAACAACAGATCTGATAATTACAATGAAATTGTAGAAAATCTCTTTCTGAAGTATAAGAGTCTTGGCTGCAACATGTCTTTGAAAATTCATGTTCTGGATTCTCATCTGGATTTCTTTACTTCAAACTGTGGAGCGGTCAGTGATGAGCATGGTGAACGATTTCACCAGGGCATTGCTGCTATGGAGACAAGGTATCAAGGCAATTGGAGCCCTTTAATGCTTGCTGATTACTGTTGGACTGTGACAAGAGACACCTCATCGATTGACTACAAGAAGCAAGCAAAGAGAGCTCGAACAGCGACTGAATAATGACGGAATGGGTTCAACTGTGCCTTTTTAAAACATGATATGTGAACTTTAAATAATGTTTTTATTTTTTCTATCATTTTATGTTGAAATATCAATTAATTGAGTATGTAACCACAATTTTTATAATGCTAAAGTAGAAAGACCAGCTGTTCACCCCAGAGAATTAAACAAGCATACATTATTTGTATTACTGTAATGTAAATTCATCAACCAGAGCCAATTGGTAAATTTCATTATGATATTTGAAATCAGCATGTCAAAATCAATAAGAAATGGTATATTTAATTTCTGGTACAAATAACTTTTGAAAATTTGTTGACTAGTGATCACACGAAGGCTATGGACTCCTTTGATTACCACATAAAGGCTATGGACCCCTTTGATTACCACAATTAGGCAATGGACCTCGTTGATTATCACATGAAGGTCATGGACCTCTTTGATTATCACATGAAGGCTATGGACCCTTTTGATTATCACATGAAGACTATGAGCCTTTTTGATTATCACATGAAGGCTGTAACAAAATATGTATCCAATACGGCTGAAGAATCGATTACTGCAATGCGACGGTGTCTCTATGAATATCACGCAATCACAGAACGGCGAGCGAGAAGAGTCACAATGCATAACAATATGGCAACCTTGTTGTTAAAGTGATCTGCATTTTAATTCCAACTTCTGAATGATGGTATAACGACCAGGATGGACGAATAGCAGAAAGACTTATATGTTTCGATTTTGGAAGATAGCCTCCATATTTACATATACAGTGTATGTATTTTGGCTGGAATAGTTGTGGAATGGTGGATATCGTGAGTTGAATGCATAAAATTGTGAGTTGATAGGGTCAGTACACACTTTCGAGCAATGTAGGAGAATGTTTAATGGTCGGACGAATAAGAAAGTTAGATGGAATGATAGCTCTGGACTGTCCTGCTCTAACGATATACAAATGGACAGAATCGGATGGACAGAAGACTAGAACGACGAAGGAAGAGGTGGACCAGTATGCACAGAAGTCAAAATTTGATTCATCTTGCTAACAAATTAAGCAGACCTAACACGCCTGTAGTGGTTTTTGATGTTATTGTATGATTGTTATGTTACCTAGTGTACTGTATGAGGTCAGCTGTGAAGGCTCCTGAGATAAAAGTTTATGTGAATTACAGGAGGCCTTTCTACTACCACTTACGACCTCAAACAGACGTATTAGACTATTATGAATGTTAGCTACGTTAAAAAAGTCCAGGGTACTGAAATGTAATATGTAGTTAATGTAATATACAGACACACACATGTAATCAATAAGTCTAACAATAATAATAAACTCTACAATACACTGAACTAACTCTGGCTGTTTTAGTTTAAGTTTTAAAATCTTTTAAATTTATTAGTTCTGAACCAAATTTTATTTTGGTCAGAACATATGAAATGATATGGATTTATCAATGAAATGCATATATATATATATATATATATATATATATATATATATATATATATATATATATATATATATATATATATATATATATATATATATATATATATATATATATATATATATATATGGCATAATAAAATGTAATTTGTGTACATAGGTATATTATAAGAATGGTTAATATTACTATTATCTATAATGTCTTTGGGAGAACTAGCACTGGATGTTTCGTTGGAGTGGCCCAATCTGTGACTACCAAAATCATTGTCCATTGAGTTATGGAATGAAGTTAAATGTTATATTTCTCAATAGTTATTTCTTTATTTGATGGTGGAATAGTTGTGAATCTCCAGCAGGCCAGGTTTTCACTTATCTCGCCTGTGACGATCTGGTATAGGATTCTTGTGGCCCACTCCTCTCCGTAGCTGGAGTAAAAAGGTTAGGCTTCACAGACACCAATGTTAGGCGGCACAGACATCCGCTTGTGTACTCTTACAAAAGCATTTGGCACAACTTTAGTGCCAAAACAGTAACTTCTGAAACAAAATTTTGTGCCATGTGTCAGTACTCTATCTACTGCGCCACTCTTATACACAACACCACACAACAACATTACACAGACTGGGTCAGATCTCTCTGACCAACATAGCACATCTTACCAGTTGTTTTCAAATAGTACCAGTTCCCCAAGACTGCATTGCATCTGAGATATATTCAATAGTTTCCTCTTTCATTCAATAAGATGGGTGATATGTTCCCACTGATCTCAATAATAGATCCGCCTTCCATAGTCTTAGATTTCCATATATTATTTGTTTGTCTCTAGGCCCTGGACTGCGGCTGGGGACCTAGATCAAGCACTTACTTGTCGTAATCATTTTTCATGATATGGCAGTATCAATCACTCAAAATATTAAAATAAACAAGATAAATGATTTTATCCTTACCACAATTCAGAAGTGAGAACACAGTTACTTAATACTAGCAAAACTCAGCTGAGCTGCTGGCTAGAGTATGGCGTCCCACTGAATTTTATGTATTATTTCCTGGAAAACACCACTAGCAGTTAAGGAACTGAATGTTGAGAACTGTGTTACAGGACAGACTTCTATCGAATGGCACAAATGTGCGTCTCTATCCCGCTAATATAAAAATGCGTTGGCCAATCAGATCGGAAGACCAAGCTTTTCAATTTAAATTTTGAAAATAAAGTCAAAAGTACATCTCAATTTTTCAAATGTACGTCGGTCACATTTTGGCTTTTCCCCAATTTCACTTGTTGTTTTGGGCTAACTACATGTAAAATCTGCACAAACCTGCCTCCTAAGTTATTTTTAGCCACTATCTACCGAGTTTGCCCCGGTAGTTCATTGCAGTTTGGTTTTTGCATTTTTCTGTCTCAAGGACGCAAAAATGTGACTTTAGTGAAAGTATGCACAACAATACTGTTCGCTAGTCTGATTGGAACAATACGGTCTTTCGTCAATATCTTCCTTGTTATCTGTCCGTCTGTATAAATAAAAGTATATTATTTGTCAGCTCAAGATGGGCTATCAAACTAATTAGGTTTTATTTTCATAACTTTATTATTAAAGAAAAACCTACTTTTCTCAAGGTTAGTTTTTTTTTTTGAATTTTGTTTTGAACCTTTGGGTATGGCATTTGCCGCTATATTCGAACAAAACAACCAATTACGGTAAAACGTCTAAGATACGACTGTTTCTAACAAGAGCTAAGGTCTTTTCTGTCCATTTCCTTACATTGTGTCAACTAGTGGCGTGATTTTTTTTCTTTAAACTACAAATTGCGTCTTTTTGCCTTTTTAGATTCAAACACGTGTTCAGACCGTCATAATGATTTTTATCTCCGTTTCCCTCCCGTCTAAAAGGGTACCGTTTCGTCTGCATGTCTAACTAGTTAGTTTCAATGGCGGTAGGAACCGCTGGCATAGGCGAGCATGTCTCCTAGTATCTTACGCATTATTTTATCCCTACATGTTATCTTACCCGTTATCTTTATAATTGGAGATATTTTAACGTTGTATCACGGTAAATTCATCACAACGCCTGTGACGTCATGCTCTCTCAGAGGAACGCATTGGCCAATAAAAAGGGGGAGCGCAATTTGAACAAGTGACACTGAAAAATGTTTTGAAACAGACTGCACGCAGGACAGAGTTTTCCACTACGCCTTTCCATCTGCAGATGTGTGCAGCCTGCCAAGCTATTTATGTCCAGTGTGATTTCTGAAATTTGAGAGGAAGCTGAATTATAAAAACTATCATGTATATATTTCATTTATTGCAGATTATTATGTGATGCATATTAATTGTGTGTAGATGCTAGGAATTGCATCAGTTTCTTTAAATTTGTACCTAATGGGAAGGATCAAGCATATTGATGAAAAATATAAGGCCTGTGATTAATACTCGGAAGGATCAAGCTGTAAAGTATTTAAGGATGAAGAGGAGTGGATAAAACGAGATGATTGTTGGTACAAATAACTAATAGAAATGTTTAAAATAGTACTGTATTACTGAAATGATGTCTATGCTTACTATGACTTTATAACCTCGAGATCTGATGACTGATTGGTCTGACATCTGTGCTAGTCACCTATAAATCTAGCCAGATACTATCAAAGACCGACATGTTGTTTCAGGTTTATTTGGCAATTCAATCCATACTGTCAAGTATCAGAAGCCTGTGTGCGTTCATCAGAGGTAATCCCACATAAGTGAAGGAACCCAACGTGTGAACTACAGCTGGTTCTTGGTACCCCTACTGTTTGATCTGCCAAGACTGATAAATCCCAGTGACAGGACAGCGTCATCAGTATCCAAGAACCAAGATAAGTGTTCTACAAAAGAACTGAAAGAAATATATGAAACACCACCTAAAACAGCTATAACAGCTATCATATGTATTTCAAACATCATGTCAGATGATGACAATCTTATGATAAAATCAAAGGACTTAAAGAACAGTTATAATAGTAACAGTAAAACAAGTGTTTATTAACTTTACTAGCCAAGAAAATAATATTCCAGATCCTGAATTGAAAAGGACACTGCTACTGATTAATTGCAAAGTGACTTTGTTTATAATACTATTTCTCCAAGAGGGAAGAACATTTCTACAATTACTCTAGATAAGAGATAACATTATTTTTGTGTATATTTTGTGAATATTTTTATTACTCTTTTCCAAACAGCAGAAAAAGAAAATCAGTATACATATTAAATGATTCATTTATTGTACGTGAGGACTTGTTTACATTTTACCATTGTGTTTAAGTTCTTATTCATTTCATTTATTCCCTAGCATTAATTTATCATACGATGGTTGTGGGGAGGAGACACCTTAAATCCTGGTACTACTTCTTACCATCTGGGCCAGTGATTTTCATAGTCTGACTTTTCCTATGACAATTATACACCAGTGCTTACTTCTAAGACTGGGGTATTACTTTTAAGACCAGAACTGTTGACTGGCATTCCACCCTTGTATCGTCTGATACACCTGTATATCATTGTGGTGAAAAATTCTAATACTCCTATATAAATTAGAACATAAATGTAAAGCAGAACGAATGTAGCCGGGGCAGGTGTTCCTTAGGACTGGAACGGCACCATATTACATCATGTGGCAGTGCCGGTATATGCAGTATTTTCAGTTTACTTTACAGAGAGCAGATGTTTAACTGGCCTAATCACCAGAGATTTAGATTTCTCTCTTAAATTTGTGTTACCAGGTTCGATTTTCTTCTCTTAGGTGTTGATGTAGCGAATTTAATTGAAATGGATAGATTTCTTATCTAGATCTCAAAACTGTAGTAATTCACCTTTTCAACAGCGTTCGATTTCATGCAAAACTTTTAATATCTTTCAGCATGAAACTTAAAATTTCAACAAAGTCTGGAATTCAGAACATTTTTACAATAATAAGTAAAATAAAATTCTATCATCTCATCAGATGCTTTCATCGATGCAAAAATCCCTTTTTGCATCTTTGTCTCGTAGGCCTACTCAATTGTCAAATATGGCGAACCTTCTCATTCCACCGTGTTCCTTCTTTTAAGTTACAGTCTTATTTTAGGTTCGACGACATTTACCCATCTCCTCAGATTTGTCCTTGATTTCTTTATCGTCATAAGCATTCCTTGAGTTAAATGCTTTCCAACACAAGAATATTTTCTACTCTACATGGTTTGAGGTGTAAGACTATTTCTTTGCAAATTGACTCAAATCCTCGAACCTAGTTCTGCTGCGACTAGGGTTGGGAGCTCTATTCAAAATACATGTTTAACGATTGTCACTACTTACGTCAGTAAGAAATATATATATATATCCACTCAATGTCCTGAAATACACATTTTATAAGAAATGTTGAAGTTTGATTTTCTCAAACTAAGAAATATGTAGAGCTGGACCAGATATGACCTCTTGAGTTGCGCTCTTTCATTCTACTGCCAAAATGGCGTCGTTGTTCCACTTTCCCCGGGGTAAATCTGAGCTATCCGATTGGTCAGGGGAAATCACCCAATTATTAGAAATGGCGTGTAGAAGCGACTCTACCCTAAATATGTGACACTATTTATTATTTTCTGTTTCTCATAAAATATAAAATTATGGGGTGGTCTGTGCTTCCTCTGTCTTGTAAGAATATAGTCTGTTTCCAAAGGAACAACTATGTACACGGCCACACGAAATAATACGGTAGGAAGAAGAATGGAGAAGGACTAGTGCTTTCCCAGTATAGATAACGCCTTAGTTGTATAACGCCGTAATGGCTAACACAAGATTTCTACTTGTCCTAATTCGTTCGTTCCTAAATAAAATGCTTAAGCCTAACAATACGGCGATAACCGTAGTTCTAAAAATTGAATGTGTAGAAAAATCTTTTGAATGACCTTGATTTTAAAAACTAACACTAGTGCAAAATCACGCACAAGGTTAGCCTTGGAAAGACAGACGGGCTTAGAAGAAAAAAAGCAGAGAGAGGCAGACGGACCATGGAACACAGTAGCGCAAGTCACTCGCTGTGTGTCTAAAAATAAACCAGCTCGCAGTGTGCATGGCCTAATTTTTTCAAATAAATAGTGATGAAAAAAAAACTAACGATACGATGTTAAGTTTTGAAAACAGGTTTAATTCTTATTAGGAAACCTGATATTTACGAAGGGCTCCTGACTTTATACTGATAGTACAGTCGTAAAGGATTGAACAGGTGGTAGTTGAAATTAAACACTTAACATCGAAAAAAGATCGTATTCTTAACTACACCACTTAGCCCCTTGAAAATCATATATTCGTGTACAGGAAGGCTAGTGGACTAGGAATATGTAAGAAATTATCTAAAAAGTCCATTAGATAATTAGATATTGGTAATAAAACATATAGAGAACAGAGATACTGTCAGGTTTGGTCATATCTGCTCGGGATGGAAATCCCTGATTTTTGTTGAAACATAGTAGTGACAGAAAGTCTAAGATAGTACGTGGGAGGCCATTGGCTGAACTTTGAAGTAAAAAGAAATTGGATTGGGTGACCTATGAATAACAAATAAATGCCTAGAAACGGAGTAGAAGTGAATGAAAATGTTGGAATGACTGGGTACTCTTTTGAATATATTCAAAACGATTGGTCAATACACTGGATATTGGCAGAAGAAATCTTAGAGGGGACGCCATATCGTTACACATTTAGAGAGATGAGATCAGGCAGTGTTATCCAAAAATTAAATATATGATAACAGCTTGGACATACCGCAGATCAAACTGTGCCAGTCATCTTTAGTGTGTTTTCCTTACGAATTGTGGTAAGCTAGACATTTTTGATCTGTATTTTATATGAAAATTGAATGTGAAATGATAAATTATGTCTGTATGTGTGCGGTTCAGTAGCAAACATGAGGCAAAGCCTAGATATTGCTCCACCATGTAAAAGATTGTCAGAGAGGAGTATAACTGCATATATATATATATTGGATTGCCATATAGTAACATAACACCTATCCTATTGTATGGAAGGGATTACAGCTGGAATTGCAGAGGCGTGGTAACCATTAGGGAGAGGAATACTGGTGTATATTGTCACATGAAAAGCTAGCAGTTGGCCTAAAGCGCTGAACTTTATGTTTGTTTGTACTGTCATGTACTTCAGTGTGGAAATATATTGTATACTAGTTAGTAAGAAGAATGCATAACCTTCACTTTCAGGGACCGTGGTATAGATGGTGATATTGCATCGTCCGGTCTGAGTACTGCGTGATCCAGAAAGTTGGCAGCAGACTCCCTGCACAAGATAGAGGCCATTGTTTATCATATTATCAAACTGAGAAGCAAGCGAGCAGAGGATACAGTTTTCCTGCAGCTGCATTATGAGATAAGAGCATGTCAGCACGTAAAGCCCAACCTTGAATCAAATACCCCTGAACTGAACTTTAATATAAAGACAAAAGGGACAGAATTTTTAAAGAAACAGAATCTGTGAATCCTTTAATATTATTTCCACCAGTAACAAACACATGAAGTCGTGATGACAAACAACAACCTAGCATTAAAAGCCAGTATTACCTGATAATAACCCATCACAACACTACACTTATTACAATACTATTAAATGTCTGGACAAAGATCTTTTGTATAAATTTTTGTACATAAACATTGTGCTTACATTTGATTGTGATTCCTGATTCACATTGTAGTAGGATCAGGATATCTATATATTGAAAAAGCTAATACATTGTATCAAATTTAACACTTGACTCACTTAAGATAAATCTTTAGAGTGTTATGTGTTTGTGAGTGTCATAGTGTTGTAAATTGTTGTGAATCTTAACTTAGGTGTTTATCTGTCTGTTGGTTGTTGTGAAATTACACTTCATCACTATCATAACCCTAGACATTAAACGAAGTCATCATACATTCAAGAATAAGTCTGATTGAGGTCGAAATGTGGTAGCAAGCAAGGTTCTCTGTAACACACCAACATTATTAGAACAGAGACCTTCACAGCTGATCTCAGTCAGTACATTAAGTCCCCTATAAATATATTTATATAATCCCAACTCACCACAATCATCTCTATCACATATATGAAATAACCTCTCGTCACACTGGGGCCTCGTTCGAGGGAAATCTTTGATATTCCAGAGCCATAACTCTATTTCTGCTGTCTATTGAAATTTTTTGTTGATATTTTTTGGAAAGAGTAGATAATAGAGTAGGAATAAAATATTTTTGAGTACCATTGAGTACATATTAAGAAAGCTGTTTCATATATGGTGATATCAGTTTAATTAACTTTAATTTTAATTAAAGTAATTGTATTAAAGTTAAGTTTGAGTAAGACAGCTTGCCCTACTAAGCTACAGATATATCATGGATGACTTGGTCAAGTTTAGGTCTGCTACACTGCAGATGGGAACGGAGCTGGGCCTGAGTGGTGATGTTCTGATCAAGTATGTCACGACTGAGCCTGATAAGTATATAGAAAGGGAAGAAAAGAGGCTGCAATCAGAAGCAGAAAGGGAAGAAAAGAGGCTGGAAACTGAAGCAGAGAGGGAAGAAAAGAGGCTAATGTTGGAAGCTGAATCCAAAAGGTTGGAAGCTGAGGCTCAAGTTAAGAGGTTGGAGGTTGAGGCTGAAGGTAAAAGGTTGGAAGCTGAAAGAGAGCACGATCTGAGGCTTAGACAAGCTGCTGCAAGCATTAGTGGAAGCCACTTACCTCATTCTGAAAGTAGTTCTACCCGAAGCAATGCAAATGTATCTATGAATTTTCATCTGGATTCATTTGTGGAAAAGGAAGACTCTTTTGAGGCATATATAGACAGGTTTGAATGACTTACATCTACTTATGGGTTAGAGAAGGATAAATAACAAAGTCAGTAAAATCCAAACTGCAACAACATAAAATTGATAGCCTACAAACGCTCTTAGGATGGTTCAGAAGTTAAAACAGGACTGAGGAATTGGTATCATTTGTACTGCCCGGCATGCAGATAAAGAAATAAGCTTTCCAGCCACGTTTCTGATTTTTATTTGCGCTCTGTACGATTTGAAAGAACTCCCGCTTCCTTGTATAGGTTGAGCGCGGGCGTATGAGAGATTACAGTGCAAAGTGAAGTCTAAATGTTAGTTTTTCTCGCTGATCTGGGGAATCTGTGCTTAGCATGGTCCATAAAACATGCTCGTTCTGTTCAACCAGATTATGGACCACTGTCATCCATATCTCCTGGTATTTGTACGATCGTTAGCTTCGTTTATGTATGTTGTTGTCCGTACTTTTATGACGGGTGATCTGATTCACTAGGACTCCAGTCTTCGTATTTAAAATGCGGGTTTACTTTTTTAAGTTTTAAAGTTGCCCCAATACTCTGGTCTGTCCTTTAAGTTTCCAGTCTTTGTATTTAAATATGCGGGTTTACTTTTAAGTTGTAAAGTTGCCCAAATACTTCCGATCTGTCACTTATAATTTTGGAATCCTTAGTCCGATCCTTCTTTCTCTGGCTTTGGTGAATAGCTGGCTTGGCGTGGCGATGCAGTCTGATTTGTGATCCGATTTTGCTATATTATATTCCCATTTCTCATTTCAAATCCCAGATTGTACTTTCGACGAATTTTCCAATGAAAGTCAATGTATATTCCTGCTCTCAAGTTAAATAGAAGGTAAGCTCTTTAGCACTATCTGGGTGGGGGTGTTTAAATTCATAATCTCCCCAGTGTGTTTTAAAATATTAAATTTAAAATTACAACGCGTGACCTCTTTCTAATAATGCTGTAATACTTCCACCAACTCACAAACAAATCTGTGAACTTATTTGATGTCCAGACGCTACCTTCCAATATTGTCTTCCCCAGACAGGTTATCTGTAACAATTACACAGGGATGGTCCCGTGAAAACGATTATCTCATTATCACCGGTGTTTTCGTGCCTCTGCCAGACGGATCTCTCAGACATACAATGTGGCATTCTATTCATCACTCGTCTTTTCTTCTTCTTCCGTCCTTAGCCACCGACCGTCGAAGCAGTCAGTGGCCATTACGCCTAGTGGCGTCTTAGGGCAACAGCAGATAGGTTTTCTTTGCCATTGTTTCCCATCACGCCTAGTGGCGTCTTTAGGGCAACGGCAAATCAACCCATTTGCTGTTGTTTCCGTAATCGAAGTGACTGGCAAACGGGTGATCAGCCCGTTGTGAATTCATCACTCGTACGAGACCATATTTTTAATAAAGAGTGTCTCTTTACAAAGAGTGTCTCTGGTAACAAAGGTGGCTAAGCGACTGTGTTGATAAACGTATTATCGTTGACCGGTTTAATTAACCTGGTATTGTTACGATTCACCTGGTGGAACGTAAACAAGTCTGCGTGCGGCCACAGCAACAACAAAAATGTAGGGGCAATAAATATGCCAAATAATATGACTATGAGTGAGAAAAATTAAGAAATGAAGTGATACTGCCGGAGTGGATGAGAGTTATAAAAAGTGCTCGACTGATTTCGTCACAAGCCTACATGACAACAACCTCCAGTGTGAGAATGGAGGTAGAAGCAGTTACTGCAGCACTGAGGTGACTGTCATCAACCAGGGCAGTCATATTGTCAGACTCTCAAGCCATGCTTCGGAAAGTTCAAAACGGATGGCTGCGGCAGGAATGGAAAACATCAACAGAATCTTCAGGTCTTCAAGAACTGGTGTGGATCTATGTCGTGAAATTCTTAGCCCAACCTCTTCTCTCTCGTTCTCTTTCTTTCTCTCCCATGATTTTAAATAACAAATAGGACAATTAACCAAGATACCGAGGATTTTCCAGTTCAATGTCGTTTTGTTATTTACCCGAGAGGCCAATAACCCAGTCAGCCGGGGATACCGGCAAGTGACCGGGGGATCTCCGCCCAATGACCCAAATACTTGGGGATCTCCAAGTGACCGGGTGAGACCGCACAATGACACAGTAGCCGGGGATTTCCAGTTGACCGGGAGGGGAACGCCCAGTGACCTAGAATATCAAGGATTTCCCCGGGTACCACAACTTCAGGACATTCACTCATGACCCAGGAGGTTAGGGATTCCCTGACCTGGATAAGTTCAGTGACCGCTGTTAAACGTATAAAATAAAGACTACATCGAGTATGTTTTACTCACATCTGCAAAAGCCCTGAACAGACAAGCCAGTTGCAGATACTTCTAGCGTATAATCTGTCAGACCAGAGGGCAAAAGAATTGCTTATACAGTGTATGCCGTCTTTGAGTAGCCAACTCAATATTGGATCAAAGCGGGTAAGTTGAATGCATTATCTTCTTATATGCAATTATTTGTATTGAATGTTTGAACTGCTTTCCATTATTATCTCATTATATGCAATTAACTTTAGTTGATGTTTGCACTGCTTTTCAGTCAATTGCATACTTTCATGTAATGGTTGTATATTTTATCGCATTCATGTATTTAATGTTGTATGATCTTTGTATGCCTTTACAACAGTTGATGATATATGTATGCCCCTAACCTATTAATATCATATGTTTGCAGCTCGAAGAATGGCGCTCAACATTGGTCCATGTAATTTATGTAATAATATGACTGATATCTGAGCCTGGTTAATGTACCACACTCAGGACAAATTAATGCCTCTAACCACAGAGCTAAAAAGATTGTTCCTTTGTGTGTATCTCCTAGCTCCCTGGTGGTGACGAACGCAGGTGAACTCGCAGTGGTGTAGTGAAACCTTGCAGTATACAGCTACGAACTATTCCAGCAACTTGGCCAGGGGGGAGAAAACTTGCAGAGATATTGTGAAGTCATACAGCAGCAACAACATTCATGATAAGTGCTTTTTTAGAAAGGACCAAACATTCAAAGATATTGTGTTATACCAGTCAGTGATTAGAATTAGGACATAAACCTCAGCCATCGTGAAAGGGTGCCTAATAATAAACATAACTTTTGTGTAGACTATTTTTATCTCCCTTTACCCAGTGCTGTATACATATAACCATATATATATAAATATTTGTATTTTTCTCTTTCGTTTATCTGTAACCAATTTAGCTTGGCCTAATATATATTCATAGAAAAGAATTTCACTGTTGTTTCTTTCTTTTCACTAAATGTTCTGTATTGCTTGGTAGTTAACTGTTTTTGTTAATCATTATCTTAATTACCAGCTGGGGGTCTCATGAGCCATATCAGTACCTCAGGGGAAGTGTGGCTGAAGACCTAACATACTCTCAGGATCCTTGATGGGATTTGCTTCTTTGCTTAACTGAGAAGAGTTTAAATTTCAGTCTCCTGAAACATTTCTTCCTTCAAGTGTCGGACTATCACCTACAGCGAGCCAAAAGACACTGTGGAAGAGATTGGTACTCTCTTTTATTTCTTCTATCTTTCCTTTCTTCTACCCTGTCGCCACAATATACTGTCCTGGTCATGCAGGGGTGTCGTATGGTGTGGATTGGGGCAACTAAAACAGTAATTTTCGACTGAAATAGCCTATGAGATATTATGAAGACGGTCTCCAGAAAATGGCTCGTTAAGAAAGAATAGAGATCTATTCAAGATAAGGACAAGATGAAGAGAATGCGAATGCTTTCCACTCGTGATTGTAAGCGCCGACCCCTCCCCATGAATGCAGCTTGCATAACAACCAGATCTCACAGCCCTGAACCCTCAAAGGATGACATAGATTCCTCGAAGCGACCAGCTGTCATTGAATCTGTTATGGTAAATGGGGAGAGAGCTCTCTGTTTGTATGACACTGGATTATCTTTTGACGCAATCGTCGCAGCTTCTCTTGTTAATTCTGACCAAATTACAGAGGAGACGATTGAAATGCAAGGACCCATCAAATCTGGTGCGCCCATGATTCTACCAGTGTGCAAGATTCAGGTTCAATCGCGGTATGTGACTGGACAAATCAGAGCCGCTGTTCTAAAGGATCCCATGTACCCCCTGATTTTGGGCTGCAGATATGTGTTCCTAGGAGAACCAGCCCGGCCTCTGTCAGTTGCGGCCGTGCAGACCAGGGATCAATGCAGGCAGAACCCTGAGTCTGGAACCCCGACCAACATCTTCCCAGAAGAGTTGAAGAAGGCACAAACAGCAGATAGCACTTTGTCGCCTTGTTTTAAAAAAACTTCCTAAGTCTCATACCCCGCCTCTCAAGGGAGAGATTTATAAGAAGAATGGTCTGTTGTACCGCAGAGCAGACAAAGGAGCGAGCGAACACTCACAGCTGATTGTGCCCTCATCCTATAGGACCCAAATATTAGAAATGGCCCATGCCTTACCTTTCAGCGGACACATGGAAATTGGAGCAACCATGCAGCGCATTTCTTGCCACTACTATTGGCCAGGGATGAACGCAGACATCAAACGGTATGTTCAGTCATGCGCACAGTGCCAAAAGGTGGCTCCTAAGCACTGGGTAGCTCCCGTAATCTTAGGAGAAATGCCTGTAACAGGTACCCCGTTCGAAAGGGTGGCAGTCGACATTGTTGGGCCCTGATTAGGACAAAGAAAAAGAATAGCTACATCTTGACGTTGGTCGACACATGCTCCATGTGGGCAGAAGCAGTCGCAATGCCTTCGTGCGACTCAACTCATGTAGCGGAAGCCCTCCTTACTATATTTACGAGGTTGGGGTTCTCTCTTCAGATCCTGACGGATAATGGATCACAATTTAGGGGGAAATTAATGGAAGAAGTGTTTCGGATTTTCCTAACGCGACACATTCATACCTCTCCATATCACCCCCAGAGCAACGGCCAAGTAGAACGGTTCAATGGAACCTTAATTTCCATACTGTGAAAGCTTGAGCAGGAGAACCAAGTTCATGGGATTCCTACCTGCCAGCGGCACTGTTCGCCTACAGAGAGGTACCTCATCACTCGACAGGAATTTCGCCAGCAACACTGCTGTTTTGGCGCCCAATCAAAGGTCCTCTAGAGGCACTTCTGAGATCCTGGACAGACGATAAAGCGGATGACACATTCATTACCGCGTCACATTATGTTGAGGAATTGAAGCAACGCCTCCAAACAGGTTGGAAGTTGGCCACTGCAAATTTGCGCAAAGCCCGTCAGAAACATGCGCAATATTATAACAGGACAGCTAAGGATCGAGAACTGAACATTGGGGATAAAGTTTTATTGCTCTTGCCAAGCAGCCATAATAAACTTCAGATTGGTTGGAGAGGACCCTATGCTGTTGTCGAGAAAATCTCCCGCACCAACTATAAGATAGCAATTAAAGGTAAACAGAAAATTTACCACATCAATCTGCTGAAAAAGTACAACGAACGTGCAACAATAGAGCCAGCCCATTTGATGGCCCTTGCAGTAGCCAGTGAAGTAGAGGATGAACCCAGTGTAGCAGTCGAATACCCTATGTCCTTGAGTGAGACTCCGGCTGATGTGCAGATAAGTTCCACTCTAACCCTGGAACAGCATGAGCAGGTGCAAACAATGTTGGAAAAGTATGCAGAAGTTCTCAGGGACAGGCGAGGTCTAACCAGTTTAGCAGAGTTCGATATGAAGTTGACAGATGCAATGCCAGTCCGTGTGAAAAATTACCCTATACCATATGCCAAGGCGGATGCATTGAGAGAAGAAATAGAGAAATTGCTCAGTGCAGGCATTATATCTCCATCCGAATCACCCTATAGTGCTAGTGTTGTCCTCCTTCGGAAGCCTACCGGAGAGCATAGATTGTGTATTGACTATAGGAGACTGAATGCAGTGTCGGAGTACCAGGCTGAACCTCTACCAGATCAAAACTCACTGTTCACTAAGCTAAATACAGCTCGTTATTTCTCTAAAATCGACCTTAGTAAGAGATACTATCAAATTCCTGTGAAGAAGAGATCCGACCATTGCTGGCATCCAGCACCCCGGAAGGTCACTTTAAATTTAATGTCCTCCCATTCGGATTACATAATGTGCCTAGCACATTCACTAGAATGATGAGAAAACTTCTCGCACCCCTTCATAACCCTGCTATTAAGAACTTCATGGACGATATCCTCATCGCCACTGACACCTTTGAGGAACACCTGAATTCCATAGAGATGCTACTCCGAAGGCTTAAGGAGACAGGTTTAACCGCTCGCCCAACTAAATGCCAGATAAGTTTTGACCAACTGGGGTTTTTCGGCCACACTATTTCACAAGGGTACAGGTTCCCAGAGGAAAGTAATGTTGACAAACTGCGCAATGCACCTCGCCCTATTACTAAAAAGGATGTCAGATCGTTCGTCGCGTTATGTGGATTTTACCAACGCTACATTAAGGATTTCAACACTATTAGCGCCCCACTGACGAACCTTACGAAAAAGAATACTCCGGAAAAAGTGATCTGGACCACTGAGTGGGAGAATGCATATAGTACCTTCAAGGAAAAACTCACAGAGAAACCTATTCTGCACCTACCGAGCTTAAGCCGACCATTCATACTACGCACCGATGCTAGTCAGATTGGGATTGGAGCCACCTTGCTACAAACTGGGGAAGACAATGCGTCTACATTATTCCCCATAGCTTTCGCTAGCCGAAAGTTGAATGCTGTAGAAAGAAATTACTCCACTATTGAACGGGAATGCCTAGCTTTGGTATGGGGGATTCAGAAATATCAACCATACTTATATGGAAAGCCCTTCACCGTTCAATGCGACCACCAACCATTGATGTTCTTAGCGGCTTCCAAAAACCGGAATTCAAGGCTCATGAGGTGGCCGATGTTAATGCAACCATATAACTTCAAGGTTGAATATATACCTGGGAAACTCAATGTCGGAGCAGACTTTCTCAGCCGTCACCCATGCAGTGGGGAAGACCAGGCAAGTCATCAGCGACCCAATAATCCTAACCTCTCTAAAAACTTCCAGGATGGTGGGGGAAATCAAACTAGGACGGAGAGGGATCGAGAAGATGTCAGTCAAAACTAGTTCACCTTACGATAAACTTTCACAGGGGGCTATTGTCGCGAAATTCTTAGCCCAACCTCTTCTTTCTCGTTCTCTTTCTTTCTCTTCCATGATTTTTAATGCCAAATAGGACAATGAACCAAGATACCGGGGATTTTCCAGTTCAATGTCGCTTTGTTCTTTACCCGAGAGGCCAATAACCCAGTCAGCCGGGGATACCGGCAAGTGACCGGGTGATCTCCGCCCAATGACCCAAATAGTTGGGGATCTCCAAGTGACCGGGTGAGACCGCACAATGACACAGTAGCCGGGGATTTCCAGTTGACCGGGAGGGGAACGCCCAGTGACCTAGAATATCAAGGATTTCCCCGGGTACCACAACTTCAGGACATTCACTCATGGCCCAGGAGGTTAGGTATTCCCTGACCTGGATAAGTTCAGTGACCGCTGTTAAACGTATAAAATAAAGACTACATCGAGTATGTTTTACTCACATCTGCAAAAGCCCCGAACAGACAAACCAGTTGCAGTAACTTCTAACGTATAATCTGTCAGACCAGAGGGCAAAAGAATTGCTTATACAGTATATGCCGTCTTTGAGTAGCCAACTCAATATTGGATCAAAGCGGGTAAGCTGAATGCATTATCTTCTTATATGCAATTATTTGTATTGAATGTTTGAACTGCTTTCCATTATTATCTCATTATATGCAATTAGCTTTAGTTGATGTTTGCACTGCTTTTCAGTCAATTGCATACTTTCATGTAATGGTTGTATATTTTATCGCATTCATGTATTTAATGTTGTATGATCTTTGTATGCCTTTACAACAGTTGATGATATATGTATGCCCTAACCTATTAATATCATATGTTTGCAGCTCGAAGAATGGCGCTCAACATTGGTCCATGTCATTTATGTAATAATATAACTGAGCCTGGTTAATGGACCACACTCAGGACAAATTAATGCCTCTAACCAGAGAGCTAAAAAGATTGTTCCTTAGTGTATATCTCCTAGCTCCCTGGTGGTGACGAACGCAGGTGAACTCGCAGTCGTGTAGTGAAACCTTGCAGTATACAGCTACGAACTATTCCAGAAACTTGGCCAGGGGGGAGAAAACTTGCAGAGATATTGTGAAGTCATACAGCAGCAACAACATTCATGATAAGTGCTTTTTTAGAAAGGACCAAACATTCAAAGATATTGTGTCATACCAGTCAGTGATTAGAATTAGGACATAAACCTCAGCCATCGTGAAAGGGTGCCCTAATAATAAACATAACTTTTGTGTAGACTATTTTTATCTCCCTTTACCCAGTGCTGTATACATATAACCATATATATATATAAATATTTGTATTTTTCTCTTTCGTTTATCTGTAACCAATTTAGCTTGGTCTAATATATATTCAAAGAAAAGAATTTCACTGTTGTTTCTTTCTTTTCACTAAATGTTCTGTATTGCTTGGTAGTTAACTGTTTTTGTTAATCATTATCTTAATTACCAGCTGGGGGTCTCATGAGCCATATCAGTACCCCAGGGGAAGTGTGGCTGAAGACCTAACATACTCTCAGGATCCTTGATGGGATTTGCTTCTTTGCTTAACTGAGAAGAGTTTAAATTTCAGTCTCCTGAAACATTTCTTCCTTCAAGTGTCGGACTATCACCTACAGCGAGCCAAAAGACACTGTGGAAGAGATTGGTACTCTCTTTTATTTCTTCTATCTATCCTTTCTTCTACCCTGTCGCCACAATCTACTGTCCTGGTCATGCAAGGGTGTCGTATGGTGTGGATTGGGGCAACTAAAACAGTAGTTTTCGACTGAAATAGCCTATGAGATATTATGAAGACGGTCTCCAGAAAATGGCTCGTTAAGAAAGAATAGAGACCTATTCAAGATAAGGACAAGATGAAGAGAATGCGAATGCTTTCCACTGGACTGTGTTTTCTAGTTAATTCTGGAAAGAGTTCTGTTTCCCCACGACCTTAGCTTCTACCCGTAGAACCCGTAACAGAACAAGCCCCCAACTCAATCTGAGTGTACAAATTTACCTATATGTATGTATTTAACACCGACAGCACGAGTGATACATTAACCAACTAGATAATGATCAAACGATTAGTGGGTTTATTAATTAAATATCTGCACATACAGGGTTAGTAGTGATTAGAACATGATGATGGTAAAAGATAATTCACACAAATACACACAGATGAGATATTAATAATGAAGTTAATTAAATAGAAGAATGAACTTGTGTAAAGTGAAATGATGATGATGTGATATGATACGTGTTACCAAAATGGTGATTAATCTACACAGTTTATGTGTCTCTAAATGCTTCTTCTTCTTCTTCGATCCTTAACCACCGACCATCAAAGCAGTCAGTGGCCATCACGCCTAGTGGCGTCTTGTAGGGCAACAACAAATTGATTCTACTTTGCACGGTCGGTGGCCATCCTTCGTACAGTGCCCCAACTCTGGTTCATTCTTTGCATCTCAGCCTCCACAGTCCTCCGCCAAGTTGTTTTTGGTCGGCCTCTCTTTCGCTTTCCCTCAGGGGTCCAAAGCATAGCTGTTCTTGTGATGGCATCGGGGTCTCTTCTGAGGACATGGCCCTCCCAGCTCCAGCGTCTGCCAGCTATGATGGTGTGCATGTCCTCTTGCTTGCTACGAGTAAGCAGATTTTGGTTGGTGATGGTATTCGGCCAAAAGATGCGGTGAATTTTTCTTAGGCATGTTGTGTGAAAAGAGGACAATTTTGACATTTCCTTCTCTGTGACTCTCCAGCATTCCGCACCATAGAGAAGCACAGAAAGCACGCAACTCTGGTATAATCTTAATTTTGTGCTTGTGCTGTATTGGGAGGACTTCCAGATGTTATTTAGGCTAAAGAAGGCTGTTCTTGCCTTATTCATTCTGATGTTGATGTCTTTGCCTGCCCCACCGTCTGGTGTTACTATGCTTCCCAGGTATGTGAAGGTATCTGTCTGTACCAATTGCTGATTCCTTACTGATACGGGCTCAGGGTTGCTCACATTGAGCGTCATGACCTCAGACTTCTTTAAATTGATGTTCAAGCCCACCTGCTGGCTAAATTTATTAAGTCTATCCGTTTTTTCCTGGATGTGTTGATGTGAATGTGCCAGCAGTGCAATGTCATCTGCATATTCCAGATCTTCCAATGTAGAAAATGTAGTCCATCTTATTCCTCTTGGACTGCCCTCTGTTGTCTGGCGCATCACCCAGTCTATGACTGTTAAAAAAAGAGTGGTTGATAAGGGGCATCCCTGTCGTACTCCTGTCTTCACCTCGAAGGTTAGGTTGCTCTGCCCAACACTACACGTAAAGTTGGCATAGAGGCTTTTTATGATTGTCACTATGCAGCTTGGAATTCCATAAGCCCTCAGTATTTTCCATAAACTGTCCCTATGTATGCTGTCAAAAGCCTTTTCAAAATGAACAAAATTTATGTAAAGCTGTCTTTGCCATTCTGAGCACTGCTCTATAATGTTCCTGAGAGTGAATATATGGTCTACACATCTTCTGTTCTTTCTAAATCCTGCTTGTTCTTTCCTCAGTTTGTAGTCTACTGCCTTTGAAATTCTCTGTATAATTATCCTGCCTAGTATTTTGCTGGGAACTGAGAGAAGAGTGATTCCTCTCCAATTATTGCAGTCTGCAAGATCTCCCTTTTTGGGCAATTTGACAATTATTCCTTTGTTCCACTCTGATGGTGTTGTCCCCGTTTTCCACACTTGTGCAAATAGTGGTTCTAATAGTTCTGCTGCTAGCTCAGGGTCTGTCTTAAATAGCTCTGCATTTAAGTTATCATGGCCCGGAGCTTTACCGTTCTTTAACCCTTTGATTGCTGTGATGATTTCTTCTTTTCGTGGAATGTCTGTATTTACATCTAGATCGTTTTCAGCCTCAGGAACATTCAATTGTGTCTCTGGTATTTCCTTGTTCAGAGTTTCTCTGAAGTGCTCTGCCCATCTTGTTTCCTGTCCCTCTGCTGTCGTGATGAGATTTCCTTGCTTATCTCTTACTAGTGTAATATTGTTTGCACCTTGTTTTCCGCTGATGAATTTAGTTATTTTGTATACTGTGCTTTGTTCATTTCTCAGTGCTGCCTCTTCTGCCTGTTTTGCAAGATCGTCTAGGAAATTCCTTTTGTTGGCTCGGGTTTGGCGTTTAACTTCCCTGTCCAGCTGGCTGTACTGTTCGCTATATAGTTGCTTTAACCTGGGGGACTTCGCTTCTGTTTTCTTTCTTTTCATTTCCTTTCTCATCTTTATGGTGTTTAGTGTTTCTGGTGTTATCCAGTCTTGCTTATTCCTTTCCTGGAATCCTAAGCATGATTTGCTACTTTCCTTATATACTGTTGAAATGGTGTTGAAATTCTGGTCTATATCATCAGTCAATGTCTTTTCCTGGCTTTTGGCAAATTGATATCGTTTCTTAATGTCGGCCGCAAAAGCCTTTCTGGTAAGGGGGTCCTTCAATTTGCTGATGTCAAACCTTTTCTGTGTAGTTACAGTTGGTCCAGCCCTTCTTAGTTTCACTTTCAGTTTTGCTACTACTAAATGGGGATCACTTCCCACATCTGCACCTCTTCTTACCTTCACATCTTGTAATGCATGTCTCCATCTACCGTTAACCATGATGTGGTCTATCTGGTTTCTGTCCCGACCATTTGGTGATTCCCATGTTAACTTGTGAATTTCCTTATGTGGGAAAAGTGTTCCTCCAATGACCAGGTTGTTAATGCTACAGAAACTTATTAGCTTATCCCCATTTTCGTTTGCTGTTCCGCTGCCGCATTTCCCCATTGTTCTTTCATTATATGTATTGTGTGTACCAACTTTCGCATTGAGGTCTCCCATTACTATAACAAGATCATATCTAGGTGTGTCTTCCATTTCTTTCTGCAGTTGTTGATAGAATTCATCCTTGACCTCCTCATCGCTATCATTCGTTGGTGCGTAGCATTGTATTATTGTAGTGTTGGTGAATCTCCCTCTCAGTCTCAATCGTATCATTCTGTTGTTGATGGGTTTCCATTCCAGTAATGTCCTTTCTATCCCTTTCTGTAGAATAATGGCTACGCCTTCACTGTGCTGTCCATCCTCTCTTCCAGAGTAAAGTACTGTTTCTCCTGTTGCTGTTTTAACTTTTCCTGCCCCTGTCCATCTGCTCTCACTTATCCCCAGGATGTGTAACCTATAGTTTCTCATTTCTGCCGTGACCTGTCTTAGTTTACCTGTCTCGTACATTGTCCTGACATTCCAAAATCCTATTCTTGTATCCTGTTTTGCGGTCAGGACATCCGTTTTCATGTCAGTGGCTTCCTTTCGGCTTTCACCACTGACAGTCATACGAGCCACAGACTCCGAATGTCCATCCCGCAGCAAAGTTTGTTTATTCGTTGTTGTTTCCGTAACTTCATTATTTTTTTTACATAGACAGGGGTGTCAGCCCTATGCTAAAACCCCCAACCTGGAGGACCAGGGTACCAGCTTTTGTCTGACCCCTACCCACACAGACCAGTCCAGCTTGGTTGAACCTACCAGGAGTAAAACTCCCACTGGCATAGCTCTGGGGATTGTCAGGGTACGCAAGCTGCCATACCGCTACAAGGTATAGGTACCATTGATTCTAAATGCTTCACCCGGGTAGAATGATTCACATGTATGCATAGAATGTCCCAAGTTGTTATAAGATATGTCGAGTGGGGTATCTCAAAGTCGAGGACGTTATGATGAAAACTTTTGTTGTACTGAGACGTTGACGATAGTCATTCACTGTTTCAAAATATCTCTGTAGCGTTGACCAACATTTAACAGTTGTCGTATGAAAAATGTCTGTTGTCTAATTTCCGAAGGGTACTGGCCAGACTGGATATTTTCACGAAATGTTCTCGATATGTAGACTCATTAACTTGAGTAGGTAATCGTGATTCATGAAATATACTTTGGAGTAAGCTGCACTTGATATCTGTATATCCGACTCAGCTTGTGACTATGAGGTCTGCTTCATAGAATGCGATTGTGTTGCACTTGGTATAAATATGAGAATAAACTTTTGGGCTCTTTAGCTTGACTTCAGATGGTAAGCTTCCAATGGAGCTGAACTTGATATTTGAATAAGTAATCAACTGTGAGCTTTAGCTTGACTCATGTAATAAGCTTTCGAGTGATTTGAATTTAAAAAAAAAAAAAAAAAAAATATGTATTGAACTTGTGCGTACGTGATATAAGGTGACAAAAAATGCTGCGTCTGCCGTCTTAATCGTGGGCGAGAAATATTCCTTTTTAAATTGAGGAATGAAGGATGTCCTATAGCGAATTCTGCCATCCAAATGTCCGATTTGATAGCTTCTTTCTGGTTAGACGTCAAACACGTCGCATGTAGACTCAGACCTCTGATAGACTGTATCCTTTCGCAAACTCCTTTAAGAACACTATAAATGCCACATATGAATTCAATATCCACACATGAATAAACAGGTGTATTAAGGCTAGGCGTTAGGGATTTTTTTCTACACCGTAATGTTGAAAACCTATCGCTTGTCTTTCTCCTGGCCTGGTTCTAGTCTAATCCTCTGTCCCTCAGAGATTGTCTAATTTTGTCCTCCGACTGAACTTTGGGTCGTCATGGGGGTCTGAATCTTTTTCTCTTAGTTTCCCATACTTGTCGTCGTAGCCGATCCTCTCCTATTCTGCAGATATGGCGAAACCATCGAATTTCCAATCAGCCAGTTCGCCGCCTTTAAGACGAGTGCGGTTTTCTCTCTGTCATTTCTATTTATCGATTTTTTATGTAACCAGGTGATGGCCTGGTGTGCCTTTGCAATGGACATAAATCGAGCACTATAATTCCCTGCCGTCATTTCTTGACCGTTTACTAGCTAGTATGATATAGAATCATCTTGTTTTTTTTTTTTTTTAAACTGGCTAGCAATGTTGTCGACTCGAGTCGGTAAACTAGAACTCGCGTTGGACTTAGGTCATCACAACGACTTGACTCGTGACTCGACTCCCGTTTTATTATTATCAACTCGACTCGACTCGGGACTTGTCAGTTTTGCGGCACCATTTCGCTAGTCTGTATTCATAACGTAATCTTACAGATAAACCGAAAATGTTTTTGTTAGTTTGATATAATAAAAGTAGTCAGTAAATAAAACACTTAAAATAATGATTGCTATTTTTCATGATTATTCACAATGACTGGCGCTGTAACAATTTTAGATAAGAAAATAAAAATGAGACTCAACTTCAGACACGATTTTAACAAAACTCTTATTAGAGACTTGAGACATGTACTAATAGACTTGATTGTACTAAGAGACTTGAGACATAAACTAAGAGACTTTGAGACATGGACTAAGAGACAAGACATATACTAAGAGACTTGAGACATGAACTAATAGACTTGAGATTTGTACTAAGAGACTTGAGACTTGTACTAAGAGACTCGAGACAAATGCTAAGAGGCTTGAGACATGAACTAAGAGACTTTAGACATGAACTAAGAGACTTGTACTAAGAGACATGAGACATATACAAAGAGACTTGAGACATGCACTAAGAGACTTGAGACTTGTACTAAAAGACTTGAGACTTGTACTAAGTGACTTGAGACTTGTACTAAGTGATTTGAGACTAGACTTGATACTTGTTAGGAAAGACTTAAAGACACCTCTGCTGACTAGTGTACTGTATCTGTGGGGCCTTCTTCTGAAAGAAAGCATATATTTTCCAACAGTTACGTTAATGACTGAGATGTTCAGCAGACTTTCAAAAGGAGAAAGCGGGTGTTCGCTGGCCAAATTGTACGACGTTCGAAAGTCAGCCTCAATAGAAACACTTTTAAGCTGGCATCGTACCTAAATCAGACTATGTTTCTACACATGTACAGGCAGGCTTATTCGTCGCAGCTAGAGACTGCGATGGCTTCTTGTGAGCAACAAACGAAACGCTGCCCTAACAAATTACACATGCTGCAAAGACTGGGAGGCCTGGCAACAGAGAAACGAAGTTCAGAAACAGTGCTGTTAGAAGTTCCATCTGTCCTGTTACCAATTAATAAATTTACGCGAAGTAGAACTCCGTGTTTTTTTTTTTTTTTTTGTGGTTTTTTTTTTAAAGTCTCCTGAACAATATTTTTTATATGTTTCAAAATCTGAATAAATCAAGAAATTCTAACTCGGTCCCGCATTAGTTCGGATTGTTCAGGTTCTGAATAATGTCAACCCTTGGTGTCTGAAAGTTGCATCATGGTCACTAAAAAGCCGAGTTGCACTTCTAAAGTTACAGCGACATTCTCAAATGTAATGAATGGTGCAACCGGGTGAGGGCAACAATCGGGTTATCTCGCAATTTCTAATGGCTGCACCGACATATAAGTAGGTCACTGGTATTAAATAAAAACGAATGGTTCTAAAGTTGCGTTCGCAGACTCCAAGGAGAAGCCCCGTCGTAAGCCAGTGTTGGCAATAAGATTTGACCAATACTCCGCGTTAAAAGCTTCATGGATCGGTTTTATACTGGCCTGCAGGAACTACTTTCATATTGATGGGAGGGGGGGGGGGGGGGGGAGAAAAAAAAAAACAATCTAATGTAACATTAATTGACAAAAATCGTGGGGCGCTTAAGCGCTTATCATATATTTTATCCATAAGTGTGTGGGAGCCACGCTGGTGTAATGGTTAGCGATCAGGTGTTCAAGGTTCAAGCCCGGGAGCGGGCATTTGTAAGAGTGTCATCGACCGGAATCTTGACTGAATAACCTGAACGGCTCCTGAGATAAACCCGATGTGGATGGGAAGGAGCGAAGCTCCTGACCGGGTTGGAAGGAAAGTCCACAAGCTCCCCAGCCTCGCAATGACATGTCATTGGGCCGAAGGGCTGAAAGCCCAAGTGCCGCTGGTTAAGGAAAAAAAAATTATGAGTGTGTAATGAAGTATAAAGCGGAAGTTAATTTTATGTAGAATCAGCACCCCAGGCTTTTTGTCACTTTGATGTTACATTTTTTTTACTGCATGCTATAGACTCCTTGAAATATTATTTGTGGCTTTTTAGTGCATTAAAAGCTTGTGTTTAAAATATTTTTTATTTTCTTTTTAGTGGTTTAAAAAAAAAAAAATTTAAGTCAAATTAATCGATCCGCTAATGACATTATCAGTTTGCGATAAACGAGTCCAGAGCACAGGAGGCGGATTTCATTATTCAGTATATTACACGGAAAGTTAATATTTTTTTATTTTTTTTTAAATTTTGATAAGAGTTGTAAATTACATTTTTTTAAATGTAGTTGTCAGTTGTGTGTGTCCTTGCACGCGCGTGCGATAGTGTGTGTATGGAAAGGGGGTTGGGGAGGAAGACGTTCCAATATTTCTCTCAAGAAAGACATTCTTGAAGGAAAAATTACACCTAGATTATATTCAGTTATCGCCCATTTCACTGGTTATACAATACAAAAAAAAATTAATAATTTTAATTTTATTATTTTTACGACTGATTATTGTATTGTCATGGGGAATACACAACCATGCCAAGTTTCAATGCTATGGATCATCTGGAAGTGATTGAAAAATGGATTGCAAGATTTGAAGGTGACAAGAGAGTGACATACGTTGCAAGTTAAAGAAAAGCCTGTAAAAACTAACGAAAAACCGGGGTGTTTTATTTATGTAAAAGACAAACTTTGTAAAACTACATAATATAATTCTATTCCTAGCTAGTCTAATGGCTAAATTGTTAGAACTGATCTTTGCCCACAGAAAACTCGAAATTACACCAGCCCAGTGTCATCTGCTCTTTTTGTCGACCAGTCCTTGTTCTGAAATCGTCCAGAGTAAGAGGTGCTGAGGTTGAGCAACATCCACGAGGAGAAGAGAAATGGAGACAACAGAAATGAAGCTTACATGGAACTACCCTGAGGTGATGTTATGCTACAGGCCTCTGCTCCCTAGGGAGCAGCAAGGTGATGGTGATGATAATGACCATGATGACGATGCTGATCACTGCTGTGAGCTGTAGCTTTTTTTTTTTTTTTTTTTTTTGCATACCACTACCACTCCGCCACCTCAGATTGGGCGAAAAGAATCTCACAACAAGCTGAAGGGAAAAGAAAAGAACACCAGAGAAAAAAGTAGCTGTGGGCGCATTCCCATAGTCAGCTATGACTGAAGGGACCACTACTACCACTACTACTAAGTGTAACTAAAGAAAAAATTACAAGAACTGCCTTGTAATGGCTATCAATAGGTTCCCTCAAAGCGTGTCTCATCAAATGACAGCATTTCCTCATCTCATCTTGTTCCACTGGTATTTGTCTGGTTAATTCCAGACCCAGTTCTTCTTCTTCTTCTTCTTCTTCTTCTTCTTCTTCTTCTTCTTCTTCTTCTTCGTTCGTCCTGAAAAGGACGTTGGTTGCGTTGTGTCCGTTTACAGCGAAGCTGCGATATTTGCGCCTTTCGGCCGACACATCCGACCTCCGCACGGCATTTTATGGGACCGGGTTTGCCTTCCCTCTTCGATCCCTACTCACTCAGCCAGACTGCAGTGATGCCGCCTGTTTCCAGGACCACCACCTGACCACCACCTGGAGGTGGTTTAGGGTCTTGGTCAGCTCTGTTTCGCTGACGCAAGCAGTCAAGCTATGGGTCGCTGACTGCATTCATCTCTCTTCCTGCGTCTTCTGCCCCAGACCAAGTTCAATAACATGGGAGCAATACTTCAAGGCGAAGGAGCAAAAAAAAAAAAAAAAAAAAAAAAACAGCTGCAATTCCTGCCAAAAGGAAACAAGTGTTGGAGGACCACAGATAAAATACTTACAAATAAAAAAAAAAAAAAAAAAAAAAAAAATGAATGAACTCCGCCTAGGCCAGTCCCAAGCCCGGCTGAAAAAGGAGGAGGGCGGTCTGCATGGAGGTCGTAAGGAGGTAGCCCCTCCACCATGCAAAGGCAAAACAGGCCAATCACCTGTTTGCTTTAAACTTTTGATTACGAGAACTACAAGAGAGAAAACCGGACTGATTCTAAAGGCGACGAACTGGAACGGACTACGGACTACGACTTATGGAACTTGGAACACAAGAAGTATAAATGGGAAAGAAGAGGAGCTCGTGGAAGAGATGAGGAAAGCAAAACTAGAAATCCTGGCTATAACGGAAACAAAGAAAAAAAGGACAAGGAGTCATGGATCTCGATGGCTACACGCTGCTCTACAGTGGTGTACCCACATCTGAAAGAGCTAAAGGGGGCGTGGGTTGCATTGTGACCAAAAACAAAAAAGATAGTATCAAGGGATGGAACTTTGTCTCGGAGCGCATTATGGTTGTAAAACTAAAAGAATGAGAAACCATAGTCAACATGGTCATAGTGTTTGGGCCAAATGAGGATGAGAGAACAGAGGTCAAGGAGGAATTCTTCGAGATGCTTCAAAGGACAGTGGATGACTGTCTAGATGAAATTATCATGCTCGGAGATTTCAATACCAGAGTTGGAAATGACCATGCTAGATGGGGTGGAGTTATCGGAAGATATGGAGAAGATACTCTCAATGACAATGGAAAGCGACTACTTAGATTTTGCAGTGAGCAGAATCTGATCATTACAAACACAAAGTTCCCCCATAAGCGCATACATGCATACACTAGATGTGAACCAACAAAGAATGAGAAGTCAGTGATCGACTTTGCCATTGTTAGGAGGAGCTCATTCAAATATGTCAGGGATGCTAGAATCTGGAGGGGACCAGAGATTGGAAGTGATCACTACCTGCTTACAATCAAAAGAACAACTGAAAGAGTTGCTCACCCTAGGAACTGCCCAACATCACGCAAGAAACTAAGTAAACGTACGGGAGAAATGAGCATTAAGACCTACAAGCTGAGAGAGCCAGAAATTAAGACCAGATATCAGGGGCTGCACCTGGAGAGCACTGGTTTCTGCCTTATGCGCCGTGTTTGGTGCTTAAAGAATTTATTATTATTATTATTATCAGGGGCTTATTGCTGCAGCGGTGAGCAACACAGAATAACAACCCGATGACTTGGAAACCCTCTGGCTTAAATTTAAGGACATCATAAAGACAGCTGCTGCAGAAGCATGTGATGAAGTCCGACTTGGGAACAAGAGAAAGAGGACACCTTGGTGGACAGAGGAAGTCAAAGAGAAAATAAGAGAGAAGAATATGGCATGGAAACAACACTTAGGACCTGTAGCGAGATTTGTTAACACTTGCTTGGTTGTAGCGCGACACACGCCCACGCGACACCCACACACACACAGCGCAAGGTCAGCGCGGCGGTCTTTCTTTGAAGTTTGAAGACGGGAAATGTGAATTACGGTTAAAGCCAGACAATATTACTGAAGAATGAGGAAATAGCTATATAGGAATGTATGGCGGACTTTAAAAGTTTGCATTTACTGAAAATTAAATTATTAACTACCGGAGAACGCCCGGTTGGAATAATATTAAATAAATATAATTCAACAAAGGAGATAGACTAGGAATAATATCCAAAAGGATATTATTCAAATATAAATAGTTTTAAAGATAATTAATATTTTTCACCTTCATCACATCGGCTAAAAGTTAGCTAATAATCTTTAAAAATTTATTACACTAACAAGCCTCAACGGATTTGGATAAAACTTATATGGAATGAAAGCCTCATATGGGGAAAAATGAATGATACATAGGAAGGACGGAAGAATATAAGTGTGTAGTGAACAGAAGAGAAAAACAAGTACAGGAAAAACACAGATTGCTTCAAATCGCCTCAAATCAGGAGATGAAACTAAAATCTTTTGGGGAATTTAGGAGGTGCTTTCTCGGACGGGCGAGAGACTGAAATATAAGGACAGAGCGGCACGTTAAAATCACACACACCAAATCCAGAAGCCAGAGTGAGAAACTGGAAGACAGCATCTGCAAGAAAAGTTCTATTTTCACGCTGCATGCAGGGCAGATTAACTTCAACCAAAACAGTCTCACCGTGAGCTTATAAATCCTAAGAGGGTATGTAAGTTTATTAAAAATATATGTATTACTAATATCATTTTATTTCAGATTTTATTTCTGATTGATTGTAGCAGATATAATAAAAAAGGGAATGACTCTAACCAGAGATAACCTTCATCGGCATTGTCAGGAAGCATAACCATTAATTGGTTAGCCAAATATATCATGGCTAGTTCTTGCCTGGAAGCTTACGACATACCAGCAAGTACATAAACGACTTGACATCCATATGTGGAAGGCAAAGGTTATATCGTACCCATGTATCATAACATGTGATTTATTCATGTATATTGTTAATTCTGCACAGTATACATTATCTTAACATGCTATCTCTGTAACATACTACCATGATTCATTCATTTATATATAAACACTGAGGACATGGTCGCATCATGAACAGCAGTTGGTGATGAGATTGTTGGAACACCATGGCCACCTATTACTTCTTGTTCCAGGTTTTATGATCAAGTTTTATGATCATTGCTGATCAAGATTATGATCATTCCTGACTGAATTTACCCAAAAGACTTGAAGACCGTTGATCCAGCTCACTGAAGCCTATAGGTCAACCAATCTTCAACACCTTAGTCCCCCGTAGTTATAGGGCGGGCTGAAGGAAAGTCTTCCGGATTCAAGTGTGTCTCAGGAACCTCGAACTAACATAAGATGAGATATATGTGTATCCATCCAACAAACACTGTGAGCAGTTTCTAAAACGACTGTCTAATGATGACAACTAGATGGCAAGAGATAATGTGACAATCCTTTTGTTGTAAATTCAGTGGAAGATAAATCCAAGACTTTTTCTATTAGTTATTTTAATTTGTAACTGTAAATAATCATACATTTTACCATCTTCCAACACCCATTTATCATTACAAGAATATATAGATGTACATAATAAATTATGAAATTGTACTCATTTGACTTGTTAAATTTTTAACTGTTAATTTTTGAGTTACTTATTCTAATTTAATTATATTATCACATAGGGTTACTATAGCGAAAGTAGCAACTTATACTTCTGAAGCCTAAATCTATTGTCCAGCTCAGATTATTCACAGCTGTAACTCACTTGTGATACCAGTGTACTTCTCGGGCACTGGAACTTCATACTTTCTGGAGAGATTCTACTTCTGCTCTACCACTATTATCATACTAGGAAAACCTTTCGCTACAGGACCTAAAAACACAACAGGACAAATGGAGAAATCTAGAGAATATGTAACACTCAGAACAGAAGCAAAGAACAAGGTGCTAGCAGCAAAACAGAAGTCCTGGGAAGAATTGGGAGAAAAGCTAGAAAAAGATGCGCAAGAAAACCAGAAATTGTTCTATAAGACCCTAAAGAACACGAGGAAGGAACAACAATGCCCTCTCAAATTTATAAAAGACAAGCAAGGCAAATTGCTAACTGCCCCGAAGGAAGTAATGGAAAGATGGAAAGAATATTTCTCAGAACTCCTGGATGGTAAGCATGGTGAAGCATCAAAAATGATAACAACTAGCACAGAAGAGAAAACTAATTATGGTGAAGATGACATAAAGATGGAAGAACTGAAGGCAGCACTGGAGAAAATCAAGATGGGCAAAGCAGCAGGGCATGATGATATAACACCAGAAATGGTTAAGTACACGGGAGCATCAGGCGACCTATTACTCATAAGGGTCCTACAAGCAGCGTGGTGCAACAAGACTGTTACGTGCAGTCTTTGATATCTTACAATATAATACATTTGTATGCTTGTTATGTTCGCAAATATTTTGTAAACAAAATAGATACTTTTTAGTGCTTAAGGAAAAGTCATTATTGAGTTACTTCCCTTGAAAGGAGTGTCGTTACTTTCGATCGAACTCCGCGGATGAATCCAGTTTTACTGCGATTTATTCTTTGTTTGGGTAGAAATAGGTTGTTCTTGCTTCAGTGTATCTATGGCCTGAATTTATGTGTATTGTTTGTCTGGGTAGGACGAGTCTGTCTTATATCTGTATATCTTTACATATCTAAGTCGAACTATATGGTCTTTTGTCGTTAGAAAGGTCAAAGGGCTGTTCGGCGGATGTGTCGCTAGAGAGGTGTGATTTGGCTTCGTCCTGATGGGGGCTGTGATTTTTGTGTAGCGGCTTGTCGCCGGAAAAAGTGATCTCAGTATTTATGGGGAAAGTGATAGTCGTCTAGACCTATCGTGTATGCTTTACCCCAGTGTTTATTCTTATTGCCAAGGAATGGCAGAATCATATTTCTGATACCAAGGTAACAAAAGATTCTCCTTATGAACTTTCTTACGAAGCCACCGTTTTTCGATAGGCACGATTTGTACGTCTGAGAGAATATATTTAACTAGATGAAGATGACATTCATTCCTAGCAGCACTATATCTTGTATGATGAAGTCAATTGTATCATGATAGAATCTACAGAGCTATGAGAACATTTAATGAATGACTAACTTTAATACAGATTCATTATCTGTATCCAAACGTGAGTGACAGCTCACGAGAGAAGCCATCTTGTATCCAAATATTTTGTGACTTTCAAGAAGAGAAAGGGATACCCCGTATTATCGCTTGATGAGTCCAGAGATCACTGCTACACATGAGAACCCAGTACTAGCGGTTCAATATGATTATATGAAAAATATGTGCTGAATATTATTTCAAGGAATCTTCGCTAGACGAGGTTAGGTCTAGAAGCCATCTTGAATGTTGTTTATAATCTGACGTGCTTTGTCAGTAAACTCAGATGATATATATATATATATATATGGGCAATACTGAGAGCTTGTCTACTGACAGTCCATTATGCTATTATTCTACATGAGTGCCCATGTATCATTGCAAGACCATTTATCCACTGTACTATGATGTATTATGCCAACCTGTGATTTGTCACTATTCGTGCTGTCGAGTGTGTACGTCCAATTAAACTGTAGCAAAGGTACACAGTCGTTGGTGTCGATGACTTCCAGCCATACATGAGTGTGAGAAAAAGACCATTTGTCAACACCACGAACTCTTCTTATCATTCGCATATTATACTCACAATCTATGTCTACACACCACTGCGTAGGTCGAGTTGACATTCCATACTCAAACCACAAGCAACACAACAACACAGCATGTAGCTCTGGTGATGTTCTAGTGAGCTTATATTTATCAACTAAAGAGGACTTTATCAACTGGTGGACCAGCTTTCTGGGTTTGACCTCGCAGAAGCTGAGAAGTCAACAGACTACCGATACCAGACCGTTTCCTGTGGCTGATACGACACACTTGCAGTATTAGTTTGCTCTTTGTCAACACTTCGTCACGTGACCTGTCAAGTGAATGCAGTATGTAGGTCAGCGTTGTTGACATTTTTACATTAGACATTACAGAGTTTCACAGAACAGTTGGATCAATTCTTGTCAATATTAACAGAATGACAGTATTATTGAACTAAGAAGTCCTATTTTCATCGATGGATCTTCTTGTTTTCTATATATGAGCTTTAATATTTAAGGCCAGAATTTGTAATTCAATAAAGTGGCAGTTTATTTATTTTCATAAGAATAACTTTGCCATTACTGTAAAACTGAGCCTATTTTGCAACACATACTATCATACACATAATTTATATATTTATGTTTACATGTTATTTGTTTGTATAGTATGTTAGTTTATATGTCAGCGGGTTGTGTTTAGGTTGGGCGGTGTCCTCACAACAGAATATCCCACGTGATAGAGGGTCCGTTGTGGGCGTTTTCTTTAGGTGCAATTTCCTTAATTGGAAATTTGCTTGCAACAACTAGTTGCTATTTGTGTTAGCTGTGAAGACTGTAATTATTGTTATTTTTGTAATATTTCTTTGTTTTTTAGTTTTGTTTTGAATTGTTTGTAGTTTGTTGGTCTACCCTTTTCTATCTTTCAGTTCTATTCACAATTTATATTCATATACTGTGACGTCATTTGTGTTGTTATTCCTTGCAGATTCAGTGATTATTTTCATTGATTTCCCTATTTGATTTATTTGATTTCTGCAAACGTTTTCGTATTGTCAGTCTTATTTGTACTTTATGTATTCTGTTGGTTGACATATGTTTTATATAGGTATATTTCATAAGACGCTATTGCCTGTGCACTGCACTTGGATTATGGTATAAACCAGTACTTGATTATTATTACTGTTATACAAGACCTTATTAAGGCTTGTGACCCACAGATATTGGGATAGTGTGCTGATTAATCAAGTCATTAAGAACTTGTGGTATTATTATTATTTCAGGTGATTAGTATTATTGTTAGACATCATGTCTACATTAGAATACTTCATTATACAAGGGAAAGCCCTTGATAAGACTGGTCAACAATTAGAAGAATGGGCAGTTGCTCAATATGACAAAGCATTAGCTGCAGAAGAGAAAAAAGCTGCTGCTGCTGCTGAAGAGAGAAAAGCTGCTGCAGAGGAGAGAAAAGCTGCTGCTGCTGCTGAAGAGAAAAAAGCTGCTGCTGCTGCTGAAGAGAGAAAAGCTGCTGCTGAAGAGAAAAAAAGCTGCTGCTGCTGCTGAAGAGAGAAAAGCTGCTGCAGAAGAGAGAAAAGCTCTGGCTGAAGAGAAAAGATTAGAAAAAGAAGCTGATGCTGCTGCTGAACTAAAGAAATTGCAGATGCAGGTCGAGGAAAGGAGATTTGAAGCTGAACAAAAAAAAATTAGAAAGAGAAGCTGCTGCTGAACAAAAAAGATTAGACAGTGAAGCTGAACAAAAAAGATTAGACAGGGAAGCTGAACTAAAAAGATTAGACAGAGAAGCTGAAGAAAAAAAAAGCAATAAGAGAACATGAATTTGAGTTAGAGAAATTGAGATTGACAAGTATGAGTAATGTTAATCAGGCATCTAGTGGTAATGGTAAACCTTCTACTTACAAGGTTAAGGTTCCACCGTTCAATCAGTCCAGTGACGATATTACATTCTGGCTGGATAGATTTGAACGTTCTTGTCGTACACATAATGTGGATAAATCACAATATGCTAACCAATTAGCAGAAAACTTGAAAGGTGAATCTCTGACTAGGTTATGCCTTGTAGGAGAGGCAGATAAGGATAATTATGATGTCATTAGGGCGGCTTTGATAAAAAAAATACCAGCTAAGTGAGGAAGGCTATCGCCTTTTGTTTAAGACGATGGTGCCTGAGACAGGTGTAGAATTCTCAGAATTCATTGCAAAGGCACGTCTCACAGTTGATCGTTGGATTGAGCTTTCCAAAACAGAAAAAACGTATGAAGGACTTATGGATTTGTTGCTCAGAGATAAGATTATGTCATGTGTTAACAAACCATTCCTTGAATTTATACATGAGCGTAAACCCAAATCTCTAAAGGAAATGGAAGAATATTGTTCCCAATATGTCACTGCACACCCCGACGTGACTTTTGGCAACACTAAGATTAAGGAGAGTATGCCAGTTGCTTCAGCAACACCATACAATCCCAATTATTCACACAGATTTCAGGGACCTCAAAACAGATTTGATAAAAAAGGTAACCATAATAGTTATCAAAACCAAGGTAACCAATCATTTCAGGGTTCTTCTTCAAAGAACTGGAGACGAGCTGATAGCTCTCGACACAGGGGTGGTCACAATTATAGTAATTTCCATAGAGGAAGTAATTATAGAAACTATCCGAGGTATCCGTCTTGGAGTCAACAAGATCGCAATTACAGAGATACTCATTATAATGAATATGATAATGGTAACCAAGAGAACTATGACTCAAACCCAAATAGGGGTTACAATAGAGGTAACAATAACTACAGAGGTAATAATAACCGAGGTAGATCTCAAAACAGAAGACATAAACCACATTTTCAGGCAAACTCTGCACAACAAGAGTCCCATGAAGCCTATAAACAAAGTAAAGACAATAATGACGCTAATAATATGGCATGTGCCGCTTTTGATTTTGGGAGAGCATCTCAGTGCCCCCAATGCAAAACATTATTTGAGCCAACCACAGTGTCTACTTTAAGCTGCGGCCATCCTCTTCCTGCTCTTCCTGCATCAGTCGCGCATGATGGAAGAGGTTCTCTTGTCTTACATAAGGGTTTAGTAAATAACAATCCAGTCTCCGTGCTATTTGATTCTGGATGCACCACAATTGGTGTTAGGCAGTCACTCGTAGATCCTTCCCGTGCCACTGGACAAGTAGTCAAATGTGTAACATTTGGCGGCACATTAGAGAAATACTCTACTGCTATCATTAGGATTGCTACTCCTTTCTTTACAGGAGATGTACACGCATGTCTTCTTCCGAATCCGATCGCTGACCTCATCATCGGTCGCATTCATGGAGTCAAAGAATGCACTCCGCAACAAATTTCCGCGTGGGAAAGGCAAAACATGCAGATTGCTAACGCTGTAGTCACTAGAGCTCAGGCTCTTAATATGCCTCAAACCTCATCTACTGAAGATAATGAAGGGCATAACCAAGATGATCCCTTGGTAATTTCTCGTGACTCGTTTATAAAACAGCAAGAAGATGACCCCACTCTGAAGAAATTCTTCATTCTTGCAACTAAAGGTGATCCGAATAAAGACACAAGTCGTAAATCGTGGATTACAAAGAAGAATGGCGTACTTGTACGTATGGTTCAAGACTCCATTACGTCAAGTCATTCTCAAATCCTGGTTCCCAAGAATTTGAGAGTTAAAATTTTGCAGCACGCTCACGACTCTCAGTGTGCTGGACACATGGGTTTTTCCCGTACTAAGTCAAGAGTCCTTGCGGCTTTCTTTTGGCCATTGGTAAACAATGACATACGGATTTATTGTCGATCTTGTAAAGTATGTCAGGAAGTTAAATCCAAAGGTCCACGGCATGCTGCACCCATTCAGGCGGCGGACATTCCTATTCGGCCGTTTCAAAAAATGGCCATAGACATTATTGGTCCATTTAAGATCAAGTCTGCCAGAGGACATCAGTTTATCTTGACGTGTGTTGATATGTGCACACGTTGGCCAGAGGCTATTCCTCTGAAGAGCATTACTACTGCTGATATTGCAGATGCTCTTTGGCTTATATTTTCTCGTCTGGGGTTCCCGGAGAGATATTGTCAGACCATGGCACCCAACTAATATCAGATACCATGTCTCAAGTAATGTCTACTCTGCAGATAGATAGATCTTTAAGTAGTATCTACCATCCAATGTCTAATGGGATGGTCGAACGCCTTAATAGAACGCTTAAAAACTTACTAGGAAAGATAACTGAGGATCATCCTCAAGACTGGGACAGAGTTTTACCTGCGGCCCTCTTCGCTTACAGAGAGGTCCCCAATGAACATACAGGATTTTCCCCCTTTGAACTCGTCTTTGGCGCGCGTCCGCGTGGCCCTATGTCGTTGCTTCATGATCTCATAACAGCTGACAATATTGACGATGACACAAAGTCATCCTACGAATATGTCATCGCGTTGAGACAAAAGATTATCGAAGCATGCAAATTAGCAACTTCTTCTTCTGAATTTGCGACACAGAAGGCAAGGCAATTTGCCAATAAGAAGAGATGCTTACGACAACTTTGTCCTGGGGACAAAGCATTTGTATTACTACCTTGTAGGGAAAACAGACTACTTATTTCTTGGAAAGGTCCGTACGATATAATATCGAAAATTTCCGATGTCGACTATATTGTCGATATTGATGGGAAGCATAAAACCTTCCACATCAATATGCTTACTGAATTCCATGAACGTCCGGATTATTTGCAACCCATTTTCCAAGCAACGGACAATTCTCCAGTACAACATGGTCATTACTCATCACTGTCCGTGATACAGGATGAGGAAACAAGTTTTTCAGATGTAAATCTTCCTCTTCCAATGATCCCACTTCATTCTAGTGAATCATGGAAGAACGTTACTGTCTCTCCTGATTTGTCTCTAGGAGAACAGCGACAAGTTTCAACTATGTTGCAAACATTTCAGGATGTACTCACTGACATCCCTGGACAAACTCATGTCATTGAACATGACATTGTTCTAACTGACCATACTCCTATTAGGGTTAGACCTTATCCTATCCCTATACATTTTCAAGCACAAGTCGAGAAAGAGTTGGATGAGATGATAGATTTGAAAATAATCGAACCATCCACCTCTGCATATTCTTCGCCGATGGTTATTGTTCGGAAAAAAGACAATAACATACGTCTTTGCGTCGACTATCGCAAATTGAATCAAGTAACGAATTTCGATGCCGAACCTATGCCTTTACTGGAAGAGCTACTTACTCGACTCTCCAAATCTCATTTTTTCACTAAACTTGATTTGTCTAAAGGATATTGGCAAGTTCCTTTATCTGAACGCGCCAAACCTCTCACGGCTTTTTCAACACCTAGAGGTTTGTTCCAATGGAATTTTATGCCTTTCGGTCTTATGAACGCACCAGCTACATTCGTACGCATGATGCGCCGAATCCTATCTTATCGGTCAGATGTCATTGCATATCTAGACGACATCTGTCTTTTCAGCGATACTTGGGAAGATCACTATTCAGGGTTAGATGAATTGTTGTCTACTTTGCGCGAGCACAACCTGACAGCGAAACCCTCTAAAGCCTATATTGGTTTTAGCGAAATTTCTTTCCTAGGCCACCGAGTTGGTCATGGTTTCCTAAAGACAGAGGACCATAATACAAGTAAGATACTTAACATCTCTATCCCTAAGACTAAAAAAACAGGTGAGAAGTCTGTTAGGTCTTATTCAATTTTATGGCAGATTCATTCAGAATCTATCCTCTATCATGGCACCTCTTTCTACACTTTTAAAGAAAGGTTCGCCTAATATGGTCCACTGGTCTCAGGAATACCAATGCTCTTTGGATAAGATTAAAACATTGTTTTCAACACCACCTATTTTAGTGTTACCTACTAAAGATAAGACATTTGTTCTTCGTAGTGATGCTTCATCCACTGGGATTGGAGCGGCACTAATGCAAGAGTACTCTGGAACTCTGCATCCTGTAATGTATATTTCCAGAAAACTTAATGCGGCAGAAAGGAATTATTCGGTTTTAGACCGTGAGCTATTAGCTATGGTTTGGTCGATCCTCAAACTACAGAGATTCCTTCTAGGCGCACATTTCATAGTAGAAACCGACCAAAAAGCTCTTACTGCTATACAGAGTAAGAATTTGAAGAGCTCGAGGTCTAATCGATATGCAATTGCTCTTCAACCTTTTCATTTCTCTGTGCGAGCTATTCGTGGATCAGATAATGTGATGGCAGACATTCTGTCAAGATGCCCACATGATTCCACATAACTATTAGGTCTTAGACTTCTTGATATGTCTAGTTTATAATAGTTCCTTTCTATATCAAGATAGATACACATTTGTAATTTAATAATATAATGATTGTATCACTACTTAGCGGTTCATTGATGTTTATTCCCCGCTGTGCTTTGATGATTTTTCTTCATAAATCATAAATTTAAGATATCTAATACGAAATTATGGTATGAATTTTTTAGGCATTGTGTAATTGCCAGAATTGTATTATACTTTGATGACACCTTCCTGGAAAAATTTACTTGTAGAGAAATAATTTCTCTCAGTTTATGAGATACATTCTCACCAGTCGCTCCATAAGTCGACTTAGCCTCATATTAGGCGTTATATTTATTTCTGATATTTTCATCTGCGCATTATTCATGCGTTGTGAGCCTATTGTACGTTGCTCCTAGATGTATTTCAAAAAAAAAAAAAAGTTCCATTTTTTTTTTCCCGGGAGGTGTGGTAAGACTGTTACGTGCAGTCTTTGATATCTTACAATATAATACATTTGTATGCTTGTTATGTTCGCAAATATTTTGTAAACAAAATAGATACTTTTTAGTGCTTAAGGAAAAGTCATTATTGAGTTACTTCCCTTGAAAGGAGTGTCGTTACTTTCGATCGAACTCCGCGGATGAATCCAGTTTTACTGCGATTTATTCTTTGTTTGGGTAGAAATAGGTTGTTCTTGCTTCAGTGTATCTATGGCCTGAATTTATGTGTATTGTTTGTCTGGGTAGGACGAGTCTGTCTTATATCTGTATATCTTTACATATCTAAGTCGAACTATATGGTCTTTTGTCGTTAGAAAGGTCAAAGGGCTGTTCGGCGGATGTGTCGCTAGAGAGGTGTGATTTGGCTTCGTCCTGATGGGGGCTGTGATTTTTGTGTAGCGGCTTGTCGCCGGAAAAAGTGATCTCAGTATTTATGGGGAAAGTGATAGTCGTCTAGACCTATCGTGTATGCTTTACCCCAGTGTTTATTCTTATTGCCAAGGAATGGCAGAATCATATTTCTGATACCAAGGTAACAAAAGATTCTCCTTATGAACTTTCTTACGAAGCCACCGTTTTTCGATAGGCACGATTTGTACGTCTGAGAGGTTATATTTAACTAGATGAAGATGACATTCATTCCTAGCAGCACTATATCTTATATGATGAAGTCAATTGTATCATGATAGAATCTACAGAGCTATGAGAACATTTAATGAATGACTAACTTTAATACAGATTCATTATCTGTATCCAAACGTGAGTGACAGCTCACGAGAGAAGCCATCTTGTATCCAAATATTTTGTGACTTTCAAGAAGAGAAAGGGATACCCCGTATTATCGCTTGATGAGTCCAGAGATCACTGCTACACATGAGAACCCAGTACTAGCGGTTCAATATGATTATATGAAAAATATGTGCTGAATATTATTTCAAGGAATCTTCGCTAGACGAGGTTAGGTCTAGAAGCCATCTTGAATGTTGTTTATAATCTGACGTGCTTTGTCAGTAAACTCAGATGATATATATATATGGGCAATACTGAGGGCTTGTCTACTGACAGTCCATTATGCTATTATTCTACATGAGTGCCCATGTATCATTGCAAGACCATTTATCCACTGTACTATGATGTATTATGCCAACCTGTGATTTGTCACTATTCGTGCTGTCGAGTGTGTACGTCCAATTAAACTGTAGCAAAGGTACACAGTCGTTGGTGTCGATGACTTCCAGCCATACATGAGTGCGAGAAAAAGACCATTTGTCAACACCACGAACTCTTCTTATCATTCGCATATTATACTCACAATCTATGTCTACACACCACTGCGTAGGTCGAGTTGACATTCCATACTCAAACCACAAGCAACACAACAACACAGCATGTAGCTCTGGTGATGTTCTAGTGAGCTTATATTTATCAACTAAAGAGGACTTTATCAAAGACCATACCAAAGGATTGGGAGATTGCCATCATAACACCAATTTTCAAAAAGGGTGACAATCGACAATGTGGAAATCATAGAGGCAAATCCCTTCTCGGTGTCCCTGGTAAAATCTACTCTAGAATACTAGAGCAGAGACTCCGACGCCTAGCTGAGCCACAATTGGATGAGGTCCAGTGCGGATTCTAAGCAAACCGAAGTACTCAAGGCCTAATCTTTACACTAAGACAGCTGAGTGAAAGGCCCTTGTGTATAAGAGTGAGATCCATGTTTGTTTCATAGATCTCGAAAAGGCGTTTGACAGGGTCCCCTGGAATAAACGTTGGAACTGTTTGGCAAGGAAGAACATTCCAGCACCTCTGATTCATGCTATACAGAGCTTCTACAAGTCTTGCAGAAATTATGTGAGTACAGCAAACCATAAGTCAGAAGAGTTCAGGACCACCACTGGTGTAAGACAAGGTGATATCCTGTCACCTTATCTTTTCATACTGCTCATGGACGATGTCATCAAGGCATGTAAGGAGAAAACAAGAAAGTATTCAGTGGGGTAATGGAGTATGAGACAGGTCTGTATTTCAGAGCTGGTATTTGCTGATGATGTTGCCCTGATTGCTAAATCAGAGGCACATCTCCAATCCAACCTGCAAGTCTGGAAGGAAGAGCTGGAGAAGAGAGGGATGGTCATAAGCAGCTCTAAAATAAAATCCATGGTGATATCACGAGAAGAAAGAAGACATCAGATTAAGCTGGGAGAATAGGTCATGGAGCAGGTCGACCACTTTAAATACCTTGGAACTATTATAGACTGAAAGGGAGGCATGAAAGAAGAGTTGGTTACTCGAAAAGCAGCAGCTGGGATACTTTTTCAGGTCATAAATCAAGGATTCCTCAGCAAGAGAGAGGTTGGTAAGAAAACGAAGATGGCTGTATACCGCTCCACCTATGTCCCAGTCTTGACATATGGATGCGAGTCATGGGCAATGACTACAACCCACAAAAGCCAGATCCAAACCTCAGAAATGAGGTATCTGAGGAAGGTGGTTGAAGTAACAAGAAGAGACATGGTCCGCAACCAGACGATACGTCAAGGCCTAAAATCCCACCGACTGCAGACCCAAGTAGAACAGTCCCAACTAAGATGGTTTGGCCACGTCTGCAGAATGGGAGAAGATTGGCTACCACGACAAGCATGGGAAACAAAGAGCCAGGGATCAAGACCCCCAGGACGACCCACCAGAGTCCGCTGGGAGGACAACATTAGACAATATTTGAAGGACCGAGGACTAGAATGGAACCAGGCCAGGAGGAAGACAGCCGATAGGATAGTCGGGCGCTCTCTCTCCCAAACCTCTACACCTCACGGTAGAAGGGGAACGACTAAGTAAGTAAGCACGAATGAATGTAGATATTTTCCACCTTCGTATTGGTGTGTGCATCTGTCGTGGAGTGGTTTTGAGGAGGAGGACATTTTGGATGGAATGGAAGAATAAAGATAATAATGTCTTATTAATAGCTTCCGAGTTTATAATAGAACTGCCTCTCTTCGGGAAATAGTGTACTAGAAATTTACTTAAAAGAGAATTCTGGCAACTAAACAGGATATTTTCTGGACGATAAATTCTCTCTCAGGAATCCTACAAACAGGACTGTGTATAGCACCTAAGGTTGAGAAAGAGATTTGGTGTCCAGCCACATTTAAAATATCCCGACCCAATAGAAGTTAATTGAATTATGGTTGAGCCCCCAGGGTGTAGATTTATATTTAAAACAAAATATAGCCCAAATAACGTTAACAAGAAAAAAATAACAACAGACGCTGTTATGTTAAATTGAATAAAAGGGTATAGATTCTCACATCTGAATATACATATAAATATGAAAAAGGAGTTTAGCTCTACTGTTTAAAAAAAAAAATAGTATGGTCATCACTTGGACCAGAGATCTTTTCTATGGTAGTTTTGCTGGTAGGTGTTAATACTCATATCTCCGAAGGCCTGTAGTAGCTGCGGAGATGATTTTATGTCAGACTCTCTTGGTTTGGTCTGCCCCAGCACTTTGGTACAGTGTTACAGTTCTATCGTATCAGCTGGCGGCAGAGTTTACTTCCCTGGACTCATTGCGCATCTCAAATAAGGATGGGGTAAGTCAGCCCAGCTGAATACTTCTGCTTACTGGTTGATAGGAGTAACTGGGTTTTGGAATGGTCACCTGGTTAATAGAGTACGGGTTGGTATGGGGTAATCTTTGGCACAGTGGACTCATACCCTGGACCCGTAACCTGGTTTAGGTACCTTCTTGTAACCGCAACCTGGGTTTGTACCTGGTAACCGCAACCTGGGTGGACTGGAAACAATTGAAGTACCGTTAGTGGTTTTCAAGAGCAATCATCTCATAAGTCTGATTGGGAGCCGCGCTAGCGTAGTGGTTACAACACCGCTCTGGCGACCGGGTGATACAGGATCAAACCCGGGCGACGGCATTTGAGGATTTTTCGTCGACCGGGATTTGGACTGGATTAACTCGAGACCTGGCGAAGACATTTGAAGGAGTGTCGTCGACCAGGAACTGGCGGCTCCTGAGCCGACCCAGCTGCAATGGGTACCTCCGAAATCGGCGAGTATTTGCCTGAATGGCGAGGGATACCTGTCTCTGTACAAGTAATAAAGGGATACTCACGTAAAATCAATGTCAGGTTAGACATAAATAATAACCTGAGATTTCGCCTCGAGTATTAGCGGGCGTACGAAAAAAAAAAAAAAAAAAGTCTGATGGCCGGTAAGCGTCCATCAGAAATTAAATTAACACAAGGTTAACTACCATTCAGTAACAGTGTGTGATCTATTATCTATGAAATACTCCTTCTTAACTGACATTATAGCGTTTCTTGAGTTCTCAGTCTCTATCTGGCTGTCTGCTTATTTACAGCAGTGGTTTACCCCAAGTGGGCAATGAGTTTCACAAACTGTGAGGTAGGGGCTGGGGTCATCAAATGGTTGAGAACCACTGGTTCACCTAGTGCCCATAGAGCAGTATTTTAATTCTGGGGTCACTGTCAACAATGGTTTGAGAACCACCGGGTAATAGTTTCCTATGCTGCTTTAACATGGTGGGGTGTCATTGCTGCCAAGGTCTGAAAACCAATGATTTACATTCTTGCTAATTGAGCAGTAAATCATGTGGAGGGTAGTCATGGTCTCAAGGCTTGAGAACCGCTGACTTACATTTTGTCAGTCAAGTAGTAAATTCATTAAATAGCTAAATAATTGTAAACATTCTTAAAGTTCCTGTAGAAAATCTCATTCATATAACTGATAACAGCATAGTTCTTCAATCATCAAACATGGTATGTGCATAGAATTGCATTAAATACATGTAAAGAACATTCCATGATGAAAAACACATTAATGTCCCTTATGTGACAAAGTGAGAAGAAGTGATTGAGAACACTGTTATCAAGTTTGTAATCTTGACAGAGAACACAAAAGCCTTATAAGAAATAGAAAACAGAAGGACCACTAATACACTTCTGTTTTGCTTGGATCAATATGCAAATCCCAAAGTAACAACAATAATATACATCAATTATTTTAACCCTGTCTTATTTCTGCCAGGATGTGAGATAAAGATCAGTGGTTAATTAGTTCTATAACCTCAACAAACTCATACATAATTTTGAGTGATCTGTAATTATGCAAATAACAATTATTGTCACTGAAAATGGAAATGCATTTAAAACTTTGTTTAACAAAAAGTTACTGCAATAGTAAGCTGTGGATAAATATATGATTATTCATATTGTAAAATCTGCAGTATTAGATTACTCACTTCGCTCAACTGAATTCACTACGGATTCTCGCAACAAGTAGGCCTAATGCCCACTCCGGGATCCATATTCCGTCTGCTTCGAAGGATGGTTAGCGGTCTAATGGCTTAAAATTTCCTCAATTCCAGCTGTATTTTTGGGTCGACCTCTTGGGTGGCCATTGTTGCAAATTCTAGTTTGGTCCCAGGGGTATCCAGTTAACTTCATTTTAACTGGCCCTAGTCCCCCACCGTGTATGTGCTGATTTACGTGTGTCCAGTTCGTGACACCAACCAAGGGTCCACTTCCGGACTTATCGTTGCACCGTGTTTCACCTTCCAAGTGGAAATGAATTTCGCTGGCTAAGGAATAATTTATTGTCATGGTCCGTGAGAATCCTGAGCTAGTAAAATACTGTGAAATATAAGACTAGAGAGAGAGGGGGGGGGGACTTTATCATTATAAGAATGAAACAGATTTCTGAAGGGAATATGTTTTCAATCTAGCGATAGAGATTTTTAGAGGAATAAAATAATAGACAGAAGAAAAAGTCGGTGAGAAGTCGTTACACGACAGCATCTGAAGCACGACGACCAAGAAGGCAGCTGGATAGACAGTAAAAGGTAAATGTAGCCTCAGAGCAGATATTGCTGTAGGGGAGTGGTGTTAGAGACTTCAGTATTTTAAATCCAACATTGAACAGTTCCCTTCCTCGCTGCTTTTTCTTCTCTAACTCAAGAGCAAAGTGAGGTACCTATTTACAGCTGGGTAGACTGGATCTTGTCATTACCGTGAATCGAACCTGGCACCTTTGCCGCTGGAGACCGGCGCTCTAACCACTCTGTCAATCGGACGCTTGAGTTTCTTATAAAACACATTACTTATAACAAATAACAATGCGTTTCTTATAAAACACATTACTTATAACAAATAACAGTGAGTTTCTTATAAAACACATTACTTATAACAAATAACAGTGAGTTTAACATAAAATCAAACACCTGAAGCTTCTACATCATCCCTCCTTTTGGTTTATTTTCCAAATGCTTTGTTTGTTTGTTTGGGTTTTCTTATTTGTTTTTGTTGTTGTTGTAATTTCACACCATGACAAGTATGACCGATAGTACGATTTTAGGACTAAGAAAATACTTACACAATTTGAAAATTTTAACGTATTCTATTTACAATAATTGGACAGAAGATTACATGCCATCTTCTTATTCCGGCAGTTGGACAAATTGTGTGGACATAGAAACATTATATGTACATCCTAATTATAACCCATCAGAGGTTGAACGGGATATTTTTCTTTATACTGTATCTCAGTAATATACCAACGACCTTATCAAAATGCAGAGACATAGTTGCTTATGCCTTTCGGGCACTAGATGACACTAGATAATGATGTTCTACTGGTTACATAATTTTGCGAGGTCGGTACGTCCGCGAAGTTAGCGTCACTTAACAAGAAGTGAGCATTCCATCGACAAAACCGGGATTTTGTGACAAACTAAAGACGTAAGTAATCCGTACTCCGTCGTATTTGCACGGTAGTTAGAATTGAAATGCCCTAGATTTTGCGTGTGCGCAGTTATAATCGCCATACATCTAAACAGCCCCGAAATCGATTTAGCATTAAGTGTTGATACCAGACCATCAATCGATTATGGCACTTATTGCTGGGGGTGGGAGGCCAAGCTTTTCAAGGCACTTGAACCTGACGGATAGCCCCATAAAAAAACAAAATTAAAGCTAACATATAAAAATCAAATAAGGAATTGAACCAGTAGTCCAAACTGGTGAAAGACTCGCCCCAGAAACATACAGATTAACCAAATAAACCATCCAGTAAAAATCAAAAACATACTAACTTAGAAAATAGCATATGTTGGAATTTTTTTTAAAAACCATGTTGAACTATAACTACAAAAGGAAAAATACCGACTAGAGATAATATAATATAAAACAAATACAAACAAAAACATATCACAATAAAAGAAACACGTCCTGATATAACCAACAAATCCATGTACATGGTAGATGGTTGAAAGGGGCATGCTACAAAATGAAGTAGCAAACACATTAAAAAAAAAAAAAAAAAAAAAAAAAAAAAAATTTAGTCGCATGGCTTTCTATCATGGATTTTGGTTCTTGTTCTGCCAATTTCTTCTTTATGTGGTCTTCCTCTATCTCATCTACCACGATGGGGGGGGGGGGGGGGGGGGGGGGGGGGGGGGGAGAAATCAAGTATTACTGCCCTGTGATGATTGCAGACGACTGCTTCAGTGATTTCTCTAACTACTACCAACATTTTTAATCCTCTTCTTTATCTTTGGTACTTGACCGCTGACTGACAAAGCAGTGACCATCACGCCTGGTGGCGTCTTGTAGAGTAGCAACAAACTGTTTCCACTTTGCTCGGTCTGCAGCCATCCTTCGTGTGCTGCCCCAGCTCTGGTTCATGCTTTGCATTTCTGCCTCCTCAGTTCTCCGCCAGGTAGCTTTTGGGCGGCGTCGCTTTTGCTCTCCTTCTGAGTCCACAGCATGGCAGATCTGGTGATGCTGTCAGGGTCTCAGTTCCAGCGTCTACCCGCTATGATGGTGTACATGTCTTCAGTGTGGCTCCGAGTTAACAGTTCTTGGTTGGTGATGGTATTCGCCCAGAAAATTTGAAGAATTTTTCTCAGGCAAATTGTGTGGAAAGAAGACAGTTTGTACATTTCCTTTTCTGTTACCTTCTAACTTTCTGTACCGTACAGAAATTACGCAGGAGCCGTATATTTTTAATTTAATGTTAGTGATGTACTGTGACGATTTCCAGATGTTGTGTAAAACACATATAAAAATAAGTAAAGGCTGCTTAAAAGCAAAATATTTAAAATGGGGGTTGGGGGGGGGGGGGGAGAGGAGGGGGAGAGAATGAGAAATAAATGGTCGAAAATTATACAGAGCGTTACATGGTCGAAAATTATACAGAGCGTTACAACAAGCGGCAATCTGATCACCTGAAACAGTCCTCGCATGAGACATTAGGGCTCTTTTATCTCCTTCACAAACTAATAGAGGCGGGTTTACTTGGGTTATGACCTTCAAGTGTCACTTCCTGTTGAATTTTCTGGGAATTGAACTCATTCCACTCTAGCTCATCATCATTGATCTATTAGCTCCATATGGAGCATGTAGACAGCGCCACAGCTGGTCTTCTAGCAGGAAGTCTCCACCACAGCATTCATGTGCTGGTCCAGTAGTCAATAGTTGTAACAATTTGTTTCACTGTATGAGGTTGACAGACTCATGAACAACCTCATATTAGTCACCACAACATGCTTGAGGGAGCAGAAGTGCGATTCTGTCTCATCACAGACAGCTGGTCTTCTTACAAGAAGTCTCCACCGAAGCATTCATGTGCTGTTGCGGCAGTGATTTTCTTTGCCATTTGTTTTACATGATGAGGTTCCCAGCCTCATGAACAACCGGATATTAGTCACTTCGACATTCCCCAGGGGGTTTTGTCTTTGTCTATTCAGAGACTCCCGGGTTCCAACTTTCGAATTCACTTCTGGTTGAAGACGCAAGAGTTGGGGTAAAACAGACACTCGAGAAATATGTTGATAGCGTTACAAGGCAGTCCTCGTTCTGAAATAGGGTAAGATAAGAGACCAAAAAACACTTAGAGAAGAGAACTGGAGGTAGAAGTGAAAAGGGTAAATAAGACATTGAGAGACTTTGAGCTGATGGCACGGGACATGGAGACTTGGCATACGTTTGTTGAAGGCCTATGCTCCTTGGGGTGTTGAAAGATGGTGAATGAATGAATGAACGAATGAACGAAGAAGAAGACGACGAAGAAGAAAAATACCAACGAACAGTGTTGTCGACTCGAGTCGATCGACTCGAATTCGAGTCAGACCTAAGTCACCACAGCAACTCGTCTCGAGACTCGACTCGGAATTTTTTTTATTATTACACGCTTTTATTTAACTTCATTTGTATGTCACTTTCATGTCACTTTCATGCCACTTTCAAATCTTGCAATCGATTTTTCAATCACTTCCAGATGAGCAATAGCTCTGAAATTTGGCATAGTTGTGTATTCCCGATGACAATACAATAATCTGACAATTATTTAATAATTTAATATTGTAATTATGACGTTACGAGTAATTAAATTTTTTCGTAAAGAAAAGTAAACCATTCAGGGGCCATGATCAAGTTAATTAAAAATTCAAGAGTACGTGGTTGCTTTATTTTTTTCTGTGCGTAAAACAGGGCAGTACTCTAACAAGTGTCTAGGTAAATCAAGGGAAACAATCAAAATTATAAAATTAGAAATCAAGGGAAAGTCGAGTTCGATCTAAAGATGGCCTTCTAATTGAAGAAATTGATTGCACCAAATTAACAGGCACAAAGCCATGTAATATTGACACTCTAAAATAAATGGATCGCTTAAGAAATTTTGCACCAGATTTACAATAAGTAAAAATATTGTTTATGTTGTAGTATAATTTTTCTAACACTAAAAAGAAGAAAATAAAAAAAAAAAAATTTTTAAATATTTTAAACACGCGCTTTTAATGCAATAAAAACCCAAAAATAATTTTTCAAGGAGTTTATAGCTTGCAGTAAAAAAAATGTAACATCAAATGGACAAAAAGCGTGGGGCGCTGATTCTGCATGAAATTAACTTCTGCTTTACACTTCATTAGACACTTATGGATAAAACATACGATAAGCGCTTAAGCGCCCCACGCGTTTTGTCAGTTTGATGTTACATTTTTTTACTGCAGGCTATAAACTCCTTGAACAATTATTTTTGGGTTTTTAGTGCATTAAAAGCGTGTGTTTAAAATATTTTTTATATATATATTTTTTTTTTAAAATTAGCAACTCGACTTGGGACTTGCCAATTCTGGCGAACCAACTTCACCGTCTTCATTCTTAACGCCCTGTTATGGAGAAACCGAAAATAGTTTTGTTTAAGTCGATATAATAAAAGTAGGCAGTAAATAAAATGCTAAAAATAGATATTCTTTGTCATTATTATGTATAGTAATTGTTCGAATAAAAGCGATTGTGAACAGGGCCGTTTTTAAGCATAAGCTAAACAAGCTAGAGCTTAGGGCCTTTCCTTCTAAAGGGGCCATTCTAACCGTGATGTACCGAGATGGTGGAGGAGGGGGGAGGCTTAACGGCACAAAAGGTTATAGAAATAATTACAGTACGAGTAAGTCTATAATGTTAATTTCCACTTATAATGACAGTACCTCCGTTCAGACCGTACATCATACATGATATGCCTAAATGAATACTTAAACATAAGTATACCAAGTTCAGTTGTTACACGGTCTTATTCTCTGGCACCAGTTGCCAAATAGGGCCTCCTCCACAGCTTCCTACAGCTTGGGATCTCACCGTGTCTAAATCCGGCCCTGGTTGTGACTGTGTACAGTGTCCGATTGTTTCAAAATAAGACTCAACTTGGGACTCGACTTGAAAACCACTATTAGGGACTTGTACTTAGAGACTTGAGAATCGACTTGAGACTTGCTAGGAAAGTCTTGAAGAAAACGCTGCTAATGAAAAATAAGGAAGGGTAAAGAATACAGGAAGAAGGAAATTACGGAATTTTTCTGTAAATCAGTCGTCTGCTGAGCATTCAAAGATGAAACAAAGGAGCTTGTCCCCAGCAACAAAGGGTCCCTAAACTGAGTCACGGCTTAAATTTGTTGTGTGTGTTGTGTACCTGGTCACGTAGTGCTTTGCGTCATGAAGCAGGAATGTTCACTTTCGTAATGGTTTTGGCAGCACCACATTTCTAGTTACCAGCTGTGGTGCAACATCACGTCTTTGACGACATGACGCAGTTTAGGTTGTGGCAAATTGTTATGGTCGTTTTAAGATGTAGTTAATCAGGTAGGTAGACAGACTAAAAGATAAACAAACAAAATTAAATAAACAAACATACATGATGTATACATAATGTTAGTGTTAATGGAGCTTACATTAGTATGATCCTACAACTGTGGTTTGTGTAACAGTGTGTTTGACATGATGAGTTTGCCACTCTCACATCCTCATGTTAGTAGCCTCTTCATGTTAGTAGCCTCTTCATGTTAGTAGCCTTGTACGAGACACCTGAGGGAACAGTAGGTATATTCTGTCCAAGTCTCATCAAAGACTTCAGGGAAATACAGTCAGACCTCGCTTTATTGCGCTTCGCTTTATTGCTCTTCGCAGATATTGCGCTTTTTTCCCCTTCAAATTATTCATTGTTTATTTATTAGAATGTGCCTTCTTCTTCCAATATATTTTGGCTCTCCATCAGCAAAAAGATTACGATTCGCTGAAGGATCAGATGATGAAGATTAGCATTTTATTTATGCAATAAAGTATTTAGTTTTACAGTACATTGTTCTTTTTACACCTAACTCTATTGCGCACTTAATAGACACAGTGTAAACATGATTTTAGGCTTTTATATGCACTGGGAAGCCAAAAAAAATAAGCGTATGACCCGCTTTATTGCGATATTCGCTTTATTGCGGTGGTCTGGAAACGAACCCGCAATATCTCCGAGGTATGTCTGTACACTAGGCACATGTATATATATATCATCATCATCATCATGTTCCTTGTCACTCCCTATCTAGCATGGAGTCACTGCTGTAGCTGGTCCCCGTGACAGGAAGCCGTACCAAGCATTCACATGCACTTGCCGCGGTGGGTTCTGTAGCTGTTTGTTGTACATGATGAGTTTGTCAGCCACATGCACAACCCTCATATTTATTGCCTTATACGACATGCATGAGAAAGAAACATTACGGTGCACATGTATACATGCACACATATAAACAAATCGACACACAGACGGAAAGCGCACAGATACATGAATAGATGAATAGGTAGACAGAGTAATCGAGATCATGAATGAAGTGTTGCTGTAACTAAGGCTGTTGAGCATCTCGCTCGTTAGCAGCCAATACCAAGTTGAAGACTCCGTGGTATTATCTACACTGTAGATCTAGGCTTTTTCTTGTGGCTTTTCTGCCATTCCGACACGTCTTGTTGAAGTCATGAGCTCCAGTTTCTCCAGGTTGGCTTGCATTTAAAAGACCATCACATCTGAGTAAGACGTACGTGATATACTGTGCAATCCCCGTCATCCAAAGGGGCTCTACAACTATGCAGAGCTAAAATACTGTGCTCTAGTTCCGGGCTCTCCCAATGAATCGTCACGTCCTACACAGAGCCACTTCTCATTTCCCCCTGCTTATCACTGAGTCCATAGTGATATTCTCCTGCATGCAGTCAACCAGGTCAAGGCCAAATAATTACGTCTAGGGCTCAAGTGACTTCTCCAAACTTAGTGTGCAATGCTGTGTTCTCAACATGTTTCACCACAGGGTGTAAAAAGCCAGAGGTACATATCTATATTGTAGCATTGTGCACAGCTGGTGGTCATATATGGATGACTCCACATATGCCTCCATGCATATCATGAAGGATATACAATAAATAGGCAGACATATAGGCGGACAGATAGATAGACAAACGAAATCTCTATTTCATCAGGGTAAAGAAACATTCATGATTGTCTTTTTCTATTGAGCGTCCTTACGCTGAGTGGTTAGAGCACTAGCCTCTCGCGGCAAACTTACCTGGTTAGCTAGATGGTGGCATCACGCTGCAGTCTGAGATAGTGTGATTTGCATGCATAGCTAGGCGGGGTTGTCGCACGGAAGGTCGTGGGTAAGCCACTCACGTCTGTTGTTTTTCTGTTGTCTAGTGTTCTACTTCTTTATTTCTTACGAGTGCCTGAAAACATACCTTTATGTTTGTTTAATATTTATTTACTGTTTATAGGCCTCGGGTTTCCCTTCCTTATGCGTTATAAATGTTTATGCAGTCTACCCAGTTGTAAATAGGTACCTGATTCTGCTTTTGAGTTACATAAGGCAAAAGTAGCGAGGAAAGGAACTGGTGGACACAGAGAGAGAGAGAGAGAGAGAGAGAGAGAGAGAGAGGGGGGGAGAAGCAATGAAACAATTACATATTGACAATTAACTTCAAAGCTATAAGATTTAAGAGTAAACCCTCATGAAAATATTGTGTTAAAAAAAGAGGCCCGGGCTATTTCACATTGTGGGGCCTCTCATTCTTTAGGCTGAGGGTAAAGTGGAAAGGCATTCATCCTTGGCTAAGGTGAGGTACCCCTGTGAGGTAAGACCCGGGTCAAATGACAATACTGGTCCTGATTCACGTAGGGGCTGTCCCTAATACTCTACTCCCCTACGGCAGTGATTTGAGACCATCTTGACCTATCTCTAGCAACGTAGAGGATATCCTCCCATGTCGATAAACGACACAATGGGAACCAGTTTATGGTTACTTACCTACTACCCAGCCTTCTTTCTTAGTTTTACCAGAATATTTCTGTTTTACAAATTATTTTATGTGTGTGTGTGTGTGTGTGTGTGTGTGTGTGCAGTGGCGTACTAAAGGGGGTGCGAGGGGCGGTCCGCCCCGGGCGACAGCCAGAAAGGGGTTCTGTCGGACACTATTATGGTAGTTTTTACTGTTAAAAATATACTAGCAAGTGTGTTTCTTAATGGTAGGATCCGCCCTGGGTGCCAAATACATTTAAGTATGCCCCTGTGTGTATGTGCACGTTCTTGGTGTATTTCTTTTTTTTTTCTTCAGAATCTACGCATTGTTTTTCTGATCTCAGATTCAAGCTTCTCATGTCATGGGCCTATCTTATTTGTGGCGGAGTACCATGGGAAATAATCACTTAAATTAAAATATTCCTGAAGGAATGTACTGATCTGGATTGCCTCCCATGATATCGATGAAACGTTGTGATATTTCCATGATGTAAATTGTTTGTTTTATTGTTTCGCTTCGTGTTTTTTTCCTTCTTGTGGGGAACCATAATTTTTCAACGTAGACTAAGTCAGTTGTTTACATCAAAGCGAGATTGTCATTCCGAAATACGCGAATTTTGTCAACTCATGTGCAGTGCTGATAAATTAAGTCCTGAAATGCTCATATAGCATTTGTAGCGTTGATAAATGCTAAACCCTGAAAAGAACTAATAGTATTTAGGTGCTAGAATTATGAAGTACTGAAAAGGACTAGTCCCCAAAAGGACGGCTAGCTAGCCAACGCCGCCCGATAATGTCAAAGACATTTTTCCGTGAGGAATGCAGAAACCGAAACAGAACGTGGTCGCCAAGGAATTAACTCGTAACATCCACGCTGGACCACAGTGCCACAATGAGGGAAAACCCCCAGGAGTTGCTGTACTCACAACCGGACGTCATAGAGTTAACAATTGCTCTATTATACAATGTGCCCCGTGGGGTTACCCGGGGGTCTGTGATGAGACAGAAAAGAATAGGTCTACTTTTTCCTCTGACGTGTCACACAAGGTGACTAATACGAGGTTGAACAGGAGGCCGGCAACCTCATCGTGTAAAACTAATTGCCACAGCTGTAAGATCATGTGACTGTTTGGTGTAGGCTTCCTGCAAGGGGACATGGTGCAGTGGTAGATCATTGCGTCGTAAGAAGTTTACTTACTACTTACTTAGTCGTTCCTCTTCTACTCTGGAGTGTAGAGATTTGCCAGAGAGAACGCCATACTATCCTATCAGCTGTTTTCCTTGTGGTCTGGTTCTAATTTAGTCCTCGGCTCTTCAGAGATTGTGTAATGTTGTCCTCCAAGTGTTCTGGGTCGTCCTGGAGGTCTGGATCCCTGGTTTCCCATATTTGTCTTGGTAGCCGATCTTCTTCTATTCTGCAGACATGGTCAAACCATCGTAGTTGGGACTGTTCTACTTGGGTCTGCAGACATGGCCACACCATCGTAGTTGGGACTGTTCTACTTGGGTCTGCAGGGCTGGATTTTGAGGCCCTGACGTGTCGTATGGTTGCGGACCATGTCTCTTTGTTAAGTCATAATTTTATTAAGGGGAGTTAAGTGTTTAAGACTTGAATGTACAGGTCGGAATGTACAGGTCGGATTTTTGTACACGCTAGTAAACACGCTCTTTGTGTTGAGAGATTTTTTTTAAATTGGGGGGCTGTATGCTCGGTAATTTTTTGAACACAGCTCTACTGACTAGCTGTTAGTTTGTTTTTAAAAATATGATAGGAATCTGGTCGAAGGGTCTATGATATAGTTTTGGGGGGAAAGGCGGATGAATTCTGCTCACATCTCAAGCTGCGAGTTCGCACTTGAATGAATTGTACTGAGCTGTTTTAAGCAGCTGATTTTTCGTGACACTACTTTGCTGGCAGAGCTTGAAAATGGACGCTTTACCATTTTTGCTAGTGTGTTCCAGCATATATTCTTTTTGAAAAAGGAATATTTGATAATTCCAGGATGTATGTTATTGAAGATTGATGTTATATTCATTGATTCAAAGCCTGGGATATTTTGGCTTTCTAAGGTACTGTGATTTTGCCTAGGATGGATTTTCTTTTCCGGTTACTAGATGATATAGCGAGTTGTTGTGTTAGTGACCATAGATACGTTTGATATGCTAGGCCATGGATTATACCGGCCACTATCCTCATCATTTATAAGAATATTGATTGAAAGGATTCATGCTATGAGTTATTACGTTCCCATGGATATTTTTGTACCTGACGCTCTTTGAGCTGCTGTATCGGTTTATATAACTGATTGTGTCAGATAACTGATACCATGTTCTGGAATCTATGTTTACCTGGATATTCCTCACCTGAAGCTCTATGTTTTGCTATGAAATGTCGTCTTATGATGTCTACGTGTGTGTGGCGTTAATAAACAGTGAAAAGTTAAACTAGTTCCACCATTTTCTGACCCATTGTTGCTGTGGTGAGTGAGTGCAGTAGATAAGTATCAAGGAACTCACAACATGCATATATATGTATATTAAAACAGCCTATTGCACCACCGTCGGCCATATGTAAGCCCGACCTATGCTGATCGCCATTCATCAGTGAAATTATATATTTTCTTTGTTCAGCCACCCCGCAAGCAGAAGGTGTTACAGCAATGCACACTGTAACACTCTTCTTGATACTTCAGCCCCCTTCCTCAGATATCTTATTTCTGAGGTTTGGAGCTGGCTTTAGTGGGTTGTAGTCATTACCCATGACTCGCATCCACATGTCAAAGGTACTACATTGGTGGAACGATAAACAGCCATCCTCATCTTCTTGCCAGTTTCTCTTTTCTTGAAGAATCCTCGATTTATGGCCTGAAAAGTCTCCCAGCTGCTGCTCCTTAGGTAGTCAACTCTTCTTTGATGCCTCCCTTCATGTCTACGTTAGAAACACACAGGAAAATGGCGATGACGATTGTGATGATATTATAAATGGACAACAACAAAAAGAAGAGTTACGAGAATGCTCCGAACGAAGTAAATACGTAAGGTAAGTTTATTTCTTTTATTAGAAGGCAGGAATTTATGTTCTTCGGACATGATGCGACAAGAGAAAAGCTAGAATATATTGTGGCAACGGGAAAGATTCAAAAAGAGATAGAATAATAAAGAGAAAAGATACTTAACAGCTTGACATCATGGCATTGAAAGAAGTCAACTACACAATTGATATATAGCTACGGGGAGCAGGAAGTTGTGGAGATACATGATCACCTGCACCAACAGGCACGGCAATTGATGAAGAAGAAGATTTTTAAAAAAAGCAACTCTGTAGATCAGCAGGCCCTTGGAGAGCAGTGGTTAGTGGTGACGTAAGCAATGTAGATGCAGTGATGACGGGTCAAGGTTAAACAAAAAACATTATATTATTTGAGTTCAGGGACGTGTTCAGAGTGGCATAACTCTTGAGGTGACAGGATTCGATCTGGGAGAAGCAAAAACAAAAGAAAACACTAGCACTATGACGGATAAGGTTTTCATAAAAGGACTAAATATAATTGGGCAATATAAACATGCTATATACAGCTAAGCCCCGGATGATCTCCGAAGAGACATATAAAGAATCGGGCTACTGCACCCTGAAGCATGTCGTACAAGGCGACTGATATGAGGTTGTTGATGGGACTGACAACCTGATCATGTAAAATATTGCCACAGATACCAACGCCACAAGAGCATGGGGGATACTTGATGCTGGCTTCATGCAAGGGAGAGTAGCTGTAGTGGTGGTTCCATATTCAATAAGTTATGATGAGGATGATGATGATTAGGATGAGGATGATGATGAGGATGACGATTAGGATGATGATGAGGATGAGGATGATGATGATGATGACGATGCGAATGATGATGACGATGATGATGATGATGATGAGAATGATGATGAGGATGATGATTTGGATGAGGATGATGATGAGAATGATGATTAGGATGAGGATGATGATGACGATAAGGATGATGATGCCGGTGATGATAATGATGATGAGGATGATGATGATGAAGATGATAATGATGACGATAATAATGACGACGATAATAATTACGACAATGATTAAGACGATGATGATGACGATGAAAATGATGACGACGACGACGATAATAATGACGATGATGCTGATTATGACGACGAGGATGATAATGACGATGGGGACGATAATGACGATGATAATGACGATAAGGATAATGATGACGATAATGACGACGATGATTAAGACGATGATGATGACGACGAAGATAACGGTAACGATGATGACGACGACGATAATAATAATGACGATGATTATGAGGAGGATGACGACAGATGATGATGACGATGATGACGACAGATGATGACGATAATTATGGCGACGATGATGATGACGACGATGATGATGATAACGATGGCGATGATGATAATGATGACGAAGATGACCACGATAATAATGAAGACGATGATGAAGAAGAGGATGACGATGAGAATGATCATGACAATGACGATCAGGATGATGCTGATGGTGACGACGATGATGACGGCGATAATAATGATGATGATGATGAAGATGGTGATGTCCTAAGAAGATAATGAGGATGAGGATAATGATGAAGATGACGAGAAGGAAGAGAATGAGGAGGAGGATGATAACGATGATGATGACGATGATGGTGAGAATGAGAATGATTATGATGATGATGATGATGATGATGATATTGCGATGATAATGAGGATGATAATGAGGATGATAATGAAGAGGATTTTTAAGAAGAAAAAGGAGGATGATGACGGTGAGGATGATGAGGAAATATTTATACACAAATGATAAATAACATATTACAGACTGCCATAAATGAGAGCTTGCTTAGAATAAAATAAATAAACTGGTACAACTAGGTCACCAATATAGAACCAATGACACGAACCAGACAAGTGTCAGTGGAACAAGAGATGATGAGAAGTTGTTGCAGAGGCGTAGTAAGGGTGGTGCGGGGGTAGTCCGCCCCGGGTGCCAGGTGGGAGGGGGGTGCCGTCGAGAGAGTGAAAATGCCAATATAAATGTTGAAACTAAATAAAATATTCCTGAAATAATTTCCCCAATGTCGACAAAATTACATACTTTCCTTTCCCCGACGAAGACCGTGTGGCTGCAACGTTCGCTATTTTCTTTGTCTCTTTTTCTTGTTTTTTTTTTTTTTCGCATTCTTTCAACCGAAAAATATTGGAAAAGCCATGTTTCGTATATCCTTGGCAAGACTCATTGTCGCTCGGTCTCTCCTAGTAACATTAATGGCTTTTCTTAAGCATCTCACCTCACAGGATGGAATTTTCCTCTTGTGTGATTTGGTTAGGGACCATGTGTGTGATAGCAACATCAATGAAAATCTACTTGGCACGAAGTCATTTTGTACAAAATTATTTCTGTTCAGTGAGTAACAGGAGCGCTTGACACAGGTACAAATGTTGCCCTTTTTGTGTACAAATTCAACTGATCGTCCCTTTTCCCCACACACACCAAAAACAGGTGACCACACTTGCTATAAAATGTTAAAGAGCAAACTGTTTAGATTGTTCCTACAGGCATCTGTAGTCGCATGCATATAAGTAGCCTAGATTGCATTACATTTCGAAGGAATTCTGGTGTTGTGTCCTTGAAAACTCACTTATCAAAGGTTGGTTTTAACTTATTTTCTCTCTAACAGTTTTTTTTCCATCATTTTTCTCAGTTAGCCCCATGGCTAACTTCCTTAATTATTTCACCAGGGTTTGGCGTTAGCTTATTTTATACGTAAGATAGTCTTCTTCTTTGATCCTTAGCCGCCGACCGTCAAAGCAGTCAGTGGTCATTACGCCTGGTGGCGTCTTGTAGGGCAACAACAAATTTATTCCACTTTGCTTGGTCGGCGGCCATCCTTCGTACAGTGCCCCAACTCTGGTTCATTCTTTGCATCTCAGCCTCCACAGTCGTCCGCCAAGTTGTTTTTGATCGGCCTCTCTTTCGTTTTCCTTCAAGGGTCCATAGCATAGCTGTTCTTGTGATGGCATCGGGGTCTCTTCTGAGGACATGGCGTAAGATAGTATTTGCGTAGTAATATCGCAGCATGGCAAGGTATTGAAACAACATCCTGACGATCCTGGGCCCGATTTAGTCATGAGCTAAATAAGCTACAGCTTAGGACCTCACAGTCTGTTGGGACTTCTTTTGCTAAGTCCAGTTGTTACACGGCCTTAAAGGTACTACATTGGCGGAGCGATACACAGTCATCTTCATCTTCTTGCCAGTTTCTCTGTTCTTAAAGAATCCTCGATTTATGGCCTGAAAAGTCTGTGGATGTGGATGTAATTTTTTTTTTTTTAAAAGGGGGGGGGGGGGGGGGGGTGAAGAAATGAGGAAGCTTACAAAGAAAATACTGCGTTCCTATCTTAAGAAGTTTACAAATATGCTGTATTTTGGTATCGTGATTTTTCATTGGGAATGCTGAAAAAGTACTTTTGACCCGGGAATGCCGCGATTTTAAATTCCGGCAGGAGAGGTCTAGTCTGAAGTTTGCCTAATTTAAACAGTCTTTTACTTTCTCCGCAGTCGCTGAAAGATCTACCAAATGATCGCCAAAGATCTACCAAATAATCGCCAAAGATCTACAAATGATCGCCAAAGATCTACCAAATGATCGCCAAAGATCTACCAAATGATCGCCAAAGATCTACCAAATGATCGCCAAAGACCTGCCGGTAGCTCTGGATCTACTAGTTGCCGACCCCTGACCCCTGGCTTAGGGCCTCACCATTGAAAATAGTGATACTGGTTTAAAAAAAAATTTCGCTCAACAATGAGTCAAACGCGATGTCATAAATCAGTCTGCAGACATGAAGGCTCAAATGCAGAGTTTGTGAATCTTGTCCATTAACGTTTAAAGAAGAGGATGAAAGTGATGCTCCTCTGTGTGTGTGTGTGTGTGTGTGTGTGTGTGTGTGTGTGTTTTGCAAATGAAGTGTAGTATTACGTGTTAACTGAATTTTTAAAGTAATGCATTAAAAAAATATATAATTTGTTTAAACAAACTGTTAAACCATCTATTTGTAAAGGTAAAGGTAAAGGAACCCGTTACACGCCCATTGAGGCATATTGGGAATGTTATTAGGCCCATATTATCTTGACCGTAGGCACACTAGGTGGGGTGATGTGGTCGGCATCACGCCGGCCACCTTAACCTTCCCAGAGTTGCTCTGGTACTCATTTGGGGCTGGGTCGACCCAGGAGCCGTTTGTGACCTAAAAAATTCCCACCTCATCTGGGGATCGAACCATAGACCACTGCGCTAGGAAGCCAGTGCACTAACCACTATGCTACCGCTGAGTTGTTGCAAGTATTCGGTGGGACATACATTGAAGAAGCCTGTTGATAGCGTTACAAGGCAGTCTTTGTTGGGGAATCCCCAACGTGAGAGAGGGAGAAGCAGACAGAAAAACACAAGAAAAAGACAGCTGAAGACAGACATAAAAGGGATAACAAGACATTGGAATGTTCTAAAGGGATGGCACGGGAAGTGTGTTATTTTAAAGGCATATGCTCCTCAGGGAGCTAAAGGGTAATTAAAAAGGTAATGGTAGTCCCACAGCAGATTCTGCCGCAGGCAAGTGAAATGTTAGAGACTTCACTTTACTAGGTCCAGTTCCCTTCCCCTGCCTTTTCCTTCCCAGTTGAGTACGGTACCCATTTACAACTGGGTAGACTGGAACGTGACATCACCGTGTTTCAAACCCGGTACCTATGCCACGAAAGAGCAGCGCTCTAACAAGGGTAATTATACCTATGATATTCTACAGCTAATTTACAGTGGACAATAACAAACCAGATGGAACAATAACTCAGGTTACATAGGTTTGGTTCTTAACTCTTTGACTCCGGAACAACGCTCAGAGCGTTGGTCAGATTTGACATCTGTACCAAAACTACTCTCTGAGCGTTGTTTTTAGTCTATCACGATTTCAAATTACGGCACAGGGTGGAAAATAATTGCGGAGTCAAAGAGTTAAGAAAAGAAATGTAGATGATACTTTCATAATCGTCATTATCATTATGTCCCTTTACTCCTATTCATGGATCATGGAACCACCACTGTAGCTGACCCTGCAGGACGTCTGGATGATGATGAGGACGATATGGATGATGATGAGGATGGTAATGACGATGATGATGATAAGGATGATAATTAGGATGAGGACGATGATGATGATAAGGATGATAATTAGGATGATGATGATGATAACGCATTTAGCAGTCACATTCTCTTACAGCGGTGGTTTATGAGGCAATTAGTTTTACACGATGAAGATGCCAGCCCAATGAGCAATTTTATATTAGCCGCCTTGTACGGCATGCCGTAGAGTGCACTTGTTCTATTCTTTACTTGTCTTTTCAAAGACCTCCCCCCCCCCATACTACACAGGACTTGTATATAATATGGCCGGTTAATAAAAAAAATTTTAAAAAACCCACATAGAATCAAGGGTAATCAAGGGAAATAATAAATGTCCGTTAAACGTATGAACGCCACCTAGTTATTGGACCTTTCGTGATTTGTAATGAAAGCCAACAATTTAGGTAACCCCAGGACAGCAACACCAGATTAAAACAAAACAAAAAACACACACACACACAGACAAAACCCTGTAACAGCTCACTTATTTATCTTTGTTCGATGTTATATCATTCGTCTCCTTTCTGCTCCTGACAGAGCTGGGAGACACCACTACAACTGGCTTCCTCGCAGGAAGCCTGCGCTAAAGTCCCGTGTTTTTTGAAGCGGTATTTTTAGATACATTTTCTCTTACACGATGAGATCACCAGCCTCATGCACCACTTCATAATAGTAGCCTATTACGACATGCCTGAGAAAGCAGTTGTCCTATAATTTCCTATATGACGACATGAATGAGTGATTTAAAAAGCCACTCGGTATATTAAAATGTTTACTTCTTCGTTCCTATCTTAGAAGTTTATATGAAACAATTCCACAATAAAGAAAATTCACTTTTACTTCATTAATACATTTCTATGTTACATGCGCACTATCATAGCTGGTAGACACTGGACATGGGTTGACCATATCCTCAGAAGATACCTTGACACATTCATTGGAACTGCCACGCTATTGACCCCAGAAGGAAAGCGACAGTGAGGCTGGCCAAAAGCTATCTGCCGGAGAACTGTTGAGGCAGATTTGCTACGCATGAACCAGAGCTGGGGCACCACACTATGGATGGGTACCGTTTGTTGCTGCCCTACAAGACGCCATCTGGCGTGATGGTCACTGATAGCTTTGTCAGTCAGCGGCCAAGGACCAAAGTGGAGACAGTTTGTTTCTGCCCTACAAGACGCCATCAGGTCTGATGGTCACTACTTTGTCAGTCACCGATCAAGAACCAAAGGAGACAATTTCTTGCTGCCCTACAAGACGCCACCAGGTGTGATGTTCACTGATTACTTTGTCAGTCAGCGGCCAAGGACCAAAGTGGAGACAATTTCTTGCTGCCTTACAAGACGCCACCAGGTGTGATGTTCACTGATTACTGACGCCACCAGGTGTGATGTTCACTGATTACTTTGTCAGTCAGCGGCCAAGGACCAAAGTGGAGACAATTTCTTGCTGCCTTACAAGACGCCACCAGGTGTGATGTTCACTGATTACTTTGTCAGTCAGCGGCCAAGGACCAAAGTGGAGACAATTTCTTGCTGCCTTACAAGACGCCACCAGGTGTGATGTTCACTGATTACTTTGTCAGTCAGCGGCCAAGGACCAAAGTGGAGACAATTTCTTGCTGCCCTACAAGACGCCACCAGGTGTGATGTTCACTGATTACTTTGTCAGTCAGCGGCCAAGGACCAAAGTGGAGACAATTTCTTGCTGCCCTACAAGATGCCACCAGGTGTGATGTTCACTGATTACTTTGTCAGTCAGCGGCCAAGGACCAAAGTGGAGACAATTTCTTGCTGCCCTACAAGATGCCACCAGGTGTGATGTTCACTGATTACTTTGTCAGTCAGCGGCCAAAGACCAAAGTGGAGACAATTTCTTGCTGTGACAACCAGCCCAAATCAACTCATGACCTCATAGGGGGCGGGTATTTTACTCTCCCTACAAGATGCCACCAGGTGTGATGTTCACTGATTACTTTGTCAGTCAGCGGCCAAGGACCAAAGTGGAGACAATTTCTTGCTGCCCTACAAGATGCCACCAGGTGTGATGTTCACTGATTACTTTGTCAGTCAGCGGCCAAGGACCAAAGAAGAAAGAAGATTGTGTTACATTAACATTGAAGCTCACCATGACAACCAGCCCGATCAACTCATGACCTCATAGGGGGCGGTAATTTTTACTCTCTTTTGTAAAGTCACTGACGATTTCAGATTTTATTATTTTATGTTATTTCTGGAAGTGTTTAAAACAACTTATTAGATAGATATTAAATGGTAATTATTGTTTTAACATTTGTTTCATGTATATCCTAGGTACTGATTGACAGAGTGGACAGAGCGCTAGTCTCTCGCGGCAAAGGTGCCCGGGTTCGAATCACGGTACTGACACGCTCCAGTTTTAAACGGGTACCTGACTTTGAGTTAGGGAAGGAAAAGGTAGCGAGAAAGGAAACGATCGCTCCACCTTTCATGTACAGTATATCCAATAGATAGAAGTGAGAATACAAAAATATAAATAAAAAATATTTTAAACACGCTTTTAATGCACTAAAAACCCAAAAATAATTTTTCAAGGAGTTTATAGCTTGCAGTCAAAAAATGTAACATTAAATTGACAAAAAGCGTGGGGCGCTTAAGTGCTTATCATATATTTTAACCATAAGTGTCTAATGCAGTATAAAGCAGAAGTTAATTTCATGCAGAATCAGCGCCTCACGCTTTTTTGTCAATTTGATGATACATTTTTTTACTCCAAGCTATAAACTCCTTGAAAAATTATTTTTGGGTTTTTAGTGCATTAAAAGCGTGTGGTTTAAATATTTTAAAATATTTTTTATTTTCTTCTTTTTAGTAAAATTATGACATACTAAAACACAAACAATATTTTTACTTATTGTAAATCTGGTCTAAAATTTCTTAAGCGATCCATTTCTTTTAGAGCGTCAATATTACATGGCTTTGTGCCTGTTGATTTGGTGCAATCAATTTCTTCAATTAGAAGGCCATCTTTACATCGAACTCGACTTTCCCTTGATTCATAATTTTATAATTTCGATTGTTTCCCTTGATTTACCTAGACACTTGTTTGAGTACTGCCCTGTTTTACGCATAGAAAAATTAATTAACTTGATTATGGCCCCTGATTTGTTTCATTTCTTTACGAAAATCTGTAATTACTCATAATGTCATAATTACAATATTAAATAATTGACATTATTTTATTGTCATCGGGAATACACAACAATGCCAAGTTTCAGAGCAATTGCTCATCTAGAAGTGATTGAAAAATCGATTGCAAGATTTGAAAGTGACATACAAGTGAAGTTAAATAAAAGCGTGTAAAATAGGAAGAGACCCCGTATTTCTCTCGTAAATTTGTAAGTAAATAAGTAAATAAATTGAACGAAAATTTTTTTTTTCGCGTTGTTACTCCATTTCTTTTTTCATTATTTGCTGAATTGCTTGATTTTATATATTTTTTGCTTGTTGCGTATTTTAACATTTTGTTTGTTTGTTTCGTTTTTCATCTGTATTGTAGTGAGTCGGGCAAAAACCACTCAGGAACATTGCACCATAAAAGATATTTACCTTTTAGATTTGAATTGTAATTACTATTCTCGTGTAGTTTTAGCCGTGGAAATTCATTATCTTTGGGATTTAACGGGGAATTACGATTCTATCTGACATTTTACGCACTGGAATTGCATTTCGCACTGGAATTTATTTAAATAAAAGTAAATCGCAGGAAATCTGCTTGTACGTGATTAGTAGAAAGTCACACTGGAACAATATCATTGGTTGTAAAGCGGGGCTCGCGGAAAGCATCGACGTCACGGCCAGCACTGACAAATCGACTGAGAAAAAAGGGTATGTAAACCGTTTCAGACACAACATATGTGGAACAGAAAATGCGCATATGTCCGACACTAGTACCATTCGTGGAGAAGCTCTACGGAAATGCAAATAACCTCAAGCTGACAACTGCTTTCTTTGAAAACATTCAAGTAGACGTCTGAGAGTGAACGAAGAAGAAGAAGTAGAAGAAGAAAGACACTATTCTGGACTTCCGAAATTCACTTGAGGATCTTATAGCTGAGAAGAGTACAGGGTACTGACCGACACTTGTAAGAAGCCACAAGCCTTAGCGTGCAGCTGAGAAGAAACCAAGCTGGCTGGCTTTGTGAGCCGACTTGTGTAGTGACAAGCTTCAGATCCACAGTATTGTGTCTGAGCGTCTATTTAAAAATGTCTACAGATCATTAAATATCTGAGTGTCATGTAATTTGAGGTAATATTTAACATTAATGTTATGATTGACTTACATTTACATGCTTTTGTTTTGTCTTTGCACTTCCAAGAACTACCTTGGCAACTGAAGTTGGTTTTCAACTGAATATAACCTGAAACCATCATCGAAAAGCATTAACGGCTAGCTGGTCCTTTTTAGTTTGAGTCCTTTTCAGGACTACACAATGTTAGCAATAAAAGTTTACAGTCATTTTTAAGGCTTAGCTTTTAAATGCTGTGTGCTCAAAGTTATTCTTTCTCTTACTTGTCTTCTTCTTCGTTACATTGTATGAAATTTTATAAAGAGAAACAACTTTGGCATAACTAAAATCCAAAGGGAATTACTTGTGACAGAGTTTAGAAAAATCTTTAAATAATGTTTATAGTCTTTTGATGTATTTTATTGTTTGAATGACGTACTCCTTTGACTGACATACCCACAGCCTCATGACAATTTTGTAAAAATAAGGATTCTGATCGATAGTTTCCAGTCATCATCGGAGGGGCGACTTATTTGTAGACAATAGATACCATAGCCTTGTTCATATGTTGCAGATTCCAATGTCAGTGGACGCAAAAACAGAACTTCTGGTAAAGTGAGTAGCATACTGCAGTGTGTAAGTCAAGGACGAACGATTTCGCTGATTTATGATGTCAAGATCCCTTGTCTGACACAGATTACTAACTTCGTGCTGGACCGTGAAATGTAATCTGAATGACTGTCGTGAAATGATGTCTGGTTCACATCACGAATTCTAATAACTCTGGTCTAACGGCGCGCCATACATTGTAAAAAGATATGATATCCCAAGCCAATGGAAACGCTTGTTTTGATTCTGTGTTTACAACTGCAGCGAGCATAAAATGGCCAGACCCTATTTTGTGTAATATGATGAACTTCGGAATTTTGCTACAGCAGTATATAGAAGAAGTACCACTTGGCAGAGGTTATCAAGGCGATATTAGGGATGTTACTCTACCCGTAAGTAGTAATACTGTTAATAATACTATTATAGGACGGGAGAAATCTTAGGTTAAATGCATTAGAAGCTTCAGGTTGGCCTAAGTTTAGCTGTTAAAACTATGCATAACAGAAAATGCAAGCAGTAACCAAAAAGATTATTATGTAGGTATGGAAAGCCTAATTCTAAGTATAAGGTAAACTTTACTTGACTAAAATCGCACCAGGAATAACGGAGATAATTTAAAAAGCATTTTTCTTACATTGTACGATAGGCAGAATAGTCCCACATTTTCTGATTTTGATTACCTCTTTTGGGATTTCCGAAACATACGGACGGGGCTAGACTATAAATAGAATCGCCTAACGAACTTCGGTCAATCACGATTTTAAAAAACACAGAAAGCGGGGGAAAGTGGTGCATAGACAAATGCCAGCGTTTGCCTTTCTGCAACTGTAGCAGACCTTAATTACCCATTGAGGGCCAGTATATGTGTGAACCTGAGGGTAAGACCGAATTTATTCATATATATATATATATATATATATATATATATATATATATATATATATATATATATATATATATATATATATATATATATATATATATATATGCATATAATTGTGTGTAATTATAATAATTAATCCACTGTGCAATACGATGTGTATAAGATGTGTAGGAATGGACTGTGTATTCTGATGAAACTTACAGGCTCATGTGTACTTCTAGAGGCAAAGCCCGCCTTCGGAAATATTTAAATATATTGAGAAAGATGGCAAATTGTGCCAGTAAGTTGGTAAATGTATTTAGAGAAGTATTTTTTGAACGGAATGAGACACCTGACAGGAACATAAAGAAGTATGAAAGGGATGGATTCACAGTATCGTTTGCCATATTGTTTAATAGTTTTACTCACAACCAAATTATTGTATGGAGGCGAATAATAGGACGATACTCATAAATTAAAAGGTAAATTAAATTGTGATCACTTTATATTAAAATGATTGTTGTTGACTACACTATAACTTGTGCGTCTGCTGCACGCTTATCTGAAACTGTCTATCGTCCCCATCTGTTTCATAAGAGGGGTATGGATAGAAAATACAGGGATTGCGTTTGAATTCATTGCAGGTTTAATCCTTTAAACACAAGCTTCAAAGGCAGAAGAGGCTACTCTTACTAAAGTTTCATCGTATGCAGTGCCAGTTGGTGATAACAGGCCCGTCATCACGTGAATACTTACTGGAACAAGTTAATCGGAAATCGTGTTTCCAGCATCTAAAGGAGCCAGCTGCCGTGATGCAGATAAGTTGCTTACTGCAACTGTCAAGCTAATCCAGTTCACATTAAAAGAACATATTTTCCAGTTCAGGATGACTTAAATAATATAGTGTTTTACAACTTTAAATAATAATAATAAACAATTCTACCAGTGACTACTCCAGCCAGAGAAGTTATCTACAAGATGATAGACATTGTGAACCAAGAAACAAAACTTTTTATTTAAATATTATTATTTATTTCATCTTGTAAAATATTTGAGTTAAACATTTTCCAACAGAAAAAACTATCTGTTAATTAAATTGTAAATATTCACCAGAAGACTTTCCTTAAGTTCTTTAAATTGAATTTTAGTTCTTGTTGGTGAATATAAATATACTATATATAAATTACCCCTAGCAGAGTCAGAAACATATTAAATACCATAAACACAGAGGCGGATCATGAGAGGTAGCAGTTAGGGACTCAGAGTACTACAACATCATCTTCTCTGGGAACTTACATAGCTTGACCCTACCTTTGTATCTATACACCCTTACTCTTTTCAGAGAAGGGAGTATTACTGATAAGACCAGACTCTTATCTGGCACTATCCTGGTATCATCTGATACACCTTTATGTCCAGGATATCTTATTCTTTATAACATCTCAAACCTCTCGCGACAATGACCGACACTGATTATTTTATTGTCATCGGGAATACACAACTATGCCAAGTTTCATTTTCGATACAAGACAACAGGAGGCTGAGACACTTGGGAGTCATGACACAAGCGGGCCCGCCCCCCTTAGAGTGTAAAGGAGTATAGGGCCGAAACACTTGTTCTACGGGGTGACCTCTTCTGATGATCAGATTGTCTCCTGTTGTATCGCTCTGTATAGAGTTTCTTATCATAGTTGCATGGTCAAACCAGTGACAATCGGGAAAAGACCGATGGACTTCTGAAAAGACAGATGACACTGGGAAAGACTAGAAACCGGCTGATGCCCCCAGGATTCACCGAAAGGAAAGGGGGGGGGGGGGAGAATGATGAATCCACAGGCGCCTTATTGGAATCGACCAGACCCGTTACACGGACTTCGAGCTCTGAACAACGGTTGGAATTTCCATGTGCCTGTGATAGGAAAATCTCTACTCAGAGAGGAATGAAAATCCACAGAACAAAAAAAGGGTGTGGGAGCTCATCACGGGGAGATCAACAGCGCTCTGTCTTGACGGGTAAGACGTTAGAAGAACGCAGCCAGGAGTCAATCCACTGTGCTGAGTAGATTCAAGCTGATCTGCCTGATGATGGTCTCACACACTTCTTGTACGGGAAGAGAGATGCAATCACGTTTCCACCCGCCAGTGCAAAAGGGCTTTGGGAACAGCTGGACGAAGCCTTGGCAAAAGAGTTGGATAACAACCTGAAGCAGATAACTTTGGAGAAGAAGCTGGAAATCGTCGGCGACATAATATATCTGCACTGTCGCAAAGTGTTCGGAGTGAGGGAGGCAAGGGAAAGTAACCCACCACGAAAAAGTAGAAGACAAATTAAAATAGAAGAAATCAGGAAACAGAAGAAGCATGCCCAAAAACTGTTCTTCTTCTTCTTCCTCGTTCGTCCTGAAAAGGACGTTGGTTGCGTTGTGTCTGTTTACGCCGGAGCTGTGATATCTGCACTTTTCGGCCGACACATCCGACTTCAGCACGGCATTTTTTGGGACCGGGTTTGCCTTCCCTCTTCGATCCCTACTCCCTCAGCCAGACTGCAGTGATGCAGCCTGTTTCCAGGACCACCACGTGGAGGTGGAGTAGGGTCTTGGTCAGCTCTGGTTCGCTGACCCTGATGCAAGCAGTCAAGCTATGGGTCGCTGACTGCATTCTCTATTGCTGCATCTTTGGGTCCCAAAAACTGTTCAAGAACGCAGTTGCCACAGAGAAGGAAGGGTTACGACAGGTTTGGGAGCACCCTAAAGGTCAACATAATGCCCTTTGTAGAGCAGAAAGGTTGTGCAGGAAGAGAAGGAAGACTCGAAGGGATAGGGAAAGATTCTTCAGGGAACCCTTCAAGTTTGCCAAAGAACTGTTTGAGCAGCCACGGTCGAGTACGCTAAACATCTGGAAAGAAAACCTGGAAGACCACCTTAGAATGGCATATTCAAATGGTCGCAAAGATGAGCCGCTCAGCAGCATTCTTCTTCTTCCGTCCTTAGCCACCGACCGTCAAAGCAGTCAGTGGCCATTACGCCTAGTGGCGTCTTAGGGCAACAGCAGATAGGTTTTCTTTGCCATTGTTTCCCATCACGCCTATTGGCGTCTTTAGGGCAATGGCAAATCAATCCATTTGCTGTTGTTTCCGTAATCGAAGTGACTGGCAAACGGGTGATCAGCCCGTTGGGGCTCAGCAGCATGGCAGGCCTTAAATGGCCGAGTAAGCCAGGAGCTGAATTTAACACCATGCCCCCAACGATGCTGTAGCGTGAGGTTTTTTAATTGGCTCTAGGATCAGTATAGTACTGACAATACAGAAGTAGAATTTCTGCAGAATATGGTGAAGTCCCAGTGTATAAGAGAACTAGTGGTATGACAAATTAGTTATGGCTGCGAATGATCTGATCTCGAAAAATTAGTAGAGAGGAGACAGTCATAAAATGCCACCCCCGCTGTGTAACTAACTGTGATATTTAAAAAAAACAAGGAAACATATTTTACTTAACAATTATAAAATTGACAAGTCGTTCAAATACAAATTCCTTATTATTTATTTAGTATATACACTATCTACTCTTGTGCTGAAGGGTGGATGTTGAAACAATGGAATGTAATGGATTTGTAAGTTTACAAAGGATTTACATATATGTATATATATATATATATGTATATATATATATATATATATATATATATATATATATATATATATACATATATATATATATATATATATATATATATATATATATATATATATATATATATATATAACATTAAACAAATAAACTAGCGAACATCACAAAACCAAACAAAACACCCAACAGTGCCCGATGCTAATCTGAAGAAGCAAACAAAGCACAGAATAGTTAAAATCATAATATAATACTGAATGAGAAACACCACGCTCTCACCTGTCAAACTGTCCTACGCCGCCACCTGACACACTCAACTATCACACACACACACACTCATGTGTGTCGTCCAATGCGACTAGTATGGTGTTGTGCATGAGGCTGGCAACCTCACCATGTAACACAGATTGCTACCAAAACCACTACTGCCCGAGCATCTGAATGCTTAATATGAAGGCAAACCACACTGTTGGCCCCATGCTCCATCAGGAGCGGAGAAGAGAAATATATATCTTGAAGTGAGCCCACGTGCTCTCACAACCATTCCTCACATAACCATAATTAAATAATCATAAAATGGACATAAAATAATATTCAACTATATGTACAACAAATACTCTCAATAACGAGAATAAACCACCACCTCGCAACTGCTCCATCTCAGTATTCATTCCTGCATTCGGAAGCATGTCGTATGTGACGACTGGTGCGCCTGACAACAAGCGTGTCGTATATGACCACTGGAGCGACTGGGAATCTCATCACATGAAACACATCGTTACCGAAACAACCACTGCAATAGCATAAAATTGCTTCTTGTCGGCTTGTGATAGACACCAGCCACATTGGTGTTTCCATGCTCCGCCGGGAGCAACCAGAGAAACACATGTCTCAACAAAGGAGTGGCCTCGCGCTCTCCATAAATCTAAATACATATTCTCACCTCACAGTAACCCATTAAATATATACAGTAGAATTATGATAAGTAGGCTATCGTGAAATACTCTCAATTACTGTGTGGGCTGAATCTTCAAATCGGCCTTTTGCCGATCGCTGTTTCTTTTTATAGGCACTAGGCTAATCACTCACTTTACTGCGCGCTAGGCGTATTAATCTTGGCTACTTAAATATCACACGCGATTATCGCTTTAGAAGGCCTGAAAACACAGAAATATGCACTATTTCTAGAGCAAAAACACAATTCTACACCACAACTCTATTTTTAAGGCTTTATTGTGGCCTTTTCATCAATCTTCTACTTCAGACTTTTCACAACCCAGGCTGCTTCGCGCACATCGAAAATAATCTGCCTAGAAACAGGTAGGGGGCGGGCGTTTCCTTTTCGGCCCCATCACACACACACACATATATATATATATATATATATATATATATATATATATATATATATATATATATATATATATATATATATATATATATATATATATATATATATATATAAATATATATATTTATATATTTATATATTTATATATATTACAAGTCTCCCAATTATAGGAACAAAAATTTATATCAGCTGTGCTGTTAATTAAATATATAAAATTTATCAGCTATGCTGTTATTCTTGTCTCTTGCAACGCTAACTCAGTTTTTCGTCCTTGACCTTTAAATGCTCACAATTGCCGACGGAAATGGTACTAATGTGTACTAATCTCTTGAAACAGTTCTGTCCTTAAATTCTTGCAAATAACACTCGCTGATGATCGTTTCGTTAGCCTACCCAAGACTGAGGTGGACTAAAGATGTAGCTCCTGTGCAATCACTGTGCTCCTGCGAAGTTCCAGCCAGCTGGATTGACTGGACATACGACCTCAGGTTGGATGACACGAATAAAACCCGTAACAAGTAAAAATAGGGGCTAATTTCTGCCCTCAAGCCCACCTATTTCTATTGTATATGAGATGAGCGTGTCTCTGGTGTCTGCATGTAGAATGAATGACAACATGGCTCAGTATGAGTTAGCAATAGCGAGACAAGACAGGTGTCTACTTGCAAAACATTCTTTCTGATAAATTAATACATGAATACACCCAATAATATAAATTCAATACATGAATACATCCAATAATATAAATTCAATACATGAATACATCCAATAATATGTACACCTAGGTGTGCTACAACCATTTCCTTCCCCCTATAATATACCAGGCCCTCTCTGACAAGTGCGCTACTGGCTGCTAACATATATCCTAACAATGTTGTTGTGTTCTGATGATAGGAGTTATATGAGACGAGGACTGTTTGGTTATATTTCAGGTTGGAGTTATATGAGACAATAGATTGGAGTTATATGAGTCCTAACAAGGACTGTTTTGGTTATATTTCAGTTGGTTTTGTATGAGACAATAGATTGGAGTTATATGAGACAATAGATTGGAGTTATATGAGTCCTAACAAGGACTGTTTTGGTTATATTTCAGTTGGTTTTATATGAGACAATAGATAGGAGTTATATGAGACAATAGATTGGAGTTATATGAGTCCTAACAAGGACTGTTTTGGTTATATTGCAGTTGGTTTTCGTCTTCATCAATCATATCAGGAAATACAATCATTATACCTAATTCCCCAAGATACAATCAGTAACCTGATACATTCATAGTGAAACAATTTATATTAAATATATACAGGTGTAGGTAGTATAAATGACACACAACAAATACAAACATTAGATATCTGCTGTAGGCCTATTCTCCTACAAGTTTCTATCTAGTAAGTATACTTGCCCTCTAAGATTTATACAAGCTAGATTTTGACTCGACTAGTGAAGCAAAGTCTGCCCGGTCAATGCAGGTGACCAATAAATCAGCCGTGACAGCTTTCTCTTCCCCAGTATGTCGTCTAGCTGGCTTCGTGTTGGTGTGTGTGTGATTTTGAATAAACTCTCCCATATATATAGGTACATGCAGGTACTTTTACTGCTTAAGGAACGCTTTTGATTGGTTCTCGGCGTGGCAAGCTGATTGGTTATATGCAGTTTAGTACAATCCGTGACCGAGACCAGGTCCCGAAAATCAGGGCTTATGCCTAATTTTATTCTGTCTGCCGCCATATTGGGACACAAGATGACCGTGACCGAGAACCGAAAAACAGGGCTTATGCCTAATTTTATTCTGGCTCAGAGACTGGTGAACGTTGCTCGTTGATTGGCTGGGGCGAATTTGTATCTCGACATAGTGATTTAACAAAGAAGTGGGTTTACACACTCGTTTTACCACAGATGCAATAGGTAGAAAGCATTATCCAGAAAGCTCGGTGCAAGTCAGCTCCAGTTCCTAATGGTGTTCCATATGTTGTGTATAAGAGATGCCCTGAGGTGCTCAAACGACTGCTACGTTTACTGAAGAATGCGTGGAAAACCTAACTTGTAAGCAGGGAATGGAGAAAGGCGAACGGAGTCTACATCCCGAAGGAACAAAATTCCACAGACATCAGTCAGTTCAGGCCAATCTCACTACTTAATGTGGAAAGGAAGATATTCTTCTCAGTGATGGCGAAAAGGCTCACAACATACCTCCTGCAAATGGGTACAATGACACTACCATTCAGAAAGGAGGTATCCCAGGTACACCAGGATGCCTAAAGCATGCCATAATTATCTGGGAAGCAATTCAAAGGCAAAGTCTGACAGAACAAACTTCCATGTAATCTGGTTGGATCTAGCAAATGCTTATGGATCCGTTCCACACCAGATGTTGCGGCAGGCACTAGAAATGTATCATGTTCCACAAGAGATTGCAGCAATGCTGAAGCTGTATTTCGCAGGGTTTGCTGTCAGATTTTTAACCAGAGAGTACACAACGAAGTGGATTGGCATGAAGTTGGAATTGCGATGGGATGTACCATCTCTCCGATACTATTCGTGATGGCTATGCAGGTAATCCTCAATGCGGCTGAAGGAATGGCTGTAGGTCCAAAGCTCGGTGGAATGTGTCACATGCCACCGCTCAAAGCATTCATGGATGACACAACAATTCTGACATCAGATGAACATCAGGCCCGGAGGATGTTAGCACGCCTGGATGAACTAGTCAGCTGGTGCAGAATGAGCTTCAAACCCAAGAAGTCGAGAAGTCTATCAGTCAGGAAAGGTAAGATAGGTGAGGTCATATTCATGGTTTCTAACCAAAAAATCCATACTGTCATTGAGAAACCTGTTAAAAGTCTTGGCAGGGTGTACGATGCCTCATTAAAAGACTCGGAGGCAGGGCAACAGACAATAGAAATGGCAGGCAGAGGGCTACAGATCATAGACCAAAGCAGACTCCTAGGAAAATACAAACTGTGGTGCCTTCAGATTATGCTGATACCTAAGTTGCTGTGGCCACTGCTTATATATGAAATAAGCACAAGTACAGTAGAACCTATAGAGCAGAAGGTCAACAAGTTCATGAGCAAATGGCTAGGGGTACCACCAGGTCTGTCAGATGTAGCACTGTACTTCAAAAAGTCACAATTTCTGCTTCCTTTCAAGTCAGTTGTTGAAGAGTACAAAGTTGGAAAGGCAAGGCTTGCAACGATGCTACGCGAGTCAGCAGACGACGTGGTTAAGTCCATTCAGCACACTCTGAAAACGGGAAGGAAGTGGAGAGTGGAAGAAGCTGTTGATGCTGCCAAAGAGTCGCTCAAACTGAGGGAGGTAATCGGATACACACAAACGAATAGACGGGGATTTGGTCATGGAGACATCCGCTGGTGGTCCAAGGCATCAAGCAAGGAGCGTAGAGACATGGTAGTTCAGGAGATACGAGGAGCTGAGAATGATAAGAGGTTACAAAAAGTAGTGCAGCAGGTCCAACAACGTCAATTTACTACATGGGAATGTGATTGCGCCATCTCGTCAGCCATATCGTCTCTGTGGTTTAGTGCCTTTTTACCACATTATCTTCAAGAAGAAGATTTATTACTAGGCCATAATAAAGCCTACAAAGTAGTTGTGTTTTTGCTCTAGAAATAGTTGTGTATATCTGTGTTTTTGTGCCTTCTAAAGCAATAATCGCGAGTGTTATTTAAGTGGCCAGATTAATACGCACAGCGCGCAGTAAGTTGAGTGAGTAGCCTAGGGCTTATATAAAGAGACAGCGGCCGGCAAACGGGCATATTTTGCCAAAGCCTCCCAGAGAGAACAGACGAAGTTAGACACACAGAGTCAATCTGTAGATGCCTTGAGCACGTGAGTTTGATTTCAAAGCAATTAGTTTTCTATAATTCTGAAATTATATTGAGCGTGGCTATTTTAATGTTTAATGAGATAAATAGATAGATAGATAGTTGTGAAAGTTTAAGAGCGATTATTTCATTCATCAGAAAGGCAGATATAGTATGAAGCTATTTCACTGGAATTTAGATAAGATTAACAATAGCAAGATGGCAGCAACGTGGTGATGACTGTATAAAAAGCGGCGCCAGCGAGTCTGATAACACGCCCCGCGTGGTAAACCTATAATGTTACGCCATGTGACACGTTGTGTATTTAGTTCCAGTTTTGTTAAAGTCAAGAATAATTATATTTTATTCTTTAATGTAAGAGCATTTAAGTGTATTTCACAATAGCCTACTTATCATAATCCTACTGTTTATCTTTAGTGGTTACTTTGAAGTGGGAATAGTCATTTAGATTTCTGGTGAGATTAGAGCCACTCTTTGGTGCGTAAGGCACAAGGCACGTTGAGACAGGCGTTTATCTGGCTGCTCCTTGTGGAGCATGGAAACACCAATGCGGCTGGTGTCCATCACAAGCCCACAAGAAGCATTTTTATGCTTTTACAGTGATTGTTTCTGTAACAATGTGTTTCATGTGATGAGTCTCCAGTCTCATCAGGGTCATATACGACACGCTTATGGCCAGGCGCACCGGTCGTTACTTACGACATGTTCAGAGTACAGGAACGAGTATTGATGTGGGTCGGTTGAGAGGTAGTAGTTTATTCTCATTATTGAGAGTATTTGTTGTGCATGTAGTTGAAGAATATTATTTTATGTCTAGTCGATTATTATTTAATGATTGTTATGTGAATATGGTTTGTGAGAGCACGTGGGCTCACATGGAGATATATATTTCCCGTCTCCGCTCCTGAGGGAGCATGGGGCCACCAGTGGGGTTTGCCTCCGCATGAAGCATTCAGATGCTCTTGCAGTAGTGGTTTCGGTAGCAACCGATGTTACACGGTGAGATTGCCAGCCTCATGCACAACACCATACTGGTCTCATTGGACGATATGCATGAGTGTGTGGGATAGTTGAGTGTGTCAGGTGGGCACACGTTTTCTGTATGGTAAGTGTTATTATCTATGCTATTGATGTTCACTTAGACATTGTTTTATATATTGTTTCTTTCAGAAAGTCTATGAACACTGACTGGGTGTTTGTTTGGTTTTGTTCGGTAGTATTAAATGTTGATCTGTATAAGGCTTTGTGTTGCTTGAATTGTTAAGTCTGCTGCTGAGAGGGTTGCAAGCAACCAATAATTGCAACCGCTGTCAAACGATACCGTAAACCGAGTAAATCAAGTAGCAGTGTACCATCTCTCCTTGACTGTGCAAATGACTGGGAGATGGCGGTAGACCTACCTGGACAAGGGGCATATCCAGAGAGTATCAGGAAATCTCGAAGACGGCCAGATATAGTGCTGCATTCTTCATCATCGCACCAGGTTATATTGATTGAACTTACCGTGCTATTTGAATCCAGATTGGAAGAGCAACATTTGTTCAAAGCGGCCAAGTATAGTGATCTGGCCGCAGATCTGAGACACGATGGGTTCACTGCAAGGGTCATGGCTGTTGAGGTGGGTGCAAGAGGGCTCGTGGCTGCATCAGTGTATGATTTATTGAAACTGTTGGGGCTGAGGGGACAGTCGAGAACAAGGGCACTGAAGAGGCTTAGTGAAACTGCGGAAAAGGCATCATGCTGGCTGTGGAACAACCACAATGGGCTATGGAACTCGGGACAGTAAACTCTGCGATACAGAAAACATCAGGAATTTGTCTAAGTCCACAATACGTTGAATATTTCGGTGTGCTGGTGAAAGGGCTGTGACTGACGGGCAACACGCGGCGTGTATTATAAGAGGTGTTGGGCACAGAATTACAGTTGCTAGCGCGCAGTGGCTAGCCTCATCGGCTTCGTGCAGGTGTGTCAGTGTCTGTCCCTAGTCGTGGTGTGCGGCGGAACGAACGGAGTAATTTGTCTTCTCTTTGGTTAATTTCACAGTTGCCTCCACGGCTGGCGGAGTTGTGGATTTTAAAGTTGCTACCAAAGCGAAATGGGTTCATTGTCGATACAAGACAACAGGAGGCTGAGACGCTTGGGAGTCATGACCCAAGTGGGCCCGCCCCCCTTAGAGTGTAAAGGAGTATATCGGGCCGAAACACTTGTCGGACGGGGGGACTTCTTCTGATGATCAGATTGCCTCCTGTTGTATCGCTCTGCATAGAGTTTCTTGTCATCATGAATGAATCCTTCTTGCGACAAACAACGAGTTTTGGCTCATCCAGTGGAGAGCACAACAGGGGAGATAAAATGGAATGGGAAAAAGAGACACTTCTTAGTGGATAGTTTTTGTCTACAGGTGTTTTTTTGTGTGGGTTTTTTTCCTCTTTTTTTTTTCTACTGTTATGAATAAAAGAAAAAATAGTGTGCTCTATAATTCCCCCCCCCCCCCCCCCCCCCCCCCCCCCCCCGCCCTCCCCCCCCGCCCCCCCCCCCCTCCCCCCCCCCCAAAGAAGGTGTCAGATTTTTTTTTCCTTCTCTATTTAATCAACACTATCATTACCAAAAAAAAAAAAATGTGCGATGATTAACTTTAGAGTATATGAAAGAGTGTGTAAATGAGTGTGTGCAAGGAGTAAAACGTTTTTTTTTCCTATACAGCTGCTCATTGTATTTTCATTTTTATACTTATATCCATGCTATTATTGTCAATGTTTCAATGCATATTTCTTTGTAAATTTCCACGGAATGTGAATAAAGATGCGAATTTTTGTTAAAAAGTTCTCCCAGTTTGAGGCCCTTCCTTTGCACTCCGGTTGGGTTGACCCTTGCGATCACCCCATATATGGGTGACTCGGGTGCGTAATTTTTTCGTAGGGGGGAACTGTGTTCGCACTATCCCCTGACTAATACAAATAACATGAGTGGTCTGTTTGTTATTTGAGAACCATAATCGCCTTCACTCCGGGCAAACCCATAGGTGCTCAGTCTCCCTTAGCAAATGTCGAAAAGTATGAGTGCTAATTGTACCTGTAGCCCGCTGGTTGTACATACGACGGATACATCCTCTCTCACGTCCATCTCTGCTAGTCCCACGTTTGATGCCAAACTCCAACAGTCTCAGCCTTGTTGATTCATCCATTGCAGTGTCATTATCTAGTAGGCGATCATTAATTGCTCTTAGTATCTCTCCCTTATCCATATACAGTGGCCGCGCTATGGGTGCTCTCGAGGCCAGTCTGTCAGCTGTCTTATTGCCACGTACCCCTAAATAAATAAACAAACAACACACAAAGGTATGTTATTAGGCACTCAGTGAGAAATAAAGAAGTAGAAGTCTAGACACCACGTACCCCAGTGTAGCGAGAGGAAAGATATAACGATGGTGATATTATCCTGGATAAACAGGTGTACCAGATGATACCAGGATAGTGCCAGATACGAGACTGGTCTTACAAGAAATACCCCATATTTGAAGAGGGTAATGGTGTATCGACATCAAAGGTGTAGTCAAGCTGTATAGGTTCTAGATGAGATGGTAATGTACTATCTAGATTCCTATGGGCTCCTCTCCAGGCTAACCTTAGACAATGACTCTGCTAGGGGTAATTAACTACACAATAAGAACTTTAAACCAAATTTAAATAATTCACTGAAGACTCTGGGTACAATTTATAATTTATTTATATACAAGATCTTTTCTTCTTTGTACTTTGTTAATTTTTTCAAATGCATTTCAATTGATTACAAAATAAAATATGTGTCACTTTCATATATACATAACATAGTTACAGTTAATTTCTTAAACTGATATAGTTCATATTCACTGTTTTCTTGCTTCCTGGTGGAATCTCTCTCTATTTTTGTGCTTTCTTGTATAGATGAATATAAATGTTACGTTATGACTCATATGACAGGCAAATGTATTCTATATACACCACAGTGTTTTCATCATCACATAGTCTATTCATAGGTGGGTAAATGGTATTGGAAAGTTGAAGTAGCTGTGGTGAAGTGGGATGTTATAAATACTTATAGGGAACTTAGTGTACTGACTGAGATCAGCTGTGAAGGTATCTATATCTATTAAGAGTAGTGTATTATAGATAACCTTACTTGCTACCACATATCTCTATATCTCAGTCAGAATTATTCTGGAATAGTGTGATGCTACGTTATGTGTCTAGGGTATGAGTATGGTGAAGTATAAGTCACAACAACAGACAGATAAACAATTTAATTTAATCCACTACTCTTGACAACACTGTGACACTCACATACATATAACACTCTACAAAGATATCTTAAAAGAGTCACTGATAAACTTTCGAATAACAATATGTATTCATTACTGGCATGAATGAATATGTGTCCTGATTCAACTACAAGGGAACCAGGAATCACAATCAATTTAAATTACAAGTTTTGTACAGAATGTATTTAATATGAATATTGTAGTGACATATATTATTACAAATGTTCTATGTGTGTCAGTTGTGTAGTAGTAAAATGAGGTAATACTGGTTTTGTTTTGTTCAAGCTCTGTTGGTATTTGTCATCATGACTTCAATAGTTTGTCTTTAGGGACTAGTATTGGAGATGTTCACAGTTCCTGATTTTAAGACAAGTAAATTCCCCTCTTAATGTTAATTTTTCAAAGTCAGTTCAAGATGAGGGGACATAATGTTGAGCTCAGCTGGCCAATTCGCTTATCTGGCGTGATGGCGGCAGGAAAGGACTCCTCTGCTCGAATTCTCCTCTGGGTTCAGGAGACACCTCACTGATAGCTAAAAAGACCAAGGAGTATGCTGTCCGACTCTGGATTCAGCAAAGCTCTGACCAGGTGCTGCTCAGTACCATCAAGACCACTGTCCCTGAAATCAAGAAGGATGTACCTTCTACTTCATAACTAACTTAAACTCTCTTGTTACATTGATCACAACACAGCACAAACATTGAGTTCAGAGCATTAGGCCAACTGTCAGCTTCATTTGAAATACTTTATTCCAGTATTACCCTTCTTAATGGTTACTACGCCTCTGCACTTCCAGCATTATTTCTTTCTAGTCAATCATCCAGGTGTCAGTGTACTGTTTGGCCATTCCATGCCGTTTTACTTCTCTCCGACACCCTCTGTTCAGGCTGGAGCATTACAGGCTTTACCTCACGTTGGCCACTGAACTACACATATATATACAGGCATAAATCAACAATTCACATTCAATTTTCATTAAAAGATATTGAATGGTTCAAGCTTACCACAATTCATACGAATAACACAGATACGTTGATTAGCAATGAATTCTGGCACAAACTGGCACAAATTTCCATCTGCCTATGTTCCAGGCTTTTATTGAGCAAAATATATGCTGGCTTCAACGCACTGATGCTTTATCAAGCTATTTTAAACAAGTGGTTTCGAACTAACGCTCCCAAGTGTGTATATCAGCGAGTCTGACCAATGAGCCACGTTTCGACAAGTGTTTGAAAAAATGTTACCTTTCCCCGTTCCCCCTAACAACCAAGATAGTATTTATAGCCCGACCAATCGTGGTTAGGCTTTCATTTGTTGCGCTCCAATCAATTTGGAGTTTACATGGTAGGCTATTTCTGTAACGTAAATTTTTTTCAAACACGTTAAAAAAAAAATCTTATGAGCAGAAATGATTTTATGCTGTCAGGCACCCCCAATATTTTATTTTGGGTATAATTTATTAATTCCTGGACTATTTGCGTAACGTTTTTACATATTATTTGTCAGCAAGCCCTAAGGAACCCAAAAATACTAATTTAAAGGAGCTACGTGGCTGCGTTCAAAATATGCAATTTCTTTTACCTCCTGTTTCGAAGATGTTCTGTCTGGGTACTGTTATGTTTTCAACCGTAAACCCATCTAATGTTATCTTTTCTAATAAGAGTTTTTTATGATTTATAAACCTAACTCTGGGAAAGGGTAGTGTATTTTATCACTGTCCGTCTGAAAAAGTTAGTGCTTGTAGACTTACACGCGTGATAGTAGTAATTGTGTATCGCGCGACGCGTGTTTAATGTTCGGCTTTCTGCCTCTCCCTTCTCGCTATCCTTTTGTCCATCTGTTCGTTCGTTTTGGTAACGTAATGTAGAAAAAGACATGAATGGAATTTAAAATTTAGGTCATTACGCAGTCTGCCTCTCAATGCTTTTCCAAGAAATACAGCACACTTATCTGAAACAAAGTCCTTCCTAGGCCTCGTACAGCAGTATGATTGGATAGAACCCCACCACTGCGGGTTCTCCACTCGTCAAGATGACACAGTTAATACTGGCAAAAGCTCTGACAAACTTGAACATCTATTTGCTGACTTGGTCACTAGATATTGTGTATGACACTCAGGGCAGAATATAACCTGAAACAATATATACAACCTACGTAGTATCGCTCATTATCTCCTTAGGCAGTCAGGAGATATAGTGAGACAGTTCAGACAAGCTGTGGTTAATCATAAGAGACATAGTAAGTCATGAATAACACAATTCGTTCCAGTACTAGCACCATAGTTCAGTAATTCACTTGTTACAGTTCTGTCCATGACTTGCTTCAATAAAATCATATAGGCCTTATGGTAATCATTGTGTCATATAAAAAATAATAAAGAAAATCAATCTGTTATTGTCATCCCTTCCTCCAGTTTCGATAGTCCTTTCCAGCAAGCTTTCTTTGATCCTTAGCCGCCGACCGTCAAAGCAGTCAGTGGCCATCACGCCTGGTGCCGTCTTGTAGGTCAACAACAAATTGATTCCATTTTGCTCGATCGGTGGCCGTCCTTCGTACAGTGCCCCAACTCTGGTTCATTCTTTGTATCTCAGCCTCCACAGTCCTCAGCCAAGTTGTTTTTGGTCGGCCTCTCTTTCGTTTTCCTTCAGGGGTCCATTGCATAGCTGTTCTTGTGGTGGCATCGGGGTCTCTTCTTCTGCCAGCTATGATGGTGTGCATGTCCTCTTGCTTGCTCCGAGTAAGCAGATCTTGGTTGGTGATGGTATTCGGCCTAAAGTTCGGTGAATTTTTCTACTTATTTATTACACAATGAAACTAAACTTACACACTTCGGGTTTTCCTCCAGAAAAAGCACAATGATTCTACACATGCTAATATTTCTTTAAACACACCTTGATAATATATATATATATATATATATATATATATATATATATATATATATATATATATATATATATATATATATATATATATATATATATATATATATATATATATATATATATATATATATATATATATATATATATATATATATATATATATATATATAAAATTAAAATCTCGCTTACCCTTAATCACAGACAGGCTTTTAATGGATACACAGTCTGCTCACACTTCTGCTGATTGTTGCCATCACATGGAGGTGATATAATTGCTGTGCTCTGTGTCTGTAGTTTGAATTAGGCAGCGAGTGTGTGTGTGTCATTCTTCTCTCCCCTTATATAGTGGTCTTGCGAATGTACGAGGTGACAACTAGACCAAAGTACGTTTTCATGCATCTAAAATCGTGTAGGCAAGGCAAGGCATGCTTAAATAGCAAATCTAAAATAATTCTGGAATCCTTATTTCTGCACCGATTTCCTCCATCTTAGGCTTATTTTACTCACTTGAATGAGCTCTATCACTATGGATATCCACTTTACCCTATAGTTTATCCGACTATTTAGTGGAGCAGCCAAAACAGGGAAAGACACAACACGGTTCATGCTCCACTGTCTTCTATTCATAATAACTTTGACTCTACAACACATCCAGTGAATCTATTGCTATCTACCTAAAGCTAATGATCCCTATTATCGACTTGGGTCCTTCTTTATGCAAATTGTACGGTGATAATTTTTTTGAATAATGCCGAGGTATGATTCAGACTTCATTACAGATACCCCCCCCCTCCCATTCTAAAGCGTAAACTATCTGTTCGAGCTTCAACTCTGAGATCACTATGGACCACGAAATGTCTACCATAAAGAAATTTCAGGAATTTATTTATGGCACAGACCAACGCCAAACATTCTCTTTTAACAGTTGAGTAATTTCTCTCCGCTTTATTCAATTTGCAGCTGGCATTGGCAACTGGGTGCAATTCTTCTGGCTGTGCTTGTGATCTTTGCAATAATGCAGCCCCTATCCCGATGTTGCTAGCATCAGTCTTAACCACAAATTCTTGACTAAGATCTGGAAGACTCAGTATAGGCCTACTTGTGAGTTTTTGCTTTAATTCTGAATACGCTTTCTCACAATCCGCCGTCCACTCAGTTTTGTCGGGTTTCCCTTTCTTTGTCAAATTCATTAGAGAAGCACACAAACTGTTGAAATTCTGAATATATTTTTGGTAGAAACCACTTAGTGAGACAAAATATCTCACATCTTTCTTAGTTTGTGGTCTTGGTGCTTTCTGCAGTTTTTCTAAATTCCTGGGGTCAGGGATTGTGCTACCCTGATAACTCCAATTCCTGGCAACCAACGCAACATTTAGTAGGGCGAGCGGTCACGTTTGCCTATCTGAGTCTATCTAACAACATTTTTAGTGATGATAGGTTTTCCTCAAATGTTTCTTTTGCTATGAGGATATCATCCATGAAATTGCTGATAGCTGGGTTTTGTAAGGGATCCAGTAATTTCCTCAGCATCCTGGAGAAAACAATCGAAAGGCAAGACATTCAATTCGTAATGCCCATCCGAGGTGCTAAAGGCCAGCAATGATCTGATTTCAGGTTTGACGGGAATCTGGTAATACCCTTTACTCATATCCACTTTAGAGAAATATTTTGCCTTGTTAAACCCAGCAAACAGTTGATTCGTGTCAGGCAATGGATCCACCTGAGACTCTGCCACTGCATTTAATTTTCTGTAATCAATGCAGAGTCTATGTTCGCCAGAGGGTTTCCTCAGCAAAACCACACTGGCACTATAAAATGACTCATATGGGGAAATGATATTTTCTTACCGCAAGAAATCAATTCTCCCTTTAAAGTTGCTATATTATTTCAGTCCATGTCCGCATCAATACTTCCAATGGACCGTGTATGGGCCGGCCAACTTACAACATTGCCGGAGCCATTTCCAATGCTAATTTAAACAGCAGTATAATAAAGTTGGCGGTGCATCAGTCAAATGATTCGTACAGCCCAATCTTCCACTACCTATTTTTCTGGGGTTTCCCCGCAGTTTCCTTATCAAAGGTGGCGGACTAACCACACTTCTATTTTTATCCAGTTCCTGGTGTTCTGAACAAAATCTTATTGGTATGGGATGTGTTGTATCCCCTCCCCCTAGGTCCTGTTGGTTTTCCCAACGTGTGGGGTTTACCTTGCTACATTGTGCACAGGCAGTCACATACCAAGCTATGTCTACAGTGATACCTGGCCAATAATACAGCACTGCTATCCTTTGACAAGTGGTACCATTTTTCATATGTCCATCGTCTGATACAACATGTGCTAGTTCCATAACCTTGTCCCTATAAGTAGATTATAAAGTTTTAACAAAATCTCTAACAAACAAACTAAAACCATTCATGGCGACCCTCATACCCGAAGATCAGCAGTGTAGCGTCCAACACAGAATTATCCATCAACACACACATTTCATAAGAGACATAATTATCTACACACACCAGAAGAATTGTCAGTCTTCAGTTTTTCCCTTGACCAAGAGAAAGCCTTTGACAGAATATCACACTCATACCTCCACAAAACATGACTACATCGCAGCATAAGTGAACGCTTCAGACAATGGATTAATATTATGTACATGAAGCCCGAGAGCAAAGTGTTAGTAAATCATACATTAACTAACACTTTCAGGCTAACAAGATCTGTCAGACAGGGATGCCCTCTCTCTCCTTTACTGTATGTTCTTGCATTAGAACCACTACTAGAGAACATTAGAAAAGACAGCTCTATTAAGGGCTCGTTCATACAAGGGAAAGGTAAACAAAAGTTGCTCGCCTATGCAGACGACACCATCTTTTTCCCACCAAACGAAAAGTCTATAGAAAATATCTTCAACAAATTTACAGACTTCAGCAAAGCTAGCGGAGCAAAAGTAAACGTTCAAAAATCAACAATAATGGGCATAGGCAAATGGAAGAACAAAGATTAATTTCCCTTCGGGACAACACCAACAAACAGCATCAACATTTATGGCATAACCTTTTCCCTCACACCCAAATCGCACACACAGAGACACATGAAAGAATCTAACATCCAAAATACGAGTCATGCTGCACCGATACAAATACAAAACCACAACGATTTTCGGACATACAGCATTAAACACAAGACACTTATGAAAGAAAAAAAGAACACGGAGGGATTACCCTTCAAGACATAGAAACAAAGATCCAGCACTCAGAATTAAATACATAGGCAGCATCATCAAACACCCAGAACGACACACACTCGCTCATTATTACATGGGACTCACACTTTCCAATCTGAGACCACTGAACAATGCAATCCCCCATCACTTCGGCCCTGTGCCGTCATTTTATAAGACATGCTGGACATGAAAAATTAATTCATCAGAAAAAAATGTTATATATATATATATATATATATATATATATATATATATATATATATATATATATATATATATATATATATATATATATATATATATATATATATATATATATATATATATCTATATATATATATACATCTATATATATATATATATATATATATATATATATATATACATTTAGTTAAACTCCAAGCACCACCATTACACCTAAGAATTAAAAGAGGACAGAAATATGCTATAAAAAAATTACACCAAAACCTTGCACAACCCAAAAATCACTGTTAAAGCAGGAGAGATCAATTTTAGACTAATATACAACATGACACCCACAACAAAACGAGAAGCACACAGATCTAACCAAATAACAAAATGTCAGCTTTGTAGGAAAAGCATCCAAGAAACAGAAGATCGATTGCTTTTTGAATGCAGTATAATCACACCTACAATGAAACTACTGCAGAAAATCATCGATTCACATACAAAACAAAAATCAGATACCTACGAAGCAATCATGTTAAACATAATTGCGAAAACAGAAAAAAGCACACACACACATTGATTATTTTATCAGAATTTAGAAATCAGATTTGGTGTTTTCGGAATCTTGCCATGTTTAATTATCGTATTTTCAACACTGGTTCTTTCTGCACATTTTTCGTCAGAAAGTTGTATCAATCGCCCCTGAGAGGGTACCTCTTTCTTAACGAGGCAGCCTTGATTCGTAAAACGACGGTCTGACCTTGCCCACAGATCCCTAAGTGTGTTTGTGGGAAGTCTTTGACGCTGATATTGTACTGCTAATACTTTTAAATTCAGGGGGAAATATTTACAGTACGGCGAAGGAAAAATCACACAGCATTGCCTAACATTTTAATTAAGAATGTACGATGGTCAAACCAGTGACAATCGGGAAAAGACCGATTGACTTCTGGAAAGACAGATGACACTGGGAAAGACTAGAAACCGGCTGACCGGGTTAGCAACCCGTAAGCTGTATTCAATTGCTATAGAACCCCAGAACGATAGATGCCCCCAGGATTCACCGAAAGGGGGGAGAATGATGAATCCACAGGCGCCTCATTGGAATCGACCAGACCCGTTATACGGACTTCGAGCTCTGAACAACGGCTGGAGTTTCCATGTGCCTGTGGTAGGGAATTCTCTACTCAGAGAGGAATGAAAATCCACAGAACGAAAAAGGGGTGTGGGAGGTCATCAGGGGGAGATCAACAGCGCTCTGTCTCGACGGATAAGACGTTAGAAGAACGCAGCCAGGAGTCAATCCACAGTGCTGAGTACATTCAAGTTGATCTGCCTGATGATGATCTCACACACTTCTTGGACGGGAAGAGAGATGCAATCAAGTTTCCACCCGCCAGTGCAAAAGGGCTTTGGGAACAGCTGGACGAAGCCTTGGCAAAAGAGTTGGATAACAACCTGAAGCAGATAACTTTGGAGAAGAAGCTGGAAATCTTCGGCGACATAATATATCTGCACTGTCGCAAAGTGTTCGGAGTGAGGGAGGCGACGGAAAGTAACCCACCACGAAAAAGCAGAAGACAAATTAAAATAGAAGAAATCAGAAAACAGAAGAAGCATGCCCGAAAACTGTTCAAAAACGCAGTTGCCGCAGAGAAGGAAGGGTTACAACAGGTTTGGGAGCACCTGAAAGGCCAACATAATGCCCTTTGTAGAGCAGAAAGGTTGTGCAGGAAGAAAAGGAAGACTCGAATGGATAGGGAAAGATTCTTCAGGGAGCCCTTCAAGTTTGCCAAAGAACTGTTTGAGCAGCCACGGTCGGGTACGCTAAACATCAGGAAAGAAGACCTGGAAGAACACCTTGGAATGACATATTCAGATGGTCGCAAAGATGAGCCGCTCAGCAGCATGGCAGGCCTTAAATGGCCGAGTAAGCCAGGAGCTGAATTTAACACCAAGCCCCCAACGGTGCAAGAGGTAGAAAGCATTGTCCAGAAAGCTCGATGCAAGTCAGCTCCAGGTCCTAATGGTGTTCCATATGTGGTGTATAAGAGATGCCCTGAGGTGCTCAAACGACTGCTTCGTTTACTGAAGAGTGCGTGGAAAACCCAGCTTGTAAGCAAGGAATGGAGAAAGGCGAACGGAGTCTACATCCCGAAGGAGCAAAATTCCACAGACATCAGTCAGTTCAGGCCAATCTCACTACTCAATGTGGAAGGGAAGATATTCTTCTCAGTGATGGCGAAAAGACTCACTACATACCTCCTGGCAAATGGGTACATTGTCACTACCATTCAGAAAGGAGGTATCCCAGGTACACCAGGATGTCTAGAGCATGCCACAATGATATGGGAAGCAATCCAAAAGGCAAAGTCTGACAGAACAAACCTCCATGTAATCTGGTTGGATTTAGCGAATGCTTATGGATCCGTTCCACACCAGATGTTGTGGCAGGCCCTAGAAATGTATCATGTTCCACAAGAGATTGCAGCAATGCTGAAGCTGTATTTCGCAGGGTTTGCTGTCAGATTTTCAACCAGAGAGTACACAACGAAGTGGATTGGCCTTGAAGTTGGAATTGCGATGGGATGTACCATCTCTCCGATACTATTCGTGATGGCTATGCAGGTAATCCTCAATGCGGCTGAAGGAATGGCTATAGGTCCAAAGCTCGGTGGAATGTGTCTCATGCCACCGCTCAAAGCATTCATGGATGACACAACAATTCTGACATCAGATGAACATCAGGCCCGGAGGATGTTAGCACGCCTGGATGAACTAGTCAGCTGGTGCAGAATGAGCTTCAAACCCAAGAAGTCGAGAAGCCTATCAGTCAGGAAAGGGAAGATAGCAGAGGTCATATTCACGGTTTCCAACCAAAGAATCCCTACTGTCATTGAGGAACCTGTTAAAAGTCTTGGCAGGGTGTACGATGCCTCATTAAAAGACTCAAATGCAGTGCAACAGACAATAGAAATGGCAGACAGAGGGCTACAGATCATAGACCAAAGCAGACTCCTGGGGAAGTTCAAACTGTGGTGCCTCCAGTTCATGTTGATACCAAAGTTGCTGTGGCCACTGCTTATATATGAAATAAGCACAAGTACAGTGGAAGCCATAGAGAAGAAGGTCAACAAGTTCATGAGAAAATGGCTAGGAGTACCACCAGGTCTGTCAGATGTAGCACTGTACTGCAAAAAGTCAAAACTTCTGCTTCCTTTCAAGTCAGTTGTTGAAGAGTACAAAGTTGGAAAGGCAAGGCTTGCAATGATGCTACGCGAGTCAGCTGATGACGTGGTTAAGTCCATTCAGCCCACACTGAAAAAGGGAAGGAAGTGGAAAGTGGAAGAAGCTGTTGATGCTGCCCAAGAGTCACTCAAACTGAGGGAGGTAATCGGATACACACAAACGAATAGACGGGGATTTGGTCATGGAGACATCTGCTGGTGGTCCAAGGCATCAAGCAGGGAGCGCAGAGACATGGTAGTTCAGGAGATACGAGAAGCTGAGAATGATAAGAGGTTGCAAAAAGCAGTGCAGCAGGTCCAACAAGGCCAATGGACTACATGGGAAGGAGCCCTGCAGAGGTCCTTGACATGGAATGAAATATGGCATATGGCACCTCTTAGGCTCAGCTTCGTTGTCAGATCACTGTATGACCTGCTGCCGTCGGCCACCAACCTTGTGAAATGGGGAAAGTCGGATGATGAGCAGTGCCCCCTGTGCCAGGGGAGGCAGACACTTGAACACGTGCTCTCAGCGTGTAAGGTGTCATTAGGGCAAGGGCGATACACTTGGCGCCATAACAAAGTGCTAAATGAGCTTGCTGCGACAATAGATCTGGCAAGAATGAAGGCGAATAGCAAAGTCCGGCCAGACACCGCAAACACATACTTTCTGAGGGCAGGAAAGTCAGCACACCCCAAACCGAATAAACCTGGTAGCAGTTTACCATCTCTTCTTGATTGTGCAAATGATTGGGAGATGGCGGTAGACCTACCTGGACGAGGGGCATATCCAGAGAGTATCAGGAAATCGCGGAGACGGCCGGATATAGTGCTTCATTCTGCAGCAACGCTTCAGGTCATACTGATTGAACTGACAGTGCCATTTGAATCCAGATTAGATGAGCAACATTTGTTCAAAGCGGCCAAGTATAGTGATCTGGCCGCGGATCTGAGACACGATGGGTTCACTGCAAGGGTCATGGCTGTTGAAGTGGGCGCAAGAGGGCTTGTGGCTGCATCAGTGTATGATCTATTGAAACTGTTGGGGCTGAGGGGACAGTCGAGAACAAGGGCCCTGAAGAGGCTTAGTGAAACTGCCGAAAAGGCATCAGGCTGGCTGTGGAACAACCGCAATGGGGAATGGAGATCGTAACAATAAACGCTGCGGTACAGAAAACACCAGGATTTTTCTAAGTCCACAATACGCTGAGGTTTGTGGTGGACTAGTGAACGGGCTGCGACTCAGGAGCGACAAGCGGTGTGTACTATAAGGGGTGTCAGTATCAAAAGTCCAGTGGGGAACGCGCAGTGGCGACTCGTTGACTTCGCGCTGGTGTCTCAGTGTGTGCGACGGAACGAACGGAATAATTTGTCTTCTCCTTGTTACTTTCACAATTGCCTCCACGGCTGGCGGAGTTGTGGAATTTAAAGTTGCTACGATAAGTGAAATGGGTTCATTTTCGATGCAAGACAACAGGAAGCTGAGACGCTTGGGAGTCATGACCCAAGTGGGCCCGCCCCCCTTAGAGTGTAAAGGAGTATATAGGGCCGAAACACTTGTCGGACGGGGGGACTTCTTCTGATGATCAGATTGCTTCCTGTTGTATCGCTCTGTAAAGAGTTTCCTATCATCTCTGTACGAGTATATATCACACGTTGGTTGTTTTATTATTATGTTAATGAAAGTAGACTTTTGGAAGGAATATGTGTGTACGGGTGTATATGGCTTTTATAAGTATTTCAATTGAGCCTTGTATTTTAATAATGCACATGATGTTTGTAATATTGTGTAAAAAGCAAATATATATACTCGTATATTGTAACGGGAGGTTTTTTTTAAAGTTAAAGTTTATATGTAAGTATTTTATATTTGATAGTAGATTAATATCCAGGTGTTTCAGTTGATACCAGGATAGAAAGCCAGTCAAGAGTTCTGGTCTTAAAAGTAATACCCCAGTCTTAGAAATAAGCACTGGTGTATGGATATCATAGAAATAGTCAGACTGTGAAAATCCTGGCCCAGATGGTAAGAAGCAGTACCCGGATTTAAGGTGTCTCCTTCCTGTGACTTTTCTATGATTAATTAATTTCTAGGGGATAACTAAAATGAACATTTACTTTAAACACAATTGTAAAAGTGAATAAGTCTTCAGGTACAATTATAATCTTTTAATATTTACATTAATCTTCTTTTTCTGCTATTTGGAAATGAGCATTAAAATATACACAAAATATTCACACCATTAATGTTATTTATTAACTAATGTGTTGGTAGGAATGTCTTTCCTTCTGGAAAATGTATTTACTTGAAACAAAGTCCTTTAGAAATTTTAATAAGTATTATTGTCCTTTACACTTCTGGATCTTGACAATATCCTCTTGTATAGTAAAGTTAATGAATACTGGAATCAATCTTAATCAATAGTACTATATCACTGTTCTCTTAGTCCTGTGACTTTACAAATTACTGTCATCATTTGACTGAATTCTACAATAATTAGAATACTGTTGTAGAAGTTTGTTTAATATCACAAACATTGGCTGTCGGTTCATATATGGATTCTGTCAGTGCCTTAATTGACACTTATCTTTGACTCTTGATAGTGCTGACACTGAACGGTCACTGTATTTATCAGCATTGGCAGACCCAGCAATAGGGGTACCAATGACCAGCTGTAGTTCACTCTTTGGGGTCCTGCACTTTTGTGGGATTGCCTCTGATGAACAGCACATGCTTCTGATACTTGATAGTCTAGTTTGAGTTGTTACATGGAACCTGAAACACCATATCAGTCTTGGCTAGTATCTGGCTAGACTTGTACTGACTAGCACAGATGTCAGACCAGCCAGTCATCAGATGTCGAAGTTATACAATCATAGTAAGTAAGGACATCATTTCAGTGATACAATAGAAGCATTAACATTTCAATTAATTGTAACTGACTAGCACAGATGTCAGACCAGTCAGTCATCAGATGTCAAAGTTATACAGTCATAGTAAGTAAGGTCATCATTTCATTTATTTATATCTAGTAACCATCATCTGGTTTGATCCTCTCCTGTACATCCTTTAATATTTTATAGTTTGATCCTTCCAAATATTACACACAGATTTTCTAATATTCCTGAATATGGTTGATCCTTCACATCAGGTATACTGAGGCAATTCTTAGCCTCTACACAAAATTAATACACATCATATATTACCCTGCAATAAATAAATTATATACATGATAGTTATCATAATTTCAGCTTACCCTCTGTCTTCAGAAACCAGACACTGGACTTGGTAGATTGCTCACAATTCAGATGGCAAAGGGGTAGTGGCAAACTCTGCATCAAGTCGGTCTCAAACTTTCTTTCAATGTGTCCTTTCAATTTAGCGTTCCGCTTTTTATTGGCTCCAGCGTACGACTGAGAGGTACTGACGTCACAATCTAAAACTAGACCTGACATTTTCTTCCCGAACCAGGGATTTCATTCGATGTGTGCATTTCCTGAAACTTTCCTTTCATCATTCTCAGCTTGTATACTATCAATCATGTTCCACCCTATCTTGTTTTATACAGCCCATTTAGATCTAACTTCCTAACCATGTAATTCCACAATCTGTCACTTCGTTAATTTTCAATTTTCAGCAGATGTGGGTTTTGCATGCTTTCCACTCAATTGTAGACACCAGTATTCAGCATTAATTTATGTACATGCTAAACTTCTACCGTTGTTCCTTATATCCATTTATACACAATCCTCTCCTGGAATCAAAGGTGAAATCCTTTTCACAATAATTCCATTCTGATCAATTTTATCCCTTCCAGTCGATGACTAGACTTCGACAAATCAATGTATGTCAACACCTCCATATTGCCTAATGCTTACCGTAGGCTCTGCTGGCCCCGTGATTCGCGATAGACGATTGGTCAGTAAAACTGCGTGAGCCGCTTTGCACAGTATTGTAAACAACTTTTGCGACAGTGCTCCCCCATATTTTAAGCTGGATGCTATCTAGCTTAACTATTGGGTACAATACAGTTGCAAATCTATCATTCAGAGGTTAGTTTTCCTTCCTTCTATCCTGTTCTAGTTCTGTGGGATGGCGACTGAGAAAATCAGCACCCACATTCTGTTTTCCAGGAATATTTTCAATAGTAAAGGAATATGGCTGAATCAATAACGACCATCTTAGCAAACGACGATTTGCATGACGTGATGAAGCCAGGAATGCCAGGGGTTGATGGTCACACTGGACAACAAATGGCTTGCCATACAAATATGGTTGAAACTTATTGATGGCCCACACCAATGCTAAACATTCCCTCTCTATAGTAGAGTAATTCCTTTCTGCAGAGTTCAACTTGCGGCTGGCATACGCAACAGGAAAAAGTTCCTCAGGCTATGTCTGAGACTTTGTCAATAGAGCTGCACCAATTCCAAGATTGCTTGCATCAGTCCGTATTATAAACTCTTGCGTCATATCTGGCAACTTCAGAATAGGCATACTGGTGAGTTTATGCTTTAATTCTAAATAAGCATGCTCACACTGTGCCGTCCACTTAATTGTATCAGGTTTTCCTTTCTTTGTCCGATCAGTCAAAGGTGTACATAAGATGTTGAAGCCTTTGATGTATTTTTGATAGAATCCACATAATGATAGCTGGCAGACGCTGGAGCTGGGTTGGTCATGTCCTCAGAAGAGACCCCGATGCCATCACAAGAACAGCTATGCTTTGGACCCCTGAAGGAAAGCGAAAGAGAGGCCGACCAAAAACAACTTGGCGGAGGACTGTGGAGTCTGAGATGCAAAGAATGAACCAGAGTTGGGGCACTGTACGAAGGATGGCCACCGACCGTGCAAAGTGGAATCAATTTGTTGTTGCCCTACAAGACGCCACTAGGCGTGATGGCCACTGACTGCTTTGACGGTCGGTGGTTAAGGATCGAAGAAGAGAAGAAGACATAATGATACAAACGACCTCACATCCTTTTTTGTCTGTGGTCTAGGTGCATTTCTTAACTTTTCTATATTTTTGGGATCAGGAGACATATTTCCCTGACAAATTGTATGTCCCCAAAATTCTAATTCCTGACTTTCAATAACACACTTTGTTGGACGAGCAGTCAAACCTGCCTCTCTGAGTCTATCCAGTATCATAGATAAGGAATGTCATCCATAAAATTAGGGATGGCTGAGTTTTTCAAGGGCTCCAGCAATTTCCTCATCATCCTTGAAAATACGCTTGGTGCGTTTTTCAACCCAAATGGTAGCACATTAAATTCGTAGTGGCCATCCGAAGTGCTAAAAGCCAGCATGTGTCGGATCTCGGGTTCGACGGGAATCTGGTAATACCCTGTACTTAGATCCACTTATGACTCTGTGACTGCATTTAATTTCCTGTAATCAATGCAGAGTCTATGTTCACCAGAGGGTTTCCTCAGCAAAACCACACTGGCGCTATAATATGACTCATATGGCGAAATGAAAAGTTTCTTACATCAAGAAATCAATTCTATCTTTAAGGTGGCCATATTATTCCAGTCCATGTCCGCATCAATACTTCCAATGGACCGTATATAGGCCGGCCAACTAACAACGTCGCCGGAGCCAGTTCTGATGCTAATTTAAACGGCAGTATAATGAAGTTGGTTGTGCATCAGTCAAATAGTTTGTACAGCCCAATCTTTCACTACCTATTTTTCTGGGGTTTCCCCGCAGTTTCCTTATTAAAGGTAGCTGACTAACCACACTTCTATCTCTACCCTGTTCCTGGTGTTCCGAACACAATCTTGTCGGTATGGGATGTGTTGTACCCCCTCCCTGTACAATACGGAGAGTCGCCATGGTTACTGGTTTTCTGGGGGACCCTTTGTGAGATGGGGTTCTCTTATCCACTATGTCTACCCTTTTATTTTCAGGCCTACGTCCGCCCCAATGCTTCCCTAGGTCCTGTTGGTTTTCCCAACGTGTGCGATTTACCTTGTCACATTGTGCACAGGCAGCCACAAACCGAACTATGTCTTCAGCGATGCCTGGCCAATAGTACTGCACTGCTGTCCTTTGACAAGTGGTACCGATTTTCATATGTCCACCGTCTGCTACAACATGTGCTAGTTCAATAACCTTGTCCCTGTAAAAAGATGGCAGTACTAGCTGTCTATGCTCATTGGGTCCTGTTCCAGCTTTTCTGTGTAGTAATCCATCATTTACATAAAACTGTCCTTTCTTTGGGGGGGTTGTAGCTTTTTGGCAATTTGCCAAAACAAGGTTTTAATGAGATATCTTCAGCTTGGACCTTTTTCATCTTTCTCGGATGAATATTAATTGTACTGTCCTTCTCCTTCTTAGGGCTAGACCTAGTCTGGAGTGTTGCCATGATCACAAGTTTTACTGGGTCACCCAAGAAGACATATCTGCTTCCTATTACCAGCGGGTATATAGGATCATCACTCACTGCTGCTCTTATCACTCCTTCCACGTAGCGAGTCCTGACATTGATCCTTGCTATGTGAAGTGTCATGGTGGCGATTCCCTTTAATTCCGCTTGTATCTCCACGGTTTCTGTGGTGTGTTGATCAGGGTGCACTAAGGATGCACTCACGACTTATTCGTATTCCAATCCTGAATCATAGAGGCACCATATTTTAGTGCCGTTACATGTTACTTCTTCACAGGTGGGGAGATGATGGAGGTCTTTCTGACTAGCTGCCAGTTCCTTCCTTCCCGTGTCCCCTGTTATAAGACATGCAGCGTGATATGGAGGGATTTTCTTTCCACAGTCCGAAGTATTGTGGTTGTTCATTTTACAAATTTTGCACCACTTATCTCCATGTTTGTATGGTTTCTGTTCCTGAGTCTGAGGGTTTTTGTCCTTATTATCAAATCTTCACTTATTTTCGTATGGTTGGTCCTTTTGGTCAAACTTGGTATTATTTTGTGGTGGCTTATATCCTTCTACTTGCTTTCTTTTTGTTCATACCAGTTCAGCTTAAGCTGCTTGGTATATCTCTGCACATTTTAAAATGTCTTCCAGCCTCTCTGCTCCTTGTTCCATAAGAAATTTCCTCATTTCTTGAGGAATGGAATCTTTCACTTGCTCCAACATAACGATTTCTTTCAGATCCTCATAGGTTTTCTGATATTTACCTAAACTACTCCATTTTACCAAATACGTTTCTAGTCTAGCTGAGAACTGGTTATAGGTTTCTCCAGGTAGAAGTTTAGCAGTTCGGAATTTCTTCCGATACGCCTCTGAGTTTTTTTCATAACGAATAAGTAATGCTTGCTTTAAGATTTCATAATTTTCCTGATCTTCTTTGGGGAGTTTCAGAAACACATCATATGAACTACCTATCAATCCTTGAGATAACTTCAAACTCCATTTTTCCTTTTCCAATCCATATGTGGAGGCAAGCCTTTTATACCTGTCCAGGTATATCTCAATTTCCTCCTCTTTCTCCACAAATAGTTCCAAGTGGAAGTTCATGGATTCACTTGAGGTGTTTTGGCTGGAGTTACCCTCAGAGTGAAGTGAGCTACTACCATGGGTGCTAGTACCAGCCTGAAGTTCAAGTTCAAGCTGTCTCATTTTCAGCTCATGGTCTCTGTCTGCTTGTAACTCCTTTCTTCTCTCTCAGCTTCTACCTTTTTTGCTTGAACTTCAGCTTCCAACATTAATCTCTTTTCTTCCCTCTCTGCTTCAAATTTCTTGGCTTCTCTGTCTGCTTCAAATTTCTTGGCTTCTCTCTCTGCCTCTAATTTCTTCTCTGTCTATATACTTATCACACTCAGTCGTGACATACTGGACCAGAGCATCACCACTCATACCTAGATCCTTTCCCATCTGCGGTGTAGCAGACCTAAATTTGACCAAGTCAGCCATGATGTATCTGTAGCCTAGTAGTGTAAGCTGTCTTACTCAAACTAAATTAATACAATATAATTAACTTAATTAAAATTAAAGTTAATTAAACTGACATCACCATATATGAAACAGCTCTCTTTATCCTGTACTCAATGGTTCTCCCAAAAATTGTATTTCCTACTTTGTTAACTCTTTCTAAAGCATTTCTACAACAAATTTTCTAGACAGCAGAAATAGAATGTTGGCTCTGGAATATCAAAGATATCCGGCGAACGAGACCCCAGTGTAACGAGAGGTTTTTTTTAAGTTAAAGTTTATATGTAAGTATTTTATATTTGATAGTAGATGAATATCCAGGTGTATCAGATGATACCAGGATAGTATGCCAGTCAAGAGTTCTGGTCTTAAAAGTAATACCCCAGTCTTAGAAATAAGCACTGGTGTATGGATATCATAGAAATAGTCAGACTGTGAAAATCCTGGCCCAGATGGTAAGAAGCAGTACCCGGATTTAAGGTGTCTCCTCCCTGTGACTTTTCTATGATTAATTAATTTCTAGGGGATAACTAAAATGAACATTTACTTTAAACACAATTGTAAAAAGTGAATAAGTCCTCAGGTACAATTATAATCTTTTAATATTTACATTAATCTTCTTTTTCTGCTATTTGGAAATGAGCATTAAAATATACACAAAATATTCACACCATTAATGTTATTTATTAACTAATGTGTTGGTAGGAATGTCTTTCCTTCTGGAAAATGTATTTACTTGAAACAAAGTCCTTTAGAAATTTTAATAAGTATTATTGTCCTTTACACTTCTGGATCTTGACAATATCCTCTTGTATAGTAAAGTTAATGAATACTGGAATCAATCTTAATCAATAGTACTATATCACTGTTCTCTTAGTCCTGTGACTTTACAAATTACTGTCATCATTTGACTGAATTCTACAATAATTAGAATACTGTTGTAGAAGTTTGTTTAATATCACAAACATTGGCTGTTGGTTCATATATGGATTCTGTCAGTGCCTTAATTGACACTTATCTTTGACTCTTGATAGTGCTGACACTGAACGGTCACTGTATTTATCAGCATTGGCAGACCCAGCAATAGGGGTACCAATGACCAGCTGTAGTTCACTCTTTGGGGTCCTGCACTTTTGTGGGATTGCCTCTGATGAACAGCACATGCTTCTGATACTTGATAGTCTAGTTTGAGTTGTTACATGTACCTGAAACACCATATCAGTCTTGGCTAGTATCTGGCTAGACTTGTACCGACTAGCGAAGATGTCAGACCAGTCAGTCATCAGATGTCGAAGTTATACAATCATAGTAAGTAAGGACATCATTTCAGTGATACAGTAGAAGCATTAACATTTCAATTAATTGTAACTGACTAGCACAGATGTCAGACCAGTCAGTCATCAGATGTCAAAGTTATACAGTCATAGTTAAGTAAGGTCCTCATTTCATTTATTTATAATTAGTAACCATCATCTGGTTTGATCCTCTCCTGTACATCCTTTAATATTTTATAGTTTGATCCTTCCAAATATTACACACAGATTTTCTAATATTCCTGAATATGGTTAATCCTTCACATCAGGTAGCCTACAAATTGAAATATTGATGCAATTCTTAGCCTCTACACAAAATTAATACACATCATATATTACCCTGCAATAAATAAATTATATACATGATAGTTATCATAATTTCAGCTTACCCTCAGTCTTCAGAAACCAGACACTGGACTTGGTAGATTGCTCACAATTCAGATGGCAAAGGGGTAGTGGCAAACTCTGCATCAAGTCGGTCTCAAACTTTCTTTCAATGTGTCCTTTCAATTTAGCGTTCCGCTTTTTATTGGCTCCAGCGTACGACTGAGAGGTACTGACGTCACAGTCTAAAACTAGATCTGAAATTTTCTTCCTGAACCAGGGATTTCATTCGATGTGTGCATTTCCTGAAACTTTCCTTTCATCATTCTCAGCTTGTATACTATCACTCTTGTTCCACGCTATCTTGTTTTATACAGCCGATTTAGATCTATCTTCCTAACCATGTAATTCCACAATCTGTCATTTCGTTAATTTTCAGTTTTCAGCAGATGTGGGTTTTGCATGCTTTCCACTCAATTGTAGACACCAGTAATCAGCATTAATTTATGTACATGCTAAACTCCTACCTGTTAAAGGCCAGTTGTTAAAGGGCGTGGTGGTTTTGCTCTATTACTTTTGATATATTAGTCTTTTCATTTCAGTTCCTTGCATCGTGCCTTCGATGTTAATTACGCGAATGTGGATGTTAAAAGAATTGTCGAATCATATGGAACTTGTAATTTCATTGACTTGATAAGTCGGTTCATTGAGTCCACAAATATTTAATACAGTTACACGTCAAGACGATTCATGCATGTTGATCACAAAAAGATACATATTATAACTTGAACATATATTGCATATGTATGTAGATATCCTATCAGTCCTTGTCCAATAAATCGAATTACTGTATGCAGATTGTCATAGCTGTATGCACGCGCGGTTGGGGTTTCCAACGGCCGACAGTGAGTCTATGAGTCTGGCAAAATCAAATACTATGGACTGTAATTCATCCTTCCTTAATTTTTACTTACGTACTGACCTTTAATCATTTCAAATCTTCGTAATAACAATGGACTGACCCATGTCCGTACTTGCATAAATATATATCTGTATGGCAATACCATGCCCAACATTGGAAGGGAAGTCAGACACGTCTTTACAGCTCGACGGTCAATGCAAAAAGGTCCCGTAGCTAGGTCACGGTCTGCGACCTAACAACGCTCACGCGTCATAATTAGAGCGTGAACTTCGCGTTCAGTAGTCGCTAACTTATTAACAGTAATTTATATTAAATGCTATGACCCTAAACGTAGCACACTGCCAAACCTAGCAGACAACGGTAATATTACTCCCGTAATATTTTTTCGCATCCACCTATTTATATATATACATGTGTCTTTTTTCTTTCTTTCTTTCTTTTTTCCGAACTTCCCCACCCCCTTTAACACACATCCTCATCCTCCCCTTTCTCCCCACACACACAACGTTAAAGATGAGGTACTCCATCACCCAATATTTTTGTCTTAAGTACACGTGTGAGAGTGTGTGCATGTATAAAATGTTTCATCCTCCTTTTTGTCATGTCCGCAGAAAGAAGCCTGCCTTTAAATTATTATTATTTTATTTTTTATGTATCTATTATCATTATTATTATTATTTTAATGCATATGTACATCTGTAGTTTATTTGTTTTATTATTATTTTAAAACGGATGATGCAGAAGAAAGCGTTTTTATAGGATAATTTTGCTCAAGTCAACAGCAGACCGTTGGTCTTCGGTCAGAATACGTGGGTGTCCACAATATTAAAAAAATGTTCTAAAGAAACGTTAATGCTGACTCTGGCCGTTCGCACCAGTTTCTAAAGCTATGGAGTGCTGTGACACGTTGAAGATTTACGACCAACGGTGTACGGCACCTGTAATTACGGGGACTCGGACAGTCACGACCGCCAGCATTGAAAGTCGGCAAATAGTGGTCGTTGAAATAGTGGCAGTGGAAATTCGTGTTAAGTGTGCATAATTGTGTATGTGAGTGTGTGTGTGAGAGCGATGGATACTTTATTTTCCACTGGGAATATTTTACAAACCGGGAAAATCCTATTCTTAAACATAATTGAGGCCAAATTTAATTTTGCTCTATTCATCTTGAGAAATTAAATAAGTAAGCCTAAAACATGTGGGTGCAAGTACACATGTGAATGTGAACGAATATGTGCAGTATTATTTGCGTGTATGTGTGCCAATGAAAGTGTAAGTTTGAGTTTTTATATGTATTATGCAATGTACTCTCCTTGTATTTCATTTTACTAAATGCACATGGTTTTGTATAATTGGAAAAAATACATCGTAAGTAATAAAATAAAAAAAACCTGGGTGATTTTCATCCTTTTTCTCCACGCCAGGGCCTACTAGCTTCCTGAAAGGCCACTCTCCAGCTGTGTGCTCAAGTATTACTTCTTTAACTGAAACTTGAACACCGCTGAGAACAAGGCAGACTGGCCACTCCACGTGGTCTGGGCCTTTCAATGTGCCTCTTGCCCTTTTCCGCCTATATTATCTCCAAGATGTCTTTATCCGGATCGTCTTCCATCTTAGGAATGGAAATACCCTTTATGTGTGTGGGTATGCATGTGAACATGTGTGCTGGTTTTTATTTTGTAATAGGTTTTGTGTACTCTATACAAAGATGTATTCATTAAAAACGGAACGTGTATCAATAATACCAACGGGCTGATCACCCGTTTGCCAGTCACTTCGATTACGGAAACAACAGCAAATGGATTGATTTGCCGTTGCCCTAAAGACGCCAATAGGCGTGATGGGAAACAATGGCAAAGAAAACCTATCTGCTGTTGCCCTAAGACGCCACTAGGCGTAATGGCCACTGACTGCTTTGACGGTCAGTGGCTAAGGACGGAAGAAGAAGAAGAAGAAGTGTATCAATAATGTAAACATATGGGGGAAAAAAACAAAAACATTGGAGGAAAAAATATTTCTCAGCACCCCTATTACTGCTTCAAGATAATCCTTCAACCCCAGTCTTTCTCTTCGTGACATTGTGTGCTAGGTCCTCGTGGCTAATCAGCACGCGTTGCGCAACACATACTGACCACCCCCGATCAATAGCCTCTCTCTCTCCCTGGTCTGCCTAGTGTGCATCCAATGCATCTTTGTTTCCGAAAACCAGATTGTACTCGCTTATCTTCTGAACACAGTCTTAACTTTCGTTTTATTTGAGTGTGTGCGGGCGTGCGACTTTTATTATTGCACATCTCCCCATGTATGTCACACTAAGAAGCTTTCATTAGCATCTAAAGACATGTAATTAAAATGGGTTTTAGAATATGTATGTACATGGTTATACATATGTGTACCGTACCCAATATGTACATTCTGCTTCCTTTTCTTCACACTTTTTTTGCCTCGGTATTATACATACCAAAACCCTTGGTTTTGAACATATAAACTCATACATTTGAGTATGCATGTGTACAAAAGTACTTGCGAGAACAGAGGAGTTTTCATTTGCCATGTAATTTTATCTCGTGTTCCTTGTTGTAAAATGTACATATTATGTAAACTTAAATGGAATGCAAATAAAAAACAAATATAAAAAAAAAACTGGAGAATCCTGTTTAGGGCTTTATGCTAGCAGATAGATAATGTTGGTCCTTTTCAGGACTTAGTATCTATCAACGCTGATCGGGCTAGCAGTCAACATAGGTTGAAAGGTGCGCGCGTCGCCAGAAGAAGGCAAAAACCGAATAAAAAAACAAAAACACAAAAATTGTCCAGCAATTTAAAAGTCAAAATATACTACTCGTCAAAAGTCAAGGGCCACTTAGAAAAACCTTGGTTGAAACCATAAAACAAATCTGATATAAACGTAATTGGTATCAGTTAAAACGGCATTTATTGAATACCAAATTGACATATCACGTAAAGAAATGGAAACACACATTCAAACGCAATGAATCTGTGAAGTGTGTCACCCACCTTTTCAAAAGTCACACAATAGATATTGGACATATAGAAATTTCAAAATCGGGTATGACCACCGTTTGCAGCAAGGCATTCAAGACAGCTTAGACGCATCGAGTCCACAAGGGTCCGAAGAGTATCCTGAGGAACAGCTTGCCATTCCTGAAGCAGAAATGCAGCCAGCTGTGCAACATCCATTGGCAGGGGGTGATTTGTTGACAATCTTCGACCAATGACATCCCAGAGGTGCTCAATCGGAGAAAGGTCAGGTGAATGAGCTGGCCACGCCATCCTGATGATCCCATGTTGCTGAATAAACTCATTCACCACACGAGCTCGATGGGGTCGAGCGTTATCATCTTGGAGGATGGCATTACCACCTATGGCCTCCAGAGCAGGCTGAACAATTGGTCTCAAGATTTCGTTCTGGTATCTTGGGCCGGTCAAGTTGCCTTGGATGATGTAGAGTGGGGTCCTGCCGTGTCTGTAGAAGCCTCCCCAGACCATGACAGAACCCCTATCATAACGATCTACCTCTAGAATTGTGTCATCAGTAAATCGCTCTCCTGGTCGTCTCCAAATTCGAATCCTGCCATCATTGAATGACACAGTGAAGCGAGCTTCACTAGTGAAGAGAACTTGACTCCATTGTTGCCTTGTCCATCGGATGTGCTCGCGACACCAAGCAACACGGGCTCTGCGATGAGCAGGAGTAAGGGGGATTCTGACTGCAGGACGTCGAGCAGCCAGTCCAAATTCATGTAAACGTCTGCGAATGATGCTTTGACTGACATTAACGTTTACAGTTTGTCTCAGCTGACATCTTAGAGTGGAACAAGTCTGTTCGATGGCGCAGGGCTGACAACAAGAGGTACCGGTCATCATGTCTATTGGTGCATCTAGGGCGACCTGGCCGGTGGCGATCCTCCACACTTCCTGTAGCCTGAAATCTCTTTGGATAGTGAAGTGTGACACTGCAAGCCGTCTAGCAACCTCACGGACAGATAAACCACTTTCAACCCACGCTATAGCCCTCATTCTTTGTAAGGTGTCAAGACTTCTTCTCGGTGGCATGGTTTTAGCAAGTGATGAAACTACCCTAAGTCTGCTGATTGTAAAACAAATTAAGAGTGAACTCTATTCAAGAAAAGTCGCCATTGCACTTGGAATGTCAATCAGCACGATTACTTCACCTGTTTGGTTGTACGGCAGTTTGAAAAAAAAAAAACAGATTAAAAATGTGAATTTATAGTCAGCAAACCAAATTGCACGTGATCACCATGGTTGTCAGTGAGTTGTTTTTATGCTTAACGTGCATAGAGGACTGTCAGAGGAAGATATTGCACCCATTTTTACTAAAAACTTCCTTCAATTAATCATTCTATGCGCTTATATAAAAGTGTATTGAAAATAATAGGGTGGCCCTTGACTTTTGACGAGTAGTAAACGTAAAATATTTTTTTGGCCGGCGTAAGGCCGCTTTATACAATTAAATGGATAGTTTTGGTCTGTTCGGTTTTTTTATTTTTGTGTGTTTTTTTTTCCTCTCCTTTTTTGGTCCACCGTTATTACTACAAGAAAAAGGGTGCGCTCTATAATTCCCCCCAAAAAAGATGGTGTAAGATTTTTTTATCTTTTTCCCCCCTCTCTTTTTTAAATCAACACTATCATTATAAAAAAAAATGTGCAATGTATAACTTTATTTTTTTTTCACTCTCTTTTTAAATCAACACTATCATTACAAAAAAATGGACAATGTATAACTTTAACAGTACAAGAAAGAGTGTGTAAATGAGTGTGTGCAAGGAGTGAAAGTTTCTTTTTTTTTCTTTACAGCTGCTCATTGTATTTTCATTTTTATACTTATATTCATGCTATTATTGTCAATGTTTGAATGCATATGCCTTTGCAAATTGCACTGAATGTGAATAAAGATGTTTATAAAAATTAAAAAAATAAATTAATTAAAGGCAAATTCTTGCCTTACATAAAACAAGAAAATTGCAGGGGGAAAAAAGGCGGTGCTCCCAGGTTGAGGCCCTTCCATTGCACTCCGGTTTGGTTGACCCCTGCGATCACCCCAAATGTGGGTGACTCGGGTGCGTAATTCTTTCGTTCGCGCTATCCCCTGACTAATACAAACAACATAATTGGTCTAGGTTGTATAATTGAAAATTGTTTTAGATATTTTAGCACGAAAGGTAACATGCGTTACATAATTCGAAAATAACGAAAGTCATGGCATTATAGAAAGAATTGTGAGTCAAACAGTTTGTCAATATACTTGGCAAGATGTTACCTATAGAGATCGTCAGCATGTTTGAAAACATACGCTCGATTACAGAAATTTGAGAATTAAATATAGAACATTTCTGTAATTCTGCTGTATAATCAATCAAAAATTTGGTTGTGTAATAAATCAGAAATTTGATTGTGTAACAAATTTGACATATTGTATTTTAAATGTGCAAAAAATATATTCTGTTATTTAACTGTGATCCCTCCTCCTTGTTATCAGTTGTCTAAATTATCGCTGTTATTATCTGGCAATTAAGGCTCCTAATGCAGACGACTACGCCAAATAAATGGTAGATCAGACTAATCAACTGACAAAAATACTATATTACTACAGTGGAAACAACAAAAAATTATTGTAAAAATTTAAGGAGAAAAAAAAATACCTTAATTTTTAAATCCACTATCAAGTCCACACCTGAAGTCAGTTAGGGTAAGGGAGGCTATTAACTAGACGTTTCCGTCCGAACACGCTTCTTAGCTTAGCTCAAAACACCTCTGCTTAAAAAAAAAAAAAAAAACCAGGTGATTGTTACACAATCACTCGCTACCAGCGGCCTTGTATTACAAAATCATTTTTAACATTTATCCGACAAAGCTCCCCCTGTAAATCTAATTGTATATACTCTAACAATGCTGTGGAAAAAAAAAAAAATTGATATATTTGTGTGGTCAGCAAGCCAATAAACAGATCGTTTGTCTAGGGGATAATTATTATTAGTGTTACTTAAACTCACGAGACAATCACACTCTTGCTCTATCTAGGCTATAATAGATTTTATCTGATTTTAGTCAATTTCTAGATATAGACTAGATCCAAATTTGGAAACAAAGTCAATCTGACTTACTAGAAAAGACAAATCTAAGGAATTCCCACCCTTTCAGTGGTACTAGTTCAAGATCTAGCTCAAAATCCCGGTAAACGAGCGACCATTCTGTCGTAAATTTTTGATAGGTATTTAAGATATTTTAAGGAAGATTCTGGTCCCGTCTGAATAGAACTGACAAAGGTGAAACTCAGTGAGAGATAAGGTAAAGAAATAGATTTCACGAGTGAAATGGTGAAAGGTAGAGTCTGTCCCTGGATTGAGAAGATACTCTGGTCAAGCCTATCGTTTACGACTGAAGTGTTGTCAATCAGACAGTTTCCTTTCTATATATTTTTTATATATATATTAATATATATCAACCACTCACATACACACACACAGATAAGTGACGACAATTAGAAGCACAAACCAGAAACTATAGTAATGGAGTAGGGGTATTGGGCCGAGCTGACCAACACAGGTAAATTAAGTTTTATGTAAATTTTATTTACCATGAAGAAACTTCACAACAGCTATTTTCAAATATCAAGAAATTATAAAATCATCAAAGTTTACATAATTAATAAAGAACTAGACTCATAAGTGTAATCCCCCTCCCTCTTTTGAGACAAGATCCCGTTAGAAGAAGTTATTAACCCCCAAAAGGTCAAAAGATTTGCGCTATGGTCTAGAATTTGCTTTACTGTCAAGAAAAGAGTTTCTAAGTTAATCTATTCTGAATGAACATTATTAGCAAAACATAAGAAGAAGAAAAAACCAACGTGAGTATAATGAGTATACAATTTAAGAATTATTCATTTCTTCTTTCTCTCGCTTCCGACAAAACCTGTGGCCACATTCATTCACTCTTACCGAATAGGTGCTTTCACAACGTCTGGAACTTATCTCCTGATACAACCACAAATCCAAGGTTGGGTTTTGGCAAAACAAGCCCCAGTTTCTCCAAGACTGATTAATCCTCTTATTTGGGAAACGCTTATTTTGTTACTGTTAGTGGGATTTTGTTTATGTCACATCGTTTAGTCCAGGTAGGAAAATACTTAAGAGCTTTAATGTTCACAGTGTCGGTAGCTGGTAAATTTGATACTTGAAGAGAATGTTATATATGTAAATCTCTCGTGATAAAAAAAACCTCGTCACACCATAGTGATCGGTAGTTGGAAATGTTTATTGTTGACAAGTTCGCCACAGCGGGCTGAATGTATATGAAATTAAAAAACAAAAAGAAATCTGGATAGTTATAGGTCCAGTTAAACTTTATTCTTATTTTGTCTTTTTGTTGGTACCCTCTCTCTTTCTGGGTACACCAAGAAGGCCGAACAGGTCAACCTAGAAGACCCACTGGTTGCATAAGAATGTTTGTTTTGCGTCTATGTGACATAGACTTAGAACCGTTTTTCTCTCAGATTTATATTGAAGCCGCTGGTAGGTTTTGGGTTGTGACCCGTACTAGATATATAGGAAAAAAAATACATCCATATAATCACAATAACAATTATATCCTAACCCGCGTAAAGGAATAATTTATTATTATCCACTCGGTTATTAAATTTAATTAGAAACAACAAGGGTATATCTTATTTTTATCGTTCAACAAAACCCCATGAAATAAGCGTTAGTCATTTACAAAATTACGCATAATGAAATAGAAATAAATATATATTTCGTCAGTATTCATAATGAATAGTGCATTTACTAGTCGATTAAGATTATCTCTTACTGCCTACTAGCAATTAATTAAATTAAACACTTAGCTATATGTTATTTTAATTCGCTAGTCAATTAGCACCAAACATCCTAGTGAAATATCATGACAGACTTTAAAAATAAATCACTCTCCAGAGACAATCTTAGTGAAATATAATGCCGGACTTAGGGAGCCGCGCTGGTGTAATGGCTACAATGTTGTACTGGCGACCAGGTTTTCAAGGTTCAAGCCCGGGCGTCAGCGTTTGAAGGAATGTTTACAACTGGGAATTTGACTGAATAACCTGAACGGCTCCTGCACATAAACCCCCCTGTGGATGGGAAGGAGCGAAGCGCCTGACCGGGTTGGAAGGAAAGTTCACTGACTTCCCAGCCTCGCAATGACACGTCTGTTGCGCACATATTCTTTTGTGTGACGCACAGATTACTGTTGGTACGCTTACAAATGTAAAATGTAACTATTTGTTGATAAAAATATATTTATTTGTGAATTCACGATTCTTTGCCTAAGGGACAGAACTCGGAATAGTCGATGTGTATCTATTCTTTGAGTTATCTGTTCTTGTATATTTTCTGAATACCGAACCCCGCGTATGAATCTAGTCCTATGTCGTTTTTATGTCTATTATGGCTAGAAACAGATTGTTCTTGCTTAAGGTTTTTGCAGGAATGTTTATGGTCCGAATCTATGTTTACTCCTTGTCTGTTTGAGACGATTCGGTCTTATATCATGTTATCTTTGTATGTCTTAGCTGGACTATTTTTCTTGCACTCTCGGCGCATGAAGATACGTTAGTGTGTTCTTCGGTTATGAAGAAGCCTATGGCGGGAAGGCCATGTTGTAGATCTGTCTAAAGTTTGTGATCTCTTCAAGCTATCATGGGGACGAAGATAGTGTCTTCCAGGATTGTTAAGTCTATGTGTTCCCCATTGTTGATTCTATAACGCCAGGAGAGCGTTTTGTGCTTGCTAGTGTATTCTATGCCAAGGTAAAAGTACTTTTGCTGACTTCGTTCATTCCTAGGCTTAAGATGGGCAGACGTTTACATGAATCTTCTTACGTCAGTATGTCAGAACGACATATCATCTAGCAGCACTAATTATGTTTCTATACAGCAATTATGAGGACAGATTATGCTGATGTTTGTGGAAACTTTAATATTCATGAATTGAATCTTTATTGAAGCTTTGTCGTGCATCGTGATGGTGAGCGATGTTTACAGGACCAGTGGCCATCTTGTAATTCTACTTATTGTCAGTCATCTACCCGAGAACAGGGATCCCCCTTATTATCAGGTGATGATCAAGAGATCACACTTATGAAAGGAAAACCTATTATTGGTGATTTAACATTTGCTCAGAATTATGCTGAACGTTATTTAAAGAAATCTTCGCTAGAGTACAAGTTACACTTATGCTAAAAGAGGTTCTGTCTAGGAGTCACCATGAACATTATTGATTAACTGACATGATTAGTCAGTAAGGCCTGATGAAGATTTGTAGAAGCTATGGAACTCGGAACATTTATCTACTAGCGTTCCACTGTGATTTTCTTCAATATGAATGCCAATTTATTATTGTAAACCATTGATCAACAGTATGACAAGATGTGTCAACATGTTCTCCAGTAACTGTACCTGTACTGTTTAAGTGTGTGCGTCCCATTAAACTGTTGAAACGTCCTCAGTAGTCTGTAGCACTAACTTCTGATACGTATGAGTGAGTGTTCGAGCTTCCAGTCAACTCTACAGAACAGTCCACACATTCGCATATTGACATTCACGTTAACACTCATGATCAACCTTACATCCTTGTCGGGGCCTCAATATGGTTGGAACAAGGTGACTTGTATACCTGACACTGTGCTCGGTTGTTTGAGTTGACTATTCAGTCCCAGTACACCTTTACAACGTACACTGATAAAACACAGTATACAGCATCTAAGAGTAACAATCTGTATCAAGGTAACGGACCCAGCTTAAAATAACAATGTATCAATGTTGTGGCCAAATGTGGTTTATCAACGGGGCCATTATCAAAAATAACACCTTATCAACGTCATTGGGCCAAAAGGTCGGGAAGGCTCGAGTGCCACTGGTTAGAAAAAAAGAAAAAATTCCGGACTTAACAATTAAATCACTCCAAATTCTAGTATAATATTTACCGCAGCACAAGAATTAAAACAACTCCAACGAAAACTTAGTAATTCCAAATGGTAAAATGTATCTAGAAATCGCAGCTAGATGTTCCTGAAAATTCAATGGGTACTGGATAAACTGAGTTAGAAGGATGCCGTATATATATAAATTAGGTAGAAAATCGCTAACTAGTGTCAGATGTCGCGTCTTGCTCGTATTCTTGGGGAAATCTGCGGTCGAATTGTGAATGAAAGTCAAATTTTACACTTATGCCGACCTCAGACGTCGTTCCGCGAGCAAATCGCCTCTTTGATCTCCCTCGTTTCGTAGCTTAATTACATTCACGAACGAACGGATGTGGGGGGGGGGGGGTAAACTGTGATTATCTCCCCTTTTCTCAGATTAATTCCCCCTGACCAAAGTAACTACAGATAGAACCTCTTAAATTATCGCCCTTGATTTTCTTCATTAGCTTATCTCCCCTTTCCCTCTCGCTACGTGCCTCGTAGCCTGATCTGTCACTATTACAACGATTTGCCCAATCGCTCGCGTGATAATGCAGTTAACGGCTCAAGACTTAGCTAATAGTTCTGTTTGTAAACGTTCCTGTTGTCCATAAGACATAGAGAAAAGAAAAAGAGGCGTGGCTAATTATGAGTTTGACAGAGTATAGAAGTACGAGGGTTCTGCATCAACAAAACGTGCATAACTAATAAGGAAGCCAGGTGGAAGCAAAACGTGTTGATATATGTAATATATTTACATAACACTGTCACAATCCTTAAAAAAGGTATTTTACCTTGTTTATTCCGTTTTAACTTTATTATTTATTTAAAAAATTGTTTCGCCCTTTTTTGTGCTCAAGAGTGGTATACGTGCGAGTGTTACATGTATATACAATGTAATCTCCGTGTATTCCATTTTGTGAGATGCAATAGTTTTGTAAATTGAAATGAAATGCAAATAAAATTTTAAACAAACAAACAAACAAACAAAACAATGACGAACACTACATGCCTGGCAGTAGTATAAAATCTACATGTCAAGGTGAATAAAGTTCTTCGAGAAGTCAACATAGTATCCAGCTACAGAAGTAACAGTAGAGACAAAGCTAAAGGAGATAAGCACATTGTTGTATGGAGAAAACAAAATCCAGAAGTCACCAAGGCCAGTTTTACCTGCAATATTTGCAATTATTATCTATACATACATTTATCAAAGTGTATTGATTTAATTAATAAGCTGCTGTAATTAATTCGATTCCAGTTATAATGTCCAGCTTTTGTTCTTGTGTGTGTAATTCAAAGAGAATATTTAATATTTAAACTGGTAGGGAGTTATTAACGAGCTACAATAATTTCACGAATTAATAAAGACTCCTCGGAACATAGGATAAGTCTAGCGAGAAGGTGAATTACTTCACAGCTCTCTTCTACAACTACCATCTGGAACTGTGCAGTTATCTACCTGACTTGACCTGTACCAAACCCACCTCTAGTTTACCAGTTCTCTTCTCGATTTCTGGGAACTATTTTATTATCTAATATCCATCTCGCCCTATTATACATCATATAGTTTTGTTATTAATCTTTTCCACGTATTTACAGTATCTCTTGCCTTTGTCTTTTGGTTATTTATCTGTGTCGTCTGTTTGTGGCTGACGAAGAGTGAATCCCGAAACGTCCCGTGTTTCCTGTATACGTTAATTTGTAAATGTGATTCCATACCATTTTATTTTGTAATTTATATATTACTCTCGTAAAGTTGGAGGCCTGTTTCAGACTTCACTCCTCGTCATACAGTATTTCAGTTAACAGTTTTGATGAAGGCCATGAATCATGTTCTTGAGTTAGGGAAGGCAAAGGCAACATTGAAATAAACCAGTCACCCCCACCTCATAAACCTGTGTCTTGATATCGGTGGAGTCTCTAACAATTTGCTTTAATTAGATGTATTCTTTGTGTGGTTCCCGGGGTCTCTGAATAGACAAAGGAAGAATGGGCCTACTGCATCTTCAGGCATGTCGTACAAGTCGTTATTAGCAGGTTGTGCGTGGGGCTGGCAATCTCATCATGTCATATAAATTACCACATAAACACCGTCAAAAGAGCATCTGAGTGCTTGGTGCAGGCATCCTGCAAGGGGAAAAGCTTCAGTGGTAGACCCATGATCCACGAGGAACGTAAAGGAAAACGCTGATGATGACGAACACGTCTTTCATGTTCTCTTGCATCTCTCATGGGCCAATTCTTTCACTGATGGCTACCATCGTCTGAAGACAGAGCAGGATCTGATGGATGCATTTTATAAATACAATATGGATAAGCAATGCTAGGACTAACACATGTAACACGTAAGAAAAATTCACTGAATCTTTTGGCCGAATACCATCACCAACTAAGATCTGCTTACTCGGAGCAAGCAAAAGGACATGCACACCATCATAGCTGGCAGACGCTGGAGTTGGGTTGGCCATGTCCTCAGAAGAGACCCCGATGCCATCCCAAGAACAGCTATGCAATGGACCCTTGAAGGAAAACGAAAGAGAGGTCGACCAAAAACAACTTGGCGGAGGACTGTGGAGGCTGAGATGCAAAGAATGAAACAGAATTGGGGCACTGTACGAAGGATGGCCACCGACCGAGCAAAGTGGAATCAATTTGTTGTTGCCCTACAAGACGCCACTTGGCGTGATGGCCACTGACTGCTTTGACGGTCGGCGGCTAAGGATCAAAGAAGAAGAATGTTAGGACTGAACAACAGTAACTTCACTAAGTTACTTCTTTTATTAACATTCAAAGGATGACAGGCCAATCCTGACCGAATTTCATTGGCGTTTGAGACGTGGGCAAACTTTTCGGAGCACGTACGTTTGAACTAAGTTTTTGTGTGGATTCGTCCCACTTTTGTATGTTATTATTTCACATTCAGTTTCCCTTACAGCTGTGTATAACTTTGCCATACTTTAAAAAAACAAAAACTTTCTTTCTATCTATTTTTTTTTTGTTTGCCCCGTTCAACCAAGCCGGTTATATTAAGGCTCATGTCAAAATATAAAAGGCCTTTAGGTCAGGAGAATTAGTTATTTTTCTATCTACTCTCTGGCGTCTGGTCTGCATGATGAGAAAAGGAATAAATCCCGAGCCTTTAATTAACATGCGAGTCTTTACGGTCGAAAAGTTCGCCTATAAGAAATTTAATTTCAGGCTTAGTTTATTTTGTAAAACAAACATCATTGTATGGGAATTTTGATTCATATCATCCACTTACGCGCCTATCATCATTTGGGAAGGGTTGTTTATTTTGAAATAGATCAATAAACAACCTTAGATAACAGATGTGCAGATGATACAATTTTGTTAGCTGAAAGTGATCTGGAATTATAAGAACTAGTGAAGCAAGTAAACAGCATAAGTCGTGAATATGTACTGGACACTGACATTGAGAAAACGAAAACTATGATAATTATCAAAACAGACGATACGCCAACATTAAAAATAAAAATTAAATGAATAACTTCTGGGCCAATTTACAGGTTCTCATATCTTGGTCATATAATAGCAGAAAACAGCTGATATGAAACAGAAATCGGGAAGAGAATAGGAATGGCCAAAGCTACATTCAACAGCATGAGACAAATACTAACAATCTAAACAATTAGCATACAAATTAAAACTGAGAATCATCAAATGGCATATATATTCTATATGAATGTATGGTGTAAAAAAAACAAAATGAACAATTAACAAACAATTAGAAGAAAGAATAGATGCTCTTGAGATGTGGATGTCTAGACGATTGGGAATGAGGAGAAATAAAAAAAGAGGTCCTAGACAACCTAGGAATGCAAAGAGAATTTACGAAAGAGGTCAAAATCAGACAGCTAACATATTTTGGCCAAATGAAAAGACATAACACATTGCTAACGACCATAATGGAATGCAGAGCTGAAGGCAAACGTGCAAGACGAATGCAGCGGTATAAATGGGAAGATAACATCAAGAGATGGACAGGAAAGAGCTATCAAGGCAAGAGACGGAAGACGACGCCGAAGATCCATTGCTGCTGACCTTCGTGTGCAGATGGCAGCTGGTGATGATGATGATAATAGACAAGTTGTGTCTCTGAAAGTGTTAAAACGCAGCATTATGGGAGATAACAAAGAATTTGAGCACGTTAGTATTTTCAAGGGAGTGAAAAACAATTACTTTGTAATAACCAAGGGAAATAAACATTTAAAAAAATAATTATAAATTTTTATTGTATAAATTATAAAATATGTTTAGTGCTTTTGTATTAATTAAATTATTAAAATTAAAACTGCTAATGCTATGGACTGCATAAAATATAAATTTACTTTGTTTTGTTCTAGTTTAAGAATTAAAAAAAAATTTTAACTATTTAAAATTTTTCAGCCAGTATTACGTTGTAGTATTAGACCTAGTCTTACAGCATACAGTATAAATGAGTTACCTTATTCAGAACTAATTTAATCCAATTTACAGTTATTTGTAAATTGGAGTAATTTTTGGCACGGCTTTACTAGCCGACACAACACAATTGATAATGATAGGAAACTCTTTACAGAGCGATACAACAGGAAGCAATCTGATCATCAGAAGTAGTCCCCACATCTGACAAGTGTTTCGGCCCGATTACTCCTTTACACTCTAAGGGGGGGAGGGCCCACTTGGGTCATGACTCCCAAGCGTCTCAGCTTCCTGTTGTCTTGTATCGAAAATGAACCCATTTCACTTACGGTAGGAACTTTTAATCCACAACGCCAGCCGTGGGGGCAATTGTGAAAGTAACAAAGAAAAGACAAATTATTCCGTTCGTTCCGTCGCCCTTCACACCTAAGGACACACACTGAGACACGAGCGCGCAGCCGACGAAACTTAGCCACTGCGCGCCGCACGCCACTGAAATTCTGTACCTGACACACTCCCTATAGTATACATCGCCTGTTGCCCCAGAGTCGCAGCCCCCTCACTAGTACACCATAAAAACTCAGCGCTGTGGACTTAGAAAAATTTTGGTGTTTTCTGTACCGCAGCGTTTACCGTCACGATCTCCATTGCCCACTGCGGTTGTTCCACAGCCAGCCTGATGCCTTTTCGGCAGTTTCGCTAAGCCTCTTCAGTGCCCTTGTTCTAGACTGTCCCTTCAACCCCAACAGTTTCAATAAATCATACATTGATGCAGCCACAAGCCCTCTTGCGCCCACTTCAACCGCCATGACCCTTGCACTGAATCCATCGTGTCTCAGATCCGCAGCTAGATCGCTATACTTGGCCGCTTTGAATGAATGTTGCTCGTCTAATCTGGATTCAAATGGCACGGTCAGTTCAATCAGTATGACCTGAAGCGTTGCTGAAGAATGAAGCACTATATCCGGCCGTCTCCGCGATTTTCTGATACTCTCTGGATATGCCCCCCGTCCAGGTAGGTCTACCGCCATCTCCCAGTCGTTTGCACAGTCAAGAAGAGATGGTAAACTGCTACCAGGTTTTATTACAAATAAGGGAGGGAAACCTGAGGCCTGTAAACAGTAAATTAATATGAAACAAATATAAAGGTATGTTATCAGGCACTCGCAGGAAATAAAGAACAGTAAATTAATATGAAACAAATATAAAGGTATGTTATCAGGCACTCGTAGTAAATTAATTTATTTCCTGCGAGTGCCTGATAACATACCTTTATATTTGTTTCATATTAATTTACTGCTACCAGGTTTACTCGGTTTGGGGTGTGCTGACTTTCCTGCCCTCAGAAAGTATGTGTTTGTGGTGTCTGGCCGGACTTTGCTATTAGCTTTCATTCTTGCCTGATCTATTGTCGCAGCAAGCTCATTTAGCACTTTGTTATGGCGCCAAGTGTATCGTCCTTGCCCTAATGCCACCTTACACGCTGAGAGCACGTGTTCAAGTGTCTGCCTCCCCTGGCACAGGGGGCACTGCTCATCATCCGACTTTCGCCATTTCACAAGGTTGGTGGCCGACGGCAGCAGGTCATACATTGATCTAACCACGAAGCTGAGCCTAAGAGGTGCCATATGCCATATATCATTCCATGTCAAGGATCTCTGCAGGGCTCCTTCCCATGTAGTCCATTGGCCTTGTTGGACCTGCTGCACTGCTTTTAGCAACCTCTTATCATTCTCAGCTCCTCAAATACCTAAAAGTTTTAATTTCCAGTTTTTAATGTAGGGCAGGCACACCCTTTCAGCCTGATGACCAGGGTACCACAGCTGGGTATTTTTTTTACTAGATCTGGGTTTTATGGCTTCTGTCTTGGTATCTTGGTTATTTTTTTTTCCCCAAATCTGCATTAGTCTGGGTATATTTGAGAATTGGCATTTACAATGTGTGTATATTCTGCGCAGTGAGCATTTTACATTATATTTATATTACAATTAAATGTAAAAAAATTATGTGCTATATTTTTTTTATTCCACTTTAATTTAATTCTTGTTTTTAACGACATCAATTGGGAGCCTCGCTTGTGTAATGGTTACAACGTTGCGCAATCGACCAGGTATTTGTCGTAGATTATTGATAGGGGAATTAAGACATAGATTGGTCCCTTCTAAATAGAAATAGAACAGGTGATAGCTCAGTGGGAGATGGTAAAGAAACAGATTTCACGAGTGAGATGGTGAAAAATAAATAGATAGAATCTGTCCCTGGACTCGAGGAGATCCTCTCGTTCAGCCTATATCTATCTACAACAGAACTTTGTTTGTCAGACAGATTAACTATATATATATATATATATATATATATATATATATATATATATATATATATATATATATATATATATATATATATATATATATATATATAAATAAATAAATAAATAAATAAATAAATAAATAAATAAATAAATAAATAAATAAATAAATAATATATATATATATATATATATATATATATATATATATATATATATATATATATATATATATATATATATATATATATATATATATATATATATATATATATATATATATATATATCTATATCTATATATATATATATATATATATATATATATATATATATATATATAAACCACTCACATACACACACACATAAGTGACGACAGTTAGACGCACAGACGTGAAAAAACTATATCAAATGAATTTGGAAATGTTTGGACGTGCTGACCGACACATGTGAATAAAGTTTGTATAAATTTTAATTATCATAAAGAAACCTCACAACAGCAATAATTTTAAATATCAATCACATACAAATAAACATAGGTTATTGAATTAATAAAAGAGTTAGACTCATAGATGTTATCCTCCCTCCCTCTGTTGAGACAATATCCCGCTTAGAAGAGAAAAAAAAGTTATTAACCCCCCAAAAGAGTCAAAGATTTATACACTATGGTCTAGGATTTCCTCTACAATAAGAACAGAGTTTATACGTTAACCTATTCTGAGAGGGACAGCATTAGCAAAAATTTGCATAAATAGAATACAAAGCGGGTGCATAAATTATACAATAAAAGAGTCACTCATTCCTGCTTTCTTTCCATTCATTCACCAGTGGCCTCTTACATTCGTTCTTACCTACAAACTTGATTTTCACTTTCTGGTGCAATCTTTAGGACACACACACAGAAAATCCAGTGTTCGTTTGGCAAAGATAACCCCAGCTCTACAGAGACAGGTTAAATCCACTTCTCTGGGGAGCGCCAGCTTTACTATTTATATTTTAGGATTACTGTTTATGTCACTTGAATCAGTTCAGGTAAGAGATGCCACAGTGCGCACAGTGTTAGAATCTTGAGGTTTCCAGTACTTAGGAAATGACAGGTTGGTAACTTCTCTCAGTATAAAAATTCTTGGTCACACCACAAATGTTCAAACGTCGGGAAAGTTAATGTTTGTAATATTCGCCACTACGGGCTTGAATGTAAATGAGATTTGGGAAAGAAATATAAATTTCGATCGATAGGCCCAGTTACAGTATTTAGTCTTAATGTTCTTTAGGTTGGTACTCTGTCTCTTTCTGGGTGCAAACACAATGCCAGACATGTTTACCTTGAAGACCCAAGTATTAAGTACCAAAAAAATGTTCTTTCGTATGGTTATTCTCAGTTTTATATGGGAGCCGCTGGTAGATTCTGGGACTGACCCAATACTGTATAAAGGAAGAGAGAAAAAGTACAAATACTTGACCAAAATATTATTATTCTCATTCGTATCCTACCTCGCGTAAAAAATAATATATTCACTCCGGTTATTTAGCGTCAAATTGAAACTACAAGCTTAGAGCTTGTCTTAACGTTTAAACTCTCCTGTGAAATAAATTATAGTTATTTAAAAATAATTAATCATCATGAATTGGAAATACATATATATTTCGTCAATACTCATAATGATCAGTGCATTTACTAGTCGTCTAAAATTTTCTCTGACTGGTTACTAGCAATTAATAAACTTTATTTTATAGCTGTAATAGTTTAGCTAGAAATATAATATATTCTGCTAGCCACTGTACCACAGTAAAACCTAGAGAAATATAAATGACGGACCTATCTAGTAAATCACTCTGCACAAAAATCTTAGAGAAATAAAATTCGGACTTAACAATTAATCACTCAAACTTCCAGTAAATATATTACCTCCAAACAGAATTATAGCCTATCTCCACCGAGAAACTAAGAACTTCACTTATACAAAGTATTCTAGAACTCGACGCTAGATGTCTTAAAAACCTGTGGAGTACTGAATAATGGATTTTAAAGTCAGAAATATATATATGATTTAACCCGAAAGTCGCTCTTCTCCGCGAGTTTTGACACCTATGGGGATTTCTCTGCTCAAATTTAGGGAAACACGCAAATGAACGCCATTTTTCGCGCTAGAGCCGAAAACCAGACGCAAGCAATCGAGCGAAAATCGAGCGAAGCCCGTCTTTGATCTGGCTATTCGCCGTGTTAATTAACTTTACAGACGAATGGATTAAAGGGGAAGTAATAGACATTTTCTCCCTTCTCCAAAATTATCTGCTCCTAGTACTCAAATTCCCTGGTCACTGTCTAATCCATTATAACGATTTTCAATCGCTGTCGTAGATAATTACGGGTAACCCGCTCAGCGTGAGCTAAACCAGGTCTGCTGTAAACATACATCAAAGAAAATAGCGAACAGCGATTAAATGCGTGCTAAATTAGAAAAAGAGACAGATCTCTGGGTGTAAGAAAGTTTAGTGTTTAACGAAACAAGCGTAGGAGAAAGCTAGGTAAAAGGAAAGTGTAGATAATGAAACAGATGTATGAAATCTATTATCATAATATGTCACAGTATTCAAGGTTGATGAATATTGAGATGGACCAGTTGCGAGGTGGTTGTTTATGCTCATTAATGAGAGTATTTGTTGTACATATAGTTGAATATTATTTTATGTTCATTTTATTATTATTTAATTATCTTCTTTAAAAAGATTCAGTGAATTTTTCTTAGGCATGTTGTGTGAAAAGAGGACAATTTCGACATTTCCTTCTCTGTAACTCTCCAGCATTTCGCACCATAGAGAAGCACAGAAAGCACACAGCTCTGATTTAATATTAATTTTGTGACAGCACGTGTACTCACTTGGAGATATATATTTCTCTTCTCGCTCCTTATGAAGCATGGGGCCACCAATGTGGCTGGCATCCACATGAAGCCCTCACAAAGTATTCTTATGCTCTTGCAGTAGTGGTTTCGGTAACAATCTGTCTTACATGGTGAGATTGCCAGCCTCATGCACAAGACCATACTAGTCTCATTGGACGACACGCATGAGTGTGTGTGTGTGTGATAGTTGAGTGTATCAGGTGGCGTGGGAGGACTGTTTGGCAGGTGAGAGTATCGTTTCTCATTATTTAACTATTAAGATTTTAATTAGGCCGTGCTTTGTTTGTTTTCAGATTAGCAATTGAGCACTGGCTGGGTGTTTTGTTTATTTTGCTATGTTTTATTTGTTTAATGTTTGCTTCATGCGCTTGGTCACTGACTGGGTTGTATGAATAAATACAGCCCCTGCCTTAGAATCAGAGTTTTATTGTTGATAGGGTCGGTTGCGAGTGTGCAAGAAAGTGATCAATATTACAACAGTATCATCATCATCTCGCTAACCCTATCACACAGGATTATCCTTGAGAGATTAAAAGAGTTCATAGACAAGCAACCGAGAGATGAAGAAGCAGATTTTCGACAAAACAGATCATGTACAGACCAGATAGCCACTTTGAGAATAATAGCTGAACAAAGTCTGGAATGGAATTCAGCCACTATTCATCGGATTTGTGGACTACGAAAAGGCATTTGACAGTGTAGACAGAGAATCACTTTGGAAATTGATGGGGCATTATGGAGTTCCCCTGAAGATCATTAATTTAATAAAGAAAACGTATGAAGACATTGTTCTTCACGAAGGACAGCTTACAGAACCGTTTGGGATAAGAACAGGAGTGCGACAGGGATGCCTCTTGTTTCCATTTCCTTTCTTACTAGCAATAGACTGGGTAATGAGATCATCGACAACACAAAACAGAAATGGAATCCAGTGGACTCTGACTAAGCAGTTGGATGATCTGGATTTTGCTGATGACCTGGCTCTTCTGTCCCATAACCGTAATCAGATACAGGACAAATTCAAAACACTCGATGAGAGGTCACAGCAATTGGGTCTGAAAATACACAGGGAAAAGACAAAAATAATGAGAATAAATGCAGGTAATGATAACAGGGTTGAACTTGAAGAAACACCAATACAAGATGTAGAATCGTACACATATCTTTTCAGAAATATAGACAAAGTTGGAGGGACAGACAGTGATATCAAACTAAGAATACAAAAAGCAAGAGGAGCTTTCATTGCAATGGGAAATATATGGAGATCAAGAGAAATCGGATCCAACAGGAAAATAAGAATCTTCAACTCAAATGTGAAGTCAGTCCTATTGTATGGCTCTGAGACATGGAGAACAACAAAGACAACAACTAAAAAGCTACAGACTTTCATAAATGGGTGCTTACGTAGAATAGAGGAATTAAAATGGTACGATAAGATTACCAACGTGGGACTGATGTCAAGAACTAGTCAAGTGCCGGTGGAACAAGAGATGAGAAGAAGACGATGGCGATGGATAGGACACACACTGAGGAAACCTGTCAGTATTACAAGGCAGTCCTTGTTCTGGAACCCACAGGGCAAGAGAGGCAGAGGTAGACCAAGAAGCACATGGAGAAGAGAGCTGGAAACATAGGTGAAAATGATGAGGAGAACATGGAAAGAACTTGAGATGATGGCACGTGACAAAAGGACTTGGCATGTGTTTGTTGAATGCCTATGCTCCTTTGGGAGTGAAGGGTTATGAAGAATATCACTCCTAAACACAGACTATAAAATTTTAGCAAAAACTCTAACGAACAAATTCAAACCGTTCATGGCTACACTCATAAACGAAGACCAACAGTTTAATGTCTAGCACAGAAACATTCATCAGCACGCACACTTCATAAGACACATCATCACCTACACACATCAGAAGGATTCAGTCGTCAGTCATATCGCAAGACCAGGAAAATTCCTTTGACAGAATATCCCACTCATACCTCCATAAAACTTTACTATACTGCAACATTGCTGGAATACTTTAGAACGTGGATTGAAATTATATACACAAAACCTGAAAGCAAAGGTTTTGGTAAATCATTCATTTACTTGGGCCTTCAGGCTGACAAGATCTGTTAAGCAGGGATGTCCCCTTTCTCCTCTACTCTATGTACTCGCTCTAGAACCACGCTAGAGAAAATTAGACAAGACAGTACCATCAGATGCACTTTTTTCAGGGTAAAGGGGAACAAAAGCTGCTTGCCTACGCAGACGATACTATTTTCTTTCCCCCAAATGATAGGTCTATACAAAATATTCTAGACACTTTTACGCTTTTTAGTAAAGGTAGTGGGTCAAAATTAAACGTCCAAAAGTCTACAATTATGGGTATAGGCAGATGGAAAAACAAAGCTGATTTTCACCTTGATGTAACGTCAACAACAAACATGAAACTGTATGGTATATACTTCCCATCTCACCCGAACCGCACACACAAAGTCACATGGCAGAACTAAGTCGCATATATCACAGACACGCTTCACCGCTACAAATACAAAAATACAAAAATATTTTCCAGAAGTGCAATAGTAAACTGCTTTATTATTCCAAAAATAATTTACATTGCTACAGTCTTTGACCCTCCACAACATACGGTGACAGAGATAAACAAGGAGATTATGTTTTGTTTTTGAGCACACTTTATTTAGCTTTAAACATCAAACACTCATGCAAGAGAAAAGACTCGGGGGAGTTGCCCTCCAGTATATAGTGACAAAAATAAAGGCACTTCGAATCAGACATGTAGGAAATATAATGAGAGACCCAGAACAACACACATTAGCCCATTACTACGAAGGGCTTAGACTTGCTAGACTGAGACCACTAAAGAACAATGTCCCACACCATTACGTCTCATTACCTCACTTTTACAGGACATGCATACACGCCATCAGAGGACACGAAATTTTAATTAACCAGAAAACAAACAAAATTTACAAACACTTAGTCAGGTTACAAGCACCACCTTTACACCTTTAAGGATTAAAAGAGGTTACAAATGCTTTATAACAGATTACACTGAGATTTTCACCGATCTTCACAACAAAAACATCGCACCAAAAGCCAGAGAAGTCACATATCGACTTTTAAATAACATGACACCAACCACAAAAAGAGCAGCACACAGATTAAAACGAAAATCACGATGCAAGATGTGCAACGCAAGAAATTGTCATGCAGGAAACGGTTAGTATTCAGGAGGCGCGCCAGGAGGCGCGTGACTTTTATATAAGCGGTTTCAGGATGCGCGCAGGAGGCGCGTGACTTTTATATAAGCGGTTTCAGGAGGCGCGCAGGAGGCGCGACATGACTTTTATATAAGGAAAATCAGGAGGAGCGGCAGGAGGAGCGGCAGGAGGAGCATGACTTTTATATAGAGATATATTAGTTCGATAATGGTGTTGTTTATTTAGATAACAGGAAGACGATATATTTAGATAATAGGAAGATATATTTAGACAACAAGAAGACGATATATTTAGACAACAAGAAGACGATATATTTAGATAATAGGAAGAGGATATATTTAGACGATATATTTAGACAATAGGAAGACGATATTTATAGACATATATTGAGACGATAGTTATACGATATTTAGACAACAGTTATTTTACAACAGTTATACGAACAGTCAGACGATATATTTAGACAATAGTTATATATATATATATATATATATATATATATATATATATATATATATATATATATATATATATATATATATATATATATATATATATATATATATATATAGGTAACAAAAAGAATTTTAGTTAATATAGTTTATTTTTCAAATAAAATTATATGTTGGTAAGAATCGTGTTTGTGTTGATACAAGTAGCCAAGATGGCGGTTTTGTGATGTGTCGATTACATTACAGATTTATTGAGGGCTATTGTTACTGCTCCAGGTACATTTTTGTATGTACCTGCAAGGATACTTGGAGAGGAGATGGGCACCGCCAAGCAAACCTCTTGCCCACTGAAATGCTATGATGGAAAGTCAACTCAGTAATAATTTGCCGGATCGGCCGATGCCCGGATTAACAACGACCGCGCTCTCATTGCCCCTTGAGAGTGATAAGTCAGCGAATGGGGTAAAAACACCTGTTTTGAAACTTCCAAGAGAAAGTTTTGTTGTTGGAACTTGGAATGTACGCACGCTATATGCGTGTGGAAAAGTCAAAGAACTAACACATGAACTTGTTAGATACTCGTGGGACATCCTGGGCCTAGCAGAAGTCAGATGGACAGGATTAGGTGAATCAATAACGGATGATGGTCACAAAATTTGGTTTAGTGGAGATGAGTCTAAACATCAGCATGGAGTAGGTTTTATCGTACATAAAGATAGATTGAACTCTGTCATCAGCTGCACCCCAATAAATAGCAGGCTTATCACCATTCGTATTGCAGCACATCCAAAGAACATCTCCATTATACAGGTATATGCCCCCACTACTGACTATGAGGATGAGGAAATTGATACATTTTATGACAATCTGGATGAAGCAATTAAGAAAATTCCAAAGAAAGATCTTCTCATCGTGTTAGGTGATTGGAATGCTAAAATAGGGCCAGATGCATACGGTCACTGGGCTGGTACAGTGGGGAGATTTGGGACAGGTGAAACCAACGATCGAGGACTAAGGCTACTAGAATTTGCCAGCAACTATAAACTAACCATTGCAAATACACTATTTCCTCATAAGTTATCAAGAAGAACAACGTGGCATGCCCCAAAAACTGAGATACATGGCCAAATTGATTTTATTCTTGTCCAAAAGATTCAAGTCTAGTATTAATAAAGCCAAGACTAGGACTTTTCCTGGCGCTGACATTGGTAGTGATCACGACATGGTATTGATGACGCTCAAGCTTAAACTTAAAAAGAACTATAATCAAAACAGATGTTCTCAGTTAAGATTCAATTTAGACAAACTGAAAGATCCAGAAATCGCGGGAATCTTTGAGGCAACTGTTGGAGGAAAATTCGCAGCTCTCAATTTTTTGGAGGATGATATCAACTCAATCACAGAGAACATGAAAGACGTGCTCATTGAATCAGCAACAGAAATACTTGGTAAAAGAAAGAAAATAAACAAACCATGGGTTACAGATGACATTCTGAAGTTATGTGATACACGGCGGGAAATGAAAAAGGTTAAGAAAGAGGTTCCTGAAGCAGCATGGCAATACAGTATGGTGAATAAAAATATTAGGAAGAAAATGAAACAGGCCAAAGAAAAATGGGTAGCTGATCAATGTGAGTCCATTAATACGGGGCTAATAAAAGGTAACAGCAAGGCAGCTTTTGACACATTAAGAAAACTATCAAAACCCCAACAGCCCAGGGTAACTGTCATAGAAGATAGCAATGGGGCTCTGCTCAATGAAAAAACAGCTGTAATGAGAAGGTGGACAGAATATTGTAAAGAATTATATAACTGTAAACTTGACACTGACTTAGGCATATTAAACAACATTAAGTGCGAAAACAGGGAACTCGGAAATGCAGCAATATTACGGGAAGAAGTGGAAGAGGCTATATGTTCGATGAAAGGAGGGAAGTCACCGGGTGTGGATAATATCCCAGCAGAGCTCTTAAAATATGGAGGACCAGATATAGTAAAAATCATGACAACAATTTGCCAGAAGATATGGAGTACAAAAAAATGGCCAAAAGAATGGACGCAGTCATTAGTAATACCGCTTCCAAAGAAAGGAAATCTAAAAATGTGCAAGAACTACAGAACCATTAGCCTTATTAGTCATCCAAGTAAGGTGATGTTAAGGATACTTTTGAACAGAATAAAACAGAAATCAGAAGAAATCTTGTCAGAGGAACAGGCTGGCTTTAGACCAAAAAGAAGTACCTCAGAACAAATCTTCAATATTAGAGTACTTATCGAAAAACATCTCCAACATCAACACGATTTATACCATAACTTCATCGATTTCACAAAAGCCTTCGATCGAGTCTGGCATGAAGGCTTATGGCAAGTAATGAGAAAATTCAATTTTGATACCAACATCATAGATATCATTGAAGCACTATACAAGGACGCAAGCAGTGCTGTTTTTGCAAGCAACGACATTGGAGAATTTTTCAAAACAACTGTAGGAGTTCGGCAGGGATGTATCCTGTCCCCAGTGCTCTTTAATATTTATCTAGAACATATTATGCAGGAGGCTCTCTACGATTATAAATCAACCATATCGATTGGAGGCCGACCTCTGTGCAACCTACGTTTTGCTGATGATATTGATCTGATAGCTGGATCAGAATCAGAACTTCAAGACCTTACCTCTAGACTGGAGAAAGTAACAAGAACGTATGGGATGGAAATTAATATAGAAAAAAGCAAGATATTGGTGAATAGCCATAAGAAACATGTTCCGACCAACATTACGTTAAATGGGCAAACGTTAGAAGAAGTTAACACCTTTAAATATCTCGGGTCCACTATATGTAGTGATGGAAGATCAAGTAAAGAAATCAAGACAAGACTTGAGATGGCCTCAGCTGCCATGACAAAGTTGAATGTGATCTGGAAAAGTAACATCAGTTTTCCTGTGAAGATCAAATTATACAAATCACTTGTATTATCTATTCTCTTGTATGGGTGTGAGAGCTGGACACTCACTGCAGATACGGAGCGAAGGATTCAGGCTTTCGAGCATAAATGTTATAGAAGAATTTTGTGCATTTGCTATAAAGAGCACAAAACAAATGTCTATGTTAGAGAGAAGATAAACACCTATGCAGGCCACCAAGAACCACTTTTGTCAATAGTGAAACATCGAAAGCTTGCCTGGTTTGGGCATGTAACTCGTCATGACTCCCTTTCGAAAACGATCCTTCAGGGGACAGTCGAAGGTAAACGGAGAAGAGGAAGGCAGAGAAAATCCTGGGCTGATAACATCAAAGAATGGGCAGGACACGGTTTTTCCACACTTGTACGCATTGCTGAGGATAGAGAGCAGTGGAGGACCCTGTCTGCTGATGCTTCTACCATGGCACCCCTACGACCCATGACGGGTTACGGGCTGAGATGAGATGATGATGAAGAATCGTATACAATATGAACATACTGTTGCCGTCATTTTTGACGGAGTTTCAAACGTCAATTTATTTCTCGTATTTTTTGTTCACCCTGGTCAAAGTTAGGGAACTATGTCTTAACTTTGCGGTGTCAGGTTGATTAGGGGTTATCTCTCCTTTTGGTTCATTCATTGTGTTTGACCAGTATTGAGAAAGGGTCAAAGGTACATAGTTCTGGGCTGTGTGCCCATGCGCAGTTTTAGAGCGCGAAGGGTTAGACTTCCGTCAGGTAGAGAGATGTGAACTGGCTTCTGTGGGACGTGAATGCCCGTTGTATTTTGGGGAAGGAAAATCTTCGAAGTGACTGCGTTGTCAGTTTTCCCCATTGATTTTCTGTGCGTCAGGAATGGCGACAGTGTTGTTTCATGTGTTCTGAGGATTCTGTTCAAGGTAACACCGACTTTATCATTATTACGCATTCGGTTGCAGAACTTGTTAAAGGCTTACCTAGCTGGTGAGAACAGCTCACAGTTCCTATATTGCAGAACCTATATTTTGTGCTCAAGGTAGCAATTTAAGACTATTCGTCTTCATTTGATCAGAAGTCCAGTGACGAAGTTATATATGGTGGAAACCGCAGGTTGGCGGTATATTTATACAAACATTATAGCAGGGTTTATGCAACCTGCTTATGAAGAATACACAGCTGACGTTATATTGAGGCCCTGTGTTTCGGCCAATACTTTACAACATGATAAGATGCAACTGGCGTGTTATGCCAAGTTGAACGACGGCACTGGTAATATTATTACATGATTTAGGAGCTCGTCTTTTGTATGACGGAGTTATTAAGGTATCTGACGCGTTCAGTCAGGGATACCAAAGCGGCATTGTGAACTGTACATTAAAGGACATACCACTATTGACCATGCCCACATATTTGAATGTTTTCCAGCCTTAGAATGCCTGATATGTACCAAGCGATTTCAGTTGACATGATGTACATGATCTTGTTTACATCGACTGTTCATGTGATACTACTGTTAGTCCTGTGATTAAATGTATGAACTGTTACCAGTAGTTTCAACCATCATTGGCTTCCGTATGAGTGTGACTGGGTGCATTATTTACATATATACGATCCTAAACGAATTCGCGTCTTTACACACCCATGTCTCACATCATCATCATCATCGTACAAGAACCATGTATGCTGTCAGCGTGAGTGACCTAGATCTTCACCGCACCATTACACTGTTCAGGTGACATCAACACGCATACCTGGTTAACTACCCATCAACATTAGCGTGACCATAAAAACACGTTAACATTTCTGGCGGACCAGTTCCGTGGGCTTTTCGGCTACAATTTTGATTTCTGCTACATATTGGAATGATCAAGGTTGACAGCTGATAAATAACACAGGACAGTAAAATAGGTCATCGACTGTTGACCCACATAAACAGTGTTAGCATCTGTGTGATAATGCTACATGAACCACAGTTGGTACAAGTACTGGAGTTAGCATCTATGCAATATTGCTACGTGGACCACAGCTGCACACAAGTCGATTCCTTATTGTAAACAGTACCGCTGGTTGTTTACACGTTACAGCTGCACACAAGTCGATTCCTTATTGTAAACAGTACCGCTGGTTGTTTACACGTTACAGCTGCACACAAGTCAAGTCCTTTTTGTAAACAGTACCGCTGGTTGTTTGCCGTTACAGTCAACAGACTCTACAACGTCTGAGCGATCAAGTCACATAGTTTGAGGGCAAGTTCTTTTCGTAAACAGTACCGTCTACGAACTCTTCAACATTCGATCATCAAGTCTCAAGTTGTCGAGAAGGTCATATTGACTTTATGTTCCTGAAGACCACTACATGTTATCATCGTACAGTGGATCTGACAATCATTGCGCGCTTGACATTGTACTTCTGTGTTGACAAGGAGCAAGAAAGTTACTTTAGTATCATGTGTAACTAAGCTTTGTTTTGCAACACATTCCATTATATGCTGTTTATGTTATTTGTGATATTGTTGTGTATATTTCAGCGGGTTCAAGGTTGGGCGGTGTCTAGTATAGGATTTCCCACGTCATAGAGGGCCTATATTAGCGTTTCGGTAGGGACTGCAATTTTCCTTCATTGGAGATTGTTAGCAATATTTATTGCTATTTACGTTTAGGTGTGACGAAGTGTACCTTTTCGTTGTTTTCGTTATATTTTTCTGGTCTTTAGTTTTGATTTCATTTGTTTGTATTTGTAGGTCTCTCCTTACTTTCATTTATTTCTTTACACCTTTTCGTCTATACACTGTGGTGTCATTGGTTTTGTTCATTTTCGCCGTTATCGTCATATGCTTTGTGATATTTTCCTTAGTTTCGCTGTATTGTTTATTTGACTTCTGCGAACGTTTTCGGTTGTTGTTCTGTATCTTTGTCTTTGTATTTATTATTGTAATACATTGTTGTCATACACAGTCTACATACATATACTTGGTCATGTATTATTATTATTATTATTAATATGGTACACTCTTCACATAGAGATTATTGATAGAATATTATTATAAAGAAACAATGTAATCATACAAGGTCTTTGATTAAGACTTGTCTCTCAAAGAGATTGGAATAAAGTATAGTGAGTATACAAGTCTAGCATTACAGACTTGTCTCCCATTGAATTGGGATAAGTGTATTATTATTGCAGGTACTAATACATAAGTATCAGACAGAATGTCTACATTGGATTTCTTCATCCAGCAAGGGTTAACCCTTGGTAATTCTGGTGATATATTGGAAGAATATGCAAATGCTCAATATGCCAAGGCATTGAAATCAGAAGAGAAGAGACATAAAATAGAAGCTGAGAATAGAAGATTAGAACTTGAAGAGAAAAGGTTTCAAAGAGAAGCTGAGGAGAAAAAACTTAAATTTCAAGCTGCTGCTGAGGAGAGAAAACTTCAGGCAGAGGCTGAAAATAGAAGATTGGATAGGGAAGCCGAGGAAAGGAAAGAGAAACAGAAAATGGAACATGTGGAAAGACTCGCAACTTTGGAATTAGAGAAATTGAAAGTTACAAATAGGGGTGCTCATCAAGAAAGTTCGGGTGCGACAAAGGAGTTTGCTAGTAAGATCAAATTACCTCATTTCAATCCTTTAAAAGACGACATAGCGAATTATCTGGATAGATTCCAATTTTTATGCGATACGCATAAGATAAAAAAGGAAAAATATGTCGAACAACTGATGGAATTTTTTACAGGTGAAACAGTGACTACTCTTATGACAATAGAGGAACATGACAGGACTAATTATGATGTTGTCAGAGCAGCATTACTAAAAAAAATATCAACTAAAAGAAGAAGATTATCGCCTTCGTTTTAGGACAATGTTGCCAGAAAATAGAGTAGATTTCTCTGATTTTATTACAAAGATACGTCGTACATTCACACGATGGATTAAGTTGTCTCAAACTGAGAAAACATATGAAGGTCTAAAGGACTTAATGCTTCGAGACAAAGTTTTGTCATCTGTTAATGATTCTTTCCTTGCATTTCTTCATGAGCGTAAACCTAGAAACTTAAAAGACATGGAGGAATACTGTTGTCAGTATGCCACCGCGCATCCCCATGCTACAGTTAGCAATTCTAAAGTGAAAGAAGGGTTGCCAGTTGCTTCGGCAGCACCATATGGCCCTAATTTCAATAAGAAATTTCAGGGTGCTCAACAAAACTGGAATAGGAAAAGTAATCAGAATTACACTCAGAATCAGAGTAATCCAACATGTAATGGTTCTTTTTCTAAGAACTGGAGACGAGATGGTAGTTCTCGTAATTTTGGTGGCAATAATTTTAGACACTTTCGCAAAGGTTATCACAATAAAAACTATCCGAGCTTTTCTTATCGAGATAATCATTCTCGACGTCAAGAATATGACGATGGTGGTTATGGAAACCGAGATTCAAACCGGAATGATGATTACAATAGGCAGTATGATAACAATTACAGGGGACATGATAATCGCGTCAGACCTAGACATAACAAAAGAAAATCTTACCAACAGGCAAAATCTGCACAACAAGAGTTTAATGGAGCCTGTAATCAAGTAAATGATAGTGGGAACCCTAATGCTATCACTGGGTGTGCTTTCTATTTTGGGAGAGCAACTGAATGCCCCCAATTCTTAACATTGTTCGAGCCATCGACTGTATCTACCTTAATTTGTGGTCACCCTCTTCCTGCTCTTCCTGCTACGGTTGCGCATGATGGGAGAGGATCCCTCATCTTGCATATCGGTCTTGTCAATGATAGTCTAGCCACAGTGCTTTTTGATTCTGGATGTACTACTGTCGGGGTTAGACAGTCTCTCATAGATAAGCGCTGTTACACGGGAAAGGTGGTCAAATGTGTTACATTTGGTGGTACCATGGAAAAATATCCTACTGCTATCATTAGCATTGACACTCCCTTCTTTACAGGAGATGTCCACGCGTGTCTTCTTCCTAATCCTATTGCAGATCTTATAATCGGTCGTATTCATGAGGTTAAGGAATGCACCCCGCAACAAATTTCTAGTTGGGAAGAACAAAACATCCGAACGGTCAATGCAGTGGTAACAAGAGCTCAAGCTCTTATGCCTCCAACTTCATCTAATGATAGTAATGGAGTTGATAGCCAAGACGATCACTTGGTGATTTCGCATGACTCGTTTGTTAAACGACAAGAAGAAGATCCTTCTTTAAAGAAATTCTTCCTTCTCGCAAAGAAAGACGATCCTAATCAGAATACGAATCACAGATCGTATATCACTATTAAGAATGGTATACTCGTTCGAATGGTACAACACTCAGACAAGTCTATGCATTCGCAAATTCTTGTGCCTAAGTGTATGAGAGCCTTAATTATTCAACATGCACACGATTCTCAGTGTGCTGGACACATGGGTTTTTCCAGAACTAAGACTAGAGTCCTTGCGTCTTTCTTTTGGCCATTCGTGAATAAAGACAAACGAATGTATTGCCGATCTTGCAAAATTTGTCAAGACGTCAAGTCTAGAGGTCCAAGACATGCTGCACCTATTCAGGCTGCAGATATTCCTATTCGGCCGTTTCAGAAAATGGCAATAGATATTATTGGCACGTTTAAGATTAAGTCAGCCAGAGGACATCAATTTATCCTTACTTGCGTTGACATGTGCATGCGTTGGCCAGAGGCTATTCCTCTGAAGAGCATATCAACTGTCGATATCGCAGATGCTTCTTGACTCATATTTTCTCGTCTGGGATTCCCCGGAGAAATACTGTCAGACCATGGCACTCAATTAATATCGGACACTATGTCTCAGGTAATGGCCACTCTGGACTTTAAAAGGTCTCTCAGTAGTATTTATCATCCAATGTCCAATGGATTGGTTGAACGTCTTAATAGGACACTAAAGAACTTACTTGGCAAGATAACGGAGGATCTTCCTGATGATTGGGACAGGGTTCTACCTGCGGCTCTCTTTGCTTATAGAGAGGTTCCCAACGAGCATACAGGGTTTTCTCCTTTTGAACTTGTCTTTGGCGCACAACCGCGCGGTCTTACATCTTTGCTACACGATTTGATAACTTCCGATAATATTGACGATGATACACAATCGTCATATGAGTATGTCATTGCTCTTAAGGAAAAAATTATCGAATCATGTAGGCTAGCAACTTTATCGTCAGAATTTGCTAAAGAAAAGGCTAGGCGATTTGCTAATAAGAAAAGACGCCTACGTCAACTTTGTCATGGAGACAAAGCGTATGTCTTACTTCCCACGAGGGAGAATAGACTTCTCATTTCATGGATAGGTCCATACACTATAGTCTCGAAAATTTCCGATGTCGACTATATTGTCGATGTTGATGGAAGGCATAAAACCTTCCATATAAATATGCTTACTGAATTTATTGAACGACCAGACTATTTGCAGCCTACTTTCCAGGCGACGGACGACTCTCCAGTCCAACATGGTCATATCTCATCCCTGTCTGTTATACAGGATGAGGAAACTACTTTTTCTGATGTTAACTTACCTCTTCCTGTGATTCCACTTAATTCTACGGAATCATGGAAAAACGTTACCGTTTCTTCGAATTTGTCTTTTGAGGAACAGCGTCAAGTATCTTATACGCTACAATCATTTCAGGATGTCATTACCGACATTCCTGGACACACACATGTCATTGAACATGACATCATACTTACTGATCGTAATCCGATCAGAGTAAGACCATACCCTATACCTATTCATTTTCAAGCACAAGTCGAGAAAGAATTGGATGAAATGATTCAGTTGAAAATAATTAAACCATCCACTTCAGCTTATTCTTCGTCGATGGTTATTGTTCGAAAGAAAGACAATAACATACGTCTTTGCGTTGATTATCGCAAATTAAATCAAGTTACGAAGTTTGATGCTGAACCATACCTTTATTAGAAGATCTACTTATTAGACTTTCTAAATCTAGATTCTTTACTAAACTAGACTTGTCGAAAGGTTATTGGCAAGTCCCTTTGACGGAAGACGCCAAACCTCTCACTGCTTTTTCAACACCTAGGGGTTTATTTCAGTGGAATTTTATGCCTTTCGGGCTTATGAACGCCCCAGCAACTTTCGTGCGCATGATGCGACGATCTCTATCATATCGTACAGATGTCATCGCATACTTAGACGACATCTGTCTTTTCAGCGATACTTGGGAAGAACACTATTTGGGTTTAAATGAATTACTATATACTCTACGTGAGCATAATTTGACCCCAAAACCCTCTAAAGCCTAGGTCATCGTGTTGGTCATGGTCTGTTGAAGACAGAAGACCAAAACATTTCTAAGATATTAAATATCTCGGTCCCGAAGACAAAAAAGCAAGTACGAAGTCTCTTGGGATTAATACAATTCTATGGAAAATTCATTGAGAATCTATCCTCCATTATGGCACCACTTTCAACGTTATTAAAAAAAAGGTTCTCCTAATATGGTGCGTTGGTCCCAAAAATGCCAATCGTCATTGGATCAGGTTAAGAATTTATTCTCATCTCATCCTATCTTAAGACTACCAACGATTGATAAGACTTTTGTCCTTCGTAGTGATGCCTCTTCCACTGGGATTGGAGCGGCACTAATGCAGGAGTATTCAGGCACTCTGCATCCTGTAATGTATATCTCTAGGATGCTGAATGCGGCAGAAAGGAATTACTCGGTTTTAGACCGTGAATTGTTGGCTATGGTTTGGTCCATTCTTAAGCTACAAAGGTTCCTTCTGGGCGCGCATTTCATTATGGAAACCGACCAAAAAGCTCTTACAGCTATGCAAAGTAAGGATTTGAAGAGCTCGAGATCTACTCGTTATGCTATTGCTCTTCAACCTTTCCATTTCACGGTGCGAACTATCCATGGTTCGGATAATGTGATGGCAGACATATTGTCTAGATGCCCACATGATTCCATTTAAATCTTGTGTTTTAGATCTCCTGATATACTTCCAAACTTTGTCTGTTTTTAGTATCATAATATATATTAACACAATTGTGTCGCTATTTGGACGATGTATAATGACATTAACAAATTTGGTTATGTCCATCCATGATATATATTCATTAGATATGCTGATAGTATAGCATTTTAATTCATGATATTTGTATATTGCTATAATTATAGTATTTCATAATTTTTGATATGTATCTTGGGGTTGCCAGCAACTTAGATTTCTTTGATGGTACCTCCCGAGTTGGTTTTGCTTAGAGGAAATATTTTCTCTTATGTTGGGAGATGATTTTATTCTCTCCAGACGCTTTATTTGTGCGTCCATTGTACCTGATATTAGGTTCATTCTTTCACTGGCGCATAATTGATGCTTGTGCTATCTTGCTCATGGTTGTATTTTTAAAAAAAAGGGTCATTTTTTTACAGGGGGGGTGCAGTAATATGTTGCCGTCATTTTTGACGGAGTTTCAAACGTCAATTTATTTCTCGTTTTTTTTGTTCAACCTGGTCAAAGTTAGGGAACTATGTCTTAACTTTGCGGTGTCAGGTTGATTAGGGGTTATCTCTCCGTTTGGTTTATTCATTGTGTTTGACCAGTATTGAGAAAGGGTCAAAGGTACATAGTTCTGGGCTGTGTGCCCATGCGCAGTTTTAGAGCGCGAAGGGTTAGACTTCCGTCAGGTAGAGAGATGTGAACTGGCTTCTGTGGGACGTGAATGTCCGTTGTATTTTGGGGAAGGAAAATCTTCGAAGTGACTGCGTTGTCAGTTTTCCCCATTGATTTTCTGTGCGTCAGGAATGGCGACAGTGTTGTTTCATGTGTTCTGAGGATTCTGTTCAAGGTAACACCGACTTTATCATTATTACGCATTCGGTTGCAGAACTTGTTAAAGGCTTACCTAGCTGGTGAGAACAGCTCACAGTTCCTATATTGCAGAACCTATATTTTGTGCTCGAGGTAGCCATTTAAGACTATTCGTCTTCATTTGATCAGAAGTCCAGTGACGAAATTATATATGGTGGAAACCGCAGGTTGGCGGTATATTTATACAAACATTATAGCAGGGTTTATGCAACCTGCTTATGAAGAATACACAGCTGACGTTATATTGAGGCCCTGTGTTTCGGCCAATACTCTACAACATGATAAGATGCAACTGGCGTGTTATGCCAAGTTGAACGACGGCCCTGGTAATATTATTACATGATTTAGGAGCTCGTCTTTTGTATGACGGAGTTATTAAGGTATCTGACGCGTTCAGTCAGGGATACCAAAGCGGCAATGTGAACTGTACATTAAAGGACATACCACTATTGACCATGCCCACATATTTGAATGTTTTCCAGCCTTTGAATGCCTGGTATGTACCAAGCGATTTCAGTTGACATGATGTACATGATCTTGTTTACATCGACTGTTCCTGTGATACTACTGTTATTCCTGTGATTAAATGTGTGAACTGTTACCAGTAGTTGCAACCATCATTGGCTTCCGTATGAGTGTGACTGGGTGCATTATTTACATATATACGATCCTAAACGAATTCGCGTCTTTACACACCCATGTCTCACATCATCATCATCATCATACAAGAACCATGTATGCTGTCAGCGTGAGTGACCTAGATCTTCACCGCACCATTACACTGTTCAGGTGACATCAACACGCATACCTGGCCAACTACCCATCAACATTAGCGTGACCATAAAAACACGTTAACACATACATTTACATTGTACAATTGACAAATAACACACAGGATCACACATGTACAGTACTTTGTTATATATATATATATATATATATATATATATATATATATATATATATATATATATATATATATATATATATATATATTGGAAGATGGGAGGTGTGTATATGGTAACATTATCACAGAGTGGTGTAGTTTTTATACAATATAACAAAGGGGTTATAATATAGCACCGGGGTACAGCTGTAGGCCAGACCTGAGGGAGGGGTGTCGTCACATTGTCGTCACGTCGTAAGAATAGAGAAGTGCGTATTGTGTGTTGCATATACCTGTAGGTATCTGGAAGACAGAGAGTTTAGATGTTGAGGAGTGATGTGGTGACGTTGTCGGGATGGACGTGTCGTTTGATGTAAAAGTAAGACAAGGCGTTGCGGTGTTGTTCGTATGTGTAGATGGAGGATTTGTGTGCACGGAATCCAATATTTTTCCCGCACTGTGCTTGTTGTGTGTTGAGTACTTCTAAGAATGTATATTTGTCGATTTTGTTGTGGTGTTTGCTGAGTCCTTTTGTGGTTGTTTTGTCGTAGTCCCCAAAACAGTGATAAGTCTTGCTGAACAGCGAAATCATCCCGCTGCCTTCGTATTCTAATTTAAAAATGCCCGGTGTCCGTTTGTCGAATAATATTTGTTCGCGACATTTCTGACAAACGGCGCGGGTTTTACCCTCGCTAGCGACGAAAACGGATCTATGTTCGGGGCATACTTCCGCGGGGAACCACTGGTGGTAGGTACTATAAAATTCGCGTCGCATAGCGGGCTTAACAACGTCCGCTAAGTTGTCTGAACTAAGGGCCAAGTAAAGACTGTCGCTGTCTGTCTCACACAACTGAAAGTCTGACCTATCTATAAATTTATCTAAGCAGTCATAGTAAAACTCTAACATTCTCAATTTGGCGTACTGATACACGAAAAAACCTATCTGCATGGGCAGGTCCCAACTAATTGTCTGTTTAAGTCTTTCTACTTCAAAAATTTCGTCCGTCACTAACGTCATTTTCCTAATTCGGGGGGAATTTATTAGTTCAGACGTACCCGCCTCCGTCGTATACGAGACATCTACGTGCTTCGCCTTATTGGTCAACGTTTTACCATAGGCGGCGTTACCCAACAGTTTCATGGTCTCGCTAGTTATCGCGTAGGCAGGATCTGTATCACCTTGTCGACGTGCGTTCGAAACAGTATCCCCAAACTGTTTAAAACACGTCACAGGTGCATATTCAATTACCTGGTAAATACAGGTGACTTTTAAACCTTTGGTCAGGTACCATCGAAGCAAAGGTGTCGTCAACAGAATCTTTTTGCCCACACAACTCCCGATCAACGTCCGTCTGGGGGTAGCCAGGAGCTTGTGTTTCTCGGCGTATTCCCGCATGAAAGACCCAATATCATCTGTCGTGACGTCAACGTTCTTAAAAATGGGCGTCATTTCCGAGAAATGTTCTTTTAGGGAGTCGGGGACATGAATGTCACACTCGACTAGGCCAAACAAGGTCTCGTCTAAAACAGAGGCGAGAATATTATCTTCTGTTAACGGGTACCGGGGTTTGGTGTACGAGGGGTTCCTGACCGGGAAGGTGGCGCTCAGAAAAAGAGCGACTGATGGCTCGGTTTTCTTAGAGGTTTGCCACTCGCATTCCCACATTTCTACCAATTTGACGTCGCACTCTTTTTCAAATAATCAGCAATGTCCAGCGTCTTTGCGTACAATTCAGTCAAAGGTTTTTTGTTGACTGGGTTAACGTCACGACCGGTGGTTAGTGGGCAGTCAGGGTGGCCGTGGAACAGACAGCCGTGGAACTGGAAGGCGGTACGAGAGTATTTGTCCCAACCGTCTACCCTAATGCACCTATAACCCAACGACATCTCACGGCCGTTAAACTGGGTTTTCAAAACCATCTTATTTTTGTGCGAGACCCAACTCAACCAGTCACGGCACTGCACGGTATATTTATGGAGTTTGTGGTGCTTGAAACCATCCTTCCTGTATCGTCTAACGGGAAAGTCAGTGGGCATATTCTGCATTAGCGCCCACAAATAAAGGGCATTGGCATCAAAACCTTTAATGCATCGCACCATCTTCTCCCCTCTAATGCATGTTTTGCCTTGTTCGTTGAGCCTATGAAATATAATGGAAGGTCCCCCGACTATGTTTATGCGCAACGTCTCGTGCAAATCTGCCTCCCGCTCGCAGCATAACGAAAAAGAGACGTTGGACGGGAGGGTTTTGAAGAGATATTTTAACGTGACACCGGGTACCGAAATCGCATCTTTAAACATATCTACGCCTAGGTCCGCGTAAAAACTAACTTGTTGTTCTAACGCCACTAAGAAGTGACTACGTCTTTGTTATTGTACTATGTGAGAAAGTCGCGCAACGTGGTCATATCGTTATCGGCCCACGCCTTCTGACATTCGGCGTACTCGTCGACGGAAATATTAGTGTTTTTAAGAGCGGAAAAAATGCCGAGTTTCGTCTAATTTTGCTAAATCTGTTATGTACTCGTAGCAGAAATATCCTTTAGTTTCTTTAACTGTATACGCGGCTAAGTACTTACTATAGCTAAAACCGGGGGCTAAGTAGTTGATTATATCTAAAAACTTTAACTCAAGAGTGGCAATACACATAAAATTATTATTTCGCTTGACTAAAAACTTGAAACCTTCACCCGTGAAATATTTGATGAGGTACGGTTTGATCACATTGACATCGTACTTTCCAGAATTGAATTCTAACACAGGCAGCTCCTGCAAATAATCATCTAGTCTATCAAGGAGCCCTTCTGAACTACCGACCTTCTCTAAAGCCTCGAGTTGTGTGTATACGTCGTCAAAATACGCACGCAGAATCTCGTAAGCGGCCTCCGCAATTTTGATCAGATGAGCCAGCATCCTATTCACCAAGTCTTGAGGGTCACCCGTTGTGATAAAACACACGGGTTCCTCAAAACCGGGGACGTTAGAAGCCACCATCTTACCCTGATCATTTGTTAAAAGGATTTCCACAGCGTCAAACGAAAAACGGCTCAGGGGTACGTAGTGTGGTTTGTCGTAAATCCTAAAAACCGAAGCGGTAGTCCTGTCCAAAATATGGACAATCCGTAACAAAGGGACAGAGGCATCTCCAACCGGTCTCGCCGCTACGAGGTCACAGTACACGTATACATTTTGCATCTCGCTATTCATTTGTACTTCAGTCTCGCCTCGTAGTATTGGGTCGATGCCTGTGGCGAGCGAGGCAGGAAAGCCTAACATGTGTTCCAACGTCTCGCTAATTCTAACTTCAACCTCCGGATCATACAGATTCAAGGTGGCCTTATTATTGTTAAAATGGAATCTAACTCGGGCTTTGTCATCCACATCCGTGTCTAAAAGCAAACGATTCAACTCATCGATCAGCGTGTCGGGTGATGTGTATAGACCGGCGGGCAACGTGAGTAGTATAGACTCATCGTCTTTGTTGGGAAAGTAATGTATCCATACGTCATCATCTAGCACGTTATAATAACTTTTGGGAAATTTAATCTCAACCAAACCAACCTCGTAACGTGAAGTCAATTCTATAGTCTGTGGTAATTTGACGAAAAAGTGACCGGCGTTATTGTTTGGGTATATTAATAACTAGTTTCCCAAAAAAAGGCCACACCGAGGTTCTCGTGGTCTTGGGAGGGGGTGAACACAAAACTGGGGTGTTCACTTCTTCTTCTATCTCCATCAGTCTCGATATCTCGCTAGTTGTTTGGCGGAAATCCAACTGTTGAATGACGAGTTATAACCGAACCATTTGACTAAATACTCTTTAACACCCCTGACACCTCGCCGTTCTTGCAAAATGGACTCGATTCGATAAACTACCTTGTCACCAACCCGCTGCAGTTCTTCTTGATAAAAACTCCTCACCCGAATCATCTTTAATGATGTACGTGATCGGTCTTCTTTGATTTAGTCGGCTGACCGTAAACAACTCTTCTGTCCATGCCGGTGTATAACCCTTTTTAATAGTTTGTTTGGCTTGGGCGATCCGCACGCGATCACCGGCTTTAAAATATACTTTTCTTCCGATGACGTCATGGGTCAAATACAACGTATGCCACACCTCTTCTTGATTGCTCGGGTTAATTAATTAATATGAAACAAATATAATTTGTAATAAATGTTTGTACAATACCAAACCTACCCACTATCCTGTTCTCACTGTTCTAGTCTACTATCATTTACTGGACACAGTATTAAGGTCCTAAGGGTCTTGTTGGATTCGGCCTATACTGCTTGATAGAAATACAACAGAAGTGATTGCGTCATTAATAGGCTGAACTGCCCATGGAGGACTTCTGGTGTCGTGTATTGTGGTTCGCACTATTGACCTGCCATTGAAACATCATTTTTTTGATGATGCGTAGATGGCTGAGCGGATAGTGTGATTCACTTGCATGGCTAGGCGGGGTTGTCGCACGGAAGGTCCAGTGTTCAAATCCTGGGTAAGCCACTCATGTCTGTTGTTTTTCTGTTGTCTGGTGTTCTACTTCTTTATTTCCTGCGAGTGCCTGATAACATACCTTTATATTTGTTTCATATTAATTTACTGTTTACAGGCCTCAGGTTTCCCTCCCTTATTTGTAATAAATGTTTGTACAATACCAAACCTACCCACTGTCCTGTTCTCACTGTTCTAGTCTACTATCATTTACTGGACACAGTATTAAGGTCCTAAGGGTCTTGTTGGATTCGGCCTATACTGCTTGATAGAAATACAACAGAAGTGATTGCGTCATTAATAGGCTGAACTGCCCATGGAGGACTTCAGGTGTCGTGTATTGTGGTTCGCACTATTGACCTGCCATTGAAACATCATTTTTTTGATGATGCGTAGATGGCTGAGCGGATAGTGTGATTCGCTTGCATGGCTAGGCGGGGTTGTCGCACGGAAGGTCCAGTGTTCAAATCCTGGGTAAGCCACTCATGTCTGTTGTTTTTCTGTTGTCTGGTGTTCTACTTCTTTATTTCCTGCGAGTGCCTGATAACATACCTTTATATTTGTTTCATATTAATTTACTGTTTACAGGCCTCAGGTTTCCCTCCCTTATTTGTAATAAATGTTTGTACAATACCAAACCTACCCACTATCCTGTTCTCACTGTTCTAGTCTACTATCATTTACTGGACACAGTATTAAGGTCCTAAGGGTCTTGTTGGATTCGGCCTATACTGCTTGATAGAAATACAACAGAAGTGATTGCGTCATTAATAGGCTGAACTGCCCATGGAGGACTTCTGGTGTCGTGTATTGTGGTTCGCACTATTGACCTGCCATTGAAACATCATTTTTTTGATGATGCGTAGATGGCTGAGCGGATAGTGTGATTCGCTTGCATGGCTAGGCGGGGTTGTCGCACGGAAGGTCCAGTGTTCAAATCCTGGGTAAGCCACTCATGTCTGTTGTTTTTCTGTTGTCTGGTGTTCTACTTCTTTATTTCCTGCGAGTGCCTGATAACATACCTTTATATTTGTTTCATATTAATTTACTGTTTACAGGCCTCAGGTTTCCCTCCCTTATTTGTAATAAATGTTTGTACAATACCAAACCTACCCACTATCCTGTTCTCACTGTTCTAGTCTACTATCATTTACTGGACACAGTATTAAGGTCCTAAGGGTCTTGTTGGATTCGGCCTGTACTGCTTGATAGAAATACAACAGAAGTGATTGCGTCATTAATAGGCTGAACTGCCCATGGAGGACTTCTGGTGTCGTGTATTGTGGTTCGCACTATTGACCTGCCATTGAAACATCATTTTTTTGATGATGCGTAGATGGCTGAGCGGATAGTGTGATTCGCTTGCATGGCTAGGCGGGGTTGTCGCACGGAAGGTCCAGTGTTCAAATCCTGGGTAAGCCACTCATGTCTGTTGTTTTTCTGTTGTCTGGTGTTCTACTTCTTTATTTCCTGCGAGTGCCTGATAACATACCTTTATATTTGTTTCATATTAATTTACTGTTTACAGGCCTCAGGTTTCCCTCCCTTATTTGTAATAAATGTTTGTACAATACCAAACCTACCCACTATCCTGTTCTCACTGTTCTAGTCTACTATCATTTACTGGACACAGTATTAAGGTCCTAAGGGTCTTGTTGGATTCGGCCTATACTGCTTGATAGAAATACAACAGAAGTGATTGCGTCATTAATAGGCTGAACTGCCCATGGAGGACTTCTGGTGTCGTGTATTGTGGTTCGCACTATTGACCTGCCATTGAAACATCATTTTTTTGATGATGCGTAGATGGCTGAGCGGATAGTGTGATTCGCTTGCATGGCTAGGCGGGGTTGTCGCACGGAAGGTCCAGTGTTCAAATCCTGGGTAAGCCACTCATGTCTGTTGTTTTTCTGTTGTGATTCATATTAATTTCATATTAATTTACTGTTTACAGGCCTCAGGTTTCCCTCCCTTATTTGTAATAAATGTTTGTACAATACCAAACCTACCCACTATCCTGTTCTCACTGTTCTAGTCTACTATCATTTACTGGACACAGTATTAAGGTCCTAAGGGTCTTGTTGGATTCGGCCTATACTGCTTGATAGAAATACAACAGAAGTGATTGCGTCATTAATAGGCTGAACTGCCCATGGAGGACTTCTGGTGTCGTGTATTGTGGTTCGCACTATTGACCTGCCATTGAAACATCATTTTTTTGATGATGCGTAGATGGCTGAGCGGATAGTGTGATTCGCTTGCATGGCTAGGCGGGGTTGTCGCACGGAAGGTCCAGTGTTCAAATCCTGGGTAAGCCACTCATGTCTGTTGTTTTTCTGTTGTCTGGTGTTCTACTTCTTTATTTCCTGCGAGTGCCTGATAACATACCTTTATATTTGTTTCATATTAATTTACTGTTTACAGGCCTCAGGTTTCCCTCCCTTATTTGTAATAAATGTTTGTACAATACCAAACCTACCCACTATCCTGTTCTCACTGTTCTAGTCTACTATCATTTACTGGACACAGTATTAAGGTCCTAAGGGTCTTGTTGGATTCGGCCTATACTGCTTGATAGAAATACAACAGAAGTGATTGCGTCATTAATAGGCTGAACTGCCCATGGAGGACTTCTGGTGTCGTGTATTGTGGTTCGCACTATTGACCTGCCATTGAAACATCATTTTTTTGATGATGCGTAGATGGCTGAGCGGATAGTGTGATTCGCTTGCATGGCTAGGCGGGGTTGTCGCACGGAAGGTCCAGTGTTCAAATCCTGGGTAAGCCACTCATGTCTGTTGTTTTTCTGTTGTCTGGTGTTCTACTTCTTTATTTCCTGCGAGTGCCTGATAACATACCTTTATATTTGTTTCATATTAATTTACTGTTTACAGGCCTCAGGTTTCCCTCCCTTATTTGTAATAAATACTATACTATGCCCAGCTTTATGAAGAGTACGAATGAATGAACAAATGAACTTTATTACGGCAAAGCACTGGCCTCGCTTTGGCACTAAAATAAATGTTTTCATTTTGTAGAAATTTATTTTTAGCAAGATTTCTTTGTTGTCGGAATCCATACTTCTTGCGCATTTCTTTTATTTGCTCCAATTAGATGTATTCTTTGTGTGGTTCCCGGGGTCTCTGAATAGACAAAGGAAGAATGGGCCTACTGCATCTTCAGGTATGTCGTACAAGGCTTTATTAGCAGGTTGTGCGTGGGGTTGACAATCTCATCATGTCATACAAATTGCCACATAAACACCGTCAAAAGAGCACCTGAGTGCTTGGTGCAGGCTTCCTGCAAGGGGAAAAGCTGCAGTGGTAGACCCATGATCCACGAGGAACGTAAAGGAAAACGCTGATGATGACGAACACGTCTTTCATGTTCTCTTGAATCTCTCATGAGCCAATTCTTTCACTGATGGCTACCATCATCTTAAGACAGAGCAGGATCTTATGGATGCATTTTATAAATACTATTTGGATAAGCAGAGACAATGCTAGGACTGAACAACAGTAACTTCACAAAGTTACTTCTTATATTAACATTCAAAGGACGACAGGCCAATATACCTGACCGAATTTCATTGGCGTTTGAGACGTGGGCCCACTTTTCGGAGCACGTACGTTTGAACTAAGTTTTTGTGTGGATTCGTCCCACTTTTGTATGTTATTATTTCACATTCTACTATTTACTGGACCCAGTATCAATGTCTTTGTCTTGTTTGGACTGACACATACTGTTAATAGGGGAACAACAGAAGTGATTGCGTCATTAAGGGGCTGAGTTGCCCACTGTATACTTCCGGTGTTATCTTGTGTTTCATACTGATAAATAGCTCACTGACAAACAACATTTTTCTTTCTTAAATAAGAATAAGTGTTCTTAGGTCAGTTTCTTGCGCTGATTTCAAATCTGAAATCCGTTTATCTCTATCACGTCGGGTTCTTAAGATATTTGTGAATAAATATATTTTTGGGAAACCGTTATTTGCTCCGTTTCATTTTTACTATATAACTTATTAAAAATTAATAAAATGCAAAATAATTCTACTTTTTATACTGCTAAAAGATGCATGACATATTTTACGCTATTTTTCAAATAGTTACTGTCTTTTGAAATAATTCTGAGCGAAATATGGCTTCTAGAAGTTGTAGAAATTTGGCTGATCTGTTCTGTTACGTGTGCGGATATTTGACCGATCGTGTTCACCAGAAAAACTTTACACCATTACTAAAGAAAGCATATGAACTTTATTTCGATTCGAAAGTTGATGATGCAAATAAATCTTGGAAGCCAAATGCAGTTTGTTCGACTTGTGCAAATACATTGGCAGGTTGGTTACGAAAATCGCCGAAGCATAAGTCGATGCCTTTTGGAGTGCCAGTAATATGGCATGAACCGACAAATCACGCTACTGATTGTTACTTCTGCTTGACAAATATCCATGGTTTCACTTTTAAAACTAGAAAGTCTGTGGTTTATCCAAATATTGAATCGGTTTCGAAACCAGTGCCTCATGATCCAATCATGTGTCCGATCCCAGTTCCACCAGAACAATATCCGTTGGACGTGAATGAACCATCAGAAAGTGATAGTTTACCTGCTTTAGAAACTAATTATGACTCGGATTATATACCGGTGAATGATGGTGTTCACTTAATTAACCATTTAGAACTTTCAGATCTAATACGTGATCTAGCTCTTACCAAAGGACAAGCGGAATTACTCGGTTCGCGACTCAAAGAATGGAATCTTTTAGCGCCCAATACTCCGATATCTAAATTTCGTCATAGACACAGAGAACTTGTTCAATACTTTGAGATGGATGATGGTATTTGCTATTGCAAAGATGTAAGCGATCTAATGGTGCACCTCGGTCATGAGCACATAGTCAACGAATGGCGACTTTTCATCGACTCTTCCAAGACTAGTCTAAAAGCCGTGTTATTGCATAACGGAAATTTATTTTCATCAATTCCAGTCGCCTACTCTGTTCACATGAAAGAAACTTATGACAATATGGCTATACTTTTGGCAAAAATAAAGTACAATGACTACCAATGGCGGATTTGTGGAGACCTAAAGGTCATTGCAATTCTCACGGGCATGCAGACTGGGTATACTAAATTTTGTTGCTTCCTATGTGAATGGGACAGCCGCAACAGACAGGAACATTATGCAAGAAAGGTGTGGCGTATCAGGGATCGTATGCAGCTCGGGCATAAAAATGTATTACACGAGCCATTAGTTAACAAAGACAGCATCATTTTACCACCGTTACACATAAAGTTGGGGCTCATGAAGAATTTCGTAAAAGCGTTAGATAAAACGAGCAAAGCTTTCACTTATCTTCGATAAAAGTTTCCGCAAGTTAGCGATGGAAAGATAAAGGGAGGTATCTTTGTAGGACCTCAGATTAGGAAAGTTATTGCAGACAAACAATTCGAAAACTTGTTACATGGTAGTGAACTTCGCGCATGGATGGCATTCAAATCGATCGTCGATAACTTT